>OZ038494.1:11554210-11591710 GCA_964036315.1 Acanthosepion esculentum | reverse complement strand
GATTTCAAACTTGAAAATTTGGGTGGACTTCCAAGGGCGTTTTTTTTTTTTTTTGTAATTGTAAATAGTCGATATTTTCTTTTATCCCACTATTCGATTATATTTGAATAGAAAAAGAAAAAAATTAAAAATAATACGACGATATTCAGAAAACTTGACAAGCGTTGTTTTGTTGGTACTGAACGAATCAAAGCCATTTCTGAAGTAAAAAAAAAACTTGCTTCTATCAAAGGAAACTACTTATGTGACATCATTTCAACAATGTGCATCCGTACTTTCGTTGTAGACGATTTTAAATACAATTTTGGAATATTAAAAATTATTTTAAAAATAATTATGGTTGTCAGATTTTAATAAGCTTTCGAATTTATGATCTTTAAAAAGTAGAGAACATAATATATCATTTCCATAAGGTTGCAGAAAGAACTTAATGTATAAATATATAACAACCTTTTGTCATATTGTGTATTTAAAATTGAAAAAAAAAAGAAAATTAATGTAAAAATTCATTGTTCATCAAAAAAATTTTTTCTTTCAGATAATAATTACCTTCGTATATATTATTCAGAAAAGCCATTAAAAACTTTCTTAATTAAATATTGTCTTAGTTTTATTGGGTTTTGTATTTTTACAATTGAGGTAAAAGTTTGGACAATTTCGGACATTTTTTTAACAAAAAAATCGATGATTTAGATTTTTCAGAGTTTTGTGCATTTAATTAAAAAAAAAATTCAGGTTGCAAATAAATTTTTTTTGTGTTTTCATAAAATTAAGTTCGAGGGGGGTAACAGATATAAAAAAAAAATATTTATACCATGACTTTCAAAGAGACAAACATTTCTAAAATAAGTTCATTCATTTCTGAATAAGTTCTGAAGTTTTCATTAAAATCCAACGAGTAGTTAATTTTTTACAAGAATTTCGAAATTAATGTGTCTTTCAACTGACAAAAAAACAACTAAAAAAAAAACGCTAAAAAGGTCAAAATTGGACATACCTATATATATATAAACAGACCGAGATAGATAGATAGATAGATAGATATGAACGGGGATATATATATATATAAACAGACATAGATAGATAGATAGATAGATAGATATGAACGGGGATATATATATATAAACAGACCGAGATAGATAGATAGATAGATAGATAGATATGAACGGGGATATATATATAAACAGACATGGATAGATAGATATATAGATAGATAGATATGAACGGGGATATATATATAAACAGACATAGATAGATAGATAGATAGATATGAACGGGTATATATATATATATATATATATATATATATAGATATATATATATATATATATATATATATATATATATATATAAACAGACCGAGATAGATAGATAGATAGATAATAAACGGATATACACATATATAAATGCAGTGTGCAGCAGAAATACATCCCATATAATGGTAAAGCATTAAAGACACTTGTGTCTTAATCTCGACAATCTTTTACCAAAATATGTTGAAGGCATATTTTTACTGCTTCCCTGCATATGAAAATTAGGTGTATATAGACTTGAAGATTATATCTAATAAAGGTTCAGACTCTTTTAAAGATTGTAAAATTCTACTTGGTTTCACATTATCAAGAGTCATTTTGACTTTGCTTATTCCATAATATTTTCACGAACTAGTTTAAAGTCAATGCATTCTGTAAGCAAAGAACTGTACCAAATAAAAGAATCCATATGACCTGAACTCTACTAACAGCAGCAACAACTAAAATGGATAGCACATGTAACTCAAAGAGAAAATAATGACATAATCAAGATGTTAGCTTTCCCTACCAATTCAAACATAAGGTTAGTAAGAAAGCCCACATCACTACTGGAAAGAGCGATAAAAGCTACTGGACGGTACCGGCTGCTTGCTCAATAAATACCAAATTCTTCCTTATCGGAAGACGGCTAATACAGGGTGCGGCAGAAATACCTCCCACATTTTACAGGTTAAAAAGAAGACCAAGGTAACTACTATTATAAAAATTATTTCACTATTAATTAAGCAAAGGCCTAACGTTTTTATTCATTTGGTTTGAAAAATAACATCCTCCAAATGGTGGCCCCCATCATCATCATCATCATCATCATCATCATCATCATCATCATCATTCGATCTCCCTTTGGCTTGTCCGAGCAGTTCTTTAGGTAGCTGATACAAAAAGATTGCTGTGCGATGATAAATCTACATTAAAACAAAGCAAACCCACACTCAACAAAATTACATTTCAAACTAGTCACAACACATTACATTGCATCTTGACATACGGTTGTTAATGTCATGTAACCGGATCACGATTTTAGGGCCTGCGACTGCTCTTCTGCGACTGTTGTGGTCGCATAGCAAACTTCTATGAAAACATAACAGGATGTCATCTTTGATGGTGAATATCTTTGTTGAAATATCCATATAAACACACTGAAGATGGCTTATGCGAGCCAAAAGCTTAGATCAAGGAACAGCTTAATAAAAAATATCAAAATTTTGGACAAAAAAAAAAAATTGATCCTCGTGTTTGAGAAGAGGCTCCGTTTAATTATTAAACAGTATATTTATTTATTTTCATCTACATCACAGAATATTCGAGCGATTTTACTAAAGAAAAATGTGCGCTCTCCTTAAGATTTCTCGAATATTCAGGCCGGTAGACGAAAATATACTGTTTAATAAATAAATAAGTCTACTCAAAAAAAAAATATATATATATATATGTGTGTGTGTGTGTGCAAATATATAGAAATGATTTTGGTGATTTAGGATAATTTTATAGTAATTCGTCGAGCTTAGAATCCTCAACAGAAAGCACTGGACGACTGTTTCGTCCTATCTGGGACTCATCAGCGTGCGCATCCACTACCGAGAATCGAACCCGGATCGCTTCGATACAACGCGAACGTCATACCAACTGTACCACGTGACTCGGTGACGAAGAAGACATAAACTTAGACTCGATTACTTGTATATCTTGCTAGATCCAGCTAAGCTCTGTGATAGAGCGGCTAAGGGTCAAAATAGTAGTCGGGGCTCTTGGGGCACAGGTTCCGAGGTTATTCGGGGACTCTGGATAACTCTGTATACTTGGATGGGTATCGGTGAACGGAATTGAGTGAGTAGTGGCGCTATATCGAAGCGATCCGGGTTCGATTCTCGGTAGTGGATGCGCACTGCTGATGAGTCCCAGATTGAACGAAACGGCCGTCCAGTGCTTTCTGCATTCTGTTGAGGATTCTAAGCTCGACGAATTACTATAATATATATATATATATATATATATATATATATATATATATATATAATTACGAGGATTTGAAATAATCATAATTATGATTATTTCAAATCCTCCTAATTATTTCTATCTGTATATCCTTGCTTGAACCGGCTTACAATGCTCTGGACTGAGCGCCTTGGGTGTAGTAGTCGTATCTCGTGGAGGCATAGTCTTATGGGTCAAGAGAAACTTGGATGAGTTCCACCACATATTCACGGGATATGTGATCGAGCGGCGTTATATCAAGTCTAATTTGTTACCTCTTCGTCACCGAGGTCCGTTGGTACAGTTGCTATGGCATTTGCCCCCTATCGTAACTGTTCGGGGTTCTATTCTGATGAGTCCCAAATATAGGCTGAAACGGCCGTCCTGTGCTTTCTGCATTCTGACTCGAGGAATTAATTATGAATATATATATATATATATATATATATATATATATATATATATATATATGATAAAAGTAACGTTTAAAGTATGTCATATTTATCGGTAAAATTATTCAGTATTATGGATATGCCGTGTGGAAATAAAATATGGAAACTGAGATCAATAACAAGTGGCGACAGATTTTCATGTTTGAAAGTAATCTTCAGGCTATATATATATATATATATATATATATATATATATATATATATATGTGTGTGTGTGTGTGTATGTGTGTGTGTGTATATATTACTATAGTCATTATGTTTAGTTGGTAGTCGTATTTGAGTTGACATCCCTTTTTTAAAAATTTTCTTTATCAGTGAAATAATTAATATAAAGATTTAAATACGTGTACCAACTGAAACGTTTCTAGCAATAATACACACACACACACACACACACACACACACACACACATATATATATATATATATATATATATATATATATATATATATATATTTGTGATAATGATAAACCAGCCTTGGGTAAGTACTAGGACAGACTGGGTTGTTGGTAGCCACTCTAGGAGAAGTTAAACTAAAAATTTAAACCAGCCTGAAGAGGTGTGGACTTCGTCAGGCTGACTTACCTATAGCCGCCCCTTCTGCTTCGGCTGCAGTTTATTTAGTGACCTTTCGGGTCTGCTGAGTTCTCGTGAACATGAGTAATAGTAAATAAATGAACAAAACTCAAATACTAATTTTTATATTATTTGGAAAATGTAATTAATAGAAATATATTTTTATCTGAGGATAAAGTTAAGAATACCAACCCAAATATATTGCTATTTAAAACGATTTAGATTAGACCCACAACATCGTTAGAAATGGGTTTTGAATAGCTTGTCTTATTTAAATATCAGCTATTTCTTTGTTTCCTCGTGATTGTTGATGTGATTGGCGTGATCGAAAGAGTTCTATGATGCCTTCTTCCTGAGCCCAGTAAATACACATATGAATCCCTTTAGGGAATTCAAAAATATCTTCGACCAGTTACAAATCAATCCATTCCACTAACTGGGAAATAACTCACAAGCAGTAGATATTTAAAACAACTGAGAACTTTACTCAAGTCAGAGCGCTCCAGTAAGATATGCGCAAAAACGAATCGCAAGACGCTTAACAACATCTCGGAAAATGTTCAAATGTTATCATGGGAAAGAAAGCTAGCTCTTACTACAAGAGTACGGTAATCAGGAGTACATTAATTAGGAGTACAGTGGAAAGCAATTGACATTGTATTTACATTTTTAAAGAGTATAGTTGACTGGAAAGCATGGATCCGGAAAGTAGTTCCACAAGTCAGAAGTGCGAGAAAATAAACTGTTAAGAACTTCAAATGACTTACTGCTACATCTAGCCAGCTCCACGCCAGTCTAGTGATGTGCTTAAATCCAAAAAGTAAAGGTATAGTAAAGAGTTCATCCGAACAAATGCCATGAAATTATTTATAGAAAAGGCACAGGGAGGCAACCTTACGGCGGTGGGACAGTGAGTGAAGCCGGGCTGCCAGAGCAGCACCGATAATATTAAATAGGCCAGAAAAAGGCATCTGAAGAAAACCCAGTGTAACAAAAAAACGGCCGAAACGTTGTGAGGATAACGACCAAGATGAGCATGCTGGTTCGCCTAGCAAAGCATATGGCACGCATCTGAAGAAGACCCAATGTTTCAACGGCCGAAACGTTAAACGTGAAACAACAAATATGAACAGCAAAACATAATAATGATTTTTGCTAAGATGCATTTAATCCATTCATCTTATCATCACTGAGTTTGTTTTATGGAAAAAAATAAAGTATTTTTTCGTTAAATTCTAGGCAAACTCACGGTTTTTTCCCGTCAATAATATACATTGGCTATTTTTGTTATCACTTCAAACACTTCATTTTTAATCAGCAAACGGGAGCGTATTGATTTCTGAATAAATCATATTCTTTGAGCTAGATATTTTTGAAGAACTCATCCACACGCGAAAAACGGCAAAGGATCAAAGATTAAAGAACTTGTGTATCGCATTTTAACTTGCTCTGTTCGGTTTTGAAAAGTGTTTCCTTCTTTTCGCTTTTGATTTTAAGAACACAATTGTTGTTTGTTGGAACGTTTGAAAGAAACATTCGCATTTCGTCGACTAATATTTTAAAGCTTACGTGTTTTGCTGTCTTTAAAGTTGTCCGTTTAAAATCCAATTCCAAAGTGTTTGTGCAACAAAGCACTCATACTGTTTAAAAGTTTAATTGCCTTAAATTGCAAGATGGTGATTATGAAGGACTACTAATTGCATAATAATTATTAAAATTCTCAAGATAGTAGGTTGAATAGTTGAGAAACAAATGAAAAAAGAAACAGGTTAGAATATGTTTTAAGGTAATAAATTGAATTTAAGAACAGTTCCAAAGAGAATCGAACTCAGAATTAACTAATTAAGATTCAGTAAAATTGAGCTAAATCAAGATTCCTCACCCTATGCACTTCCCGCCGATAAGAAGACATGAGTAAAATGTTGTGCGAATTTCTTTAGTCCTGAGAAATGTAATTCGGGGGGTTGTTTAAATTTTACTATCAGTCCAAAACGTGTGCGTATATATTGATGCTGCCCGCTCCAAATCCATCATCTTTACAGAAAGAGAAAAGAGAAAATTCTATACAAAAATGAAGGCAACGTAGTTATTAACGGGACTCCTAAGATTAAGACATTAAGATATATCAATGCCAGCTTTTTCCGCGGAGGGGTCGTTTATGTAAACAATAGCCCACGACGCCGAGACACACACATCGAATCAGACCGATAGGAGCAGAGTCGTCAGAGATTCGATCCATTTCTGGCCTCACAAGAAACACCCGCATTTTCAGCGGAAAATGATATTGCTGTAGTTTCTCTGAAACGTAAATCCAGAAACGGTTGTGTTCACGCTTCAAATATTAGTAAATAGCGATGCTTTAAAAAGAAATCCACCCAATTCTTCTGCAGTAAAAAAAAATATCAGATTGTGATTGTTAATATAAAATGTCCACAACTTGACATTGGCGTTTGTTTTTGGTGTCGATTTCTGGTGTCTTCTAGATTGAAATCTTGCATCGTTCAGTTGTGAGTCAGATTTGGTGGAATTTTGGTGTCGATTTCTGGTGTCTTCTAGATTGAAATCTTGCATCGTTCAGTTGTGAGTCAGATTTGGTGGAACTTTGGTGTCGATTTCTGGTGTCTTCTAGATTGAAATCTTGCATCGTTCAGTTGTGAGTCAGATTTGGTGGAATTTTGGTGTCGATTTCTGGTGTCTTCTAGATTGAAATCTTGCATCGTTCAGTTGTGAGTCATATTTGGTGGAATTTTGGTGTCGATTTCTGGTGTCTTCTAGATTGAAATCTTGCATCGTTCAGTTGTGAGTCAGATTTGGTGGAATTTTGGTGTCGATTTCTGGTGTCTTCTAGATTGAAATCTTGCATCTTTCAGTTGTGAGTCAGATTTGGTGGAATGTTGACGATTTGTCCACACATAATTACTTGAAGATGGAGAATGAAAAGGTTCTCCTTTGCGATATTATGTTCTATGAATTTCGGAAAGGAGTAAGTTTTGGAACTGTGACAACAAAACCATTAAGAAAGTTCATGTGGAATCATGCTTCAGCTATTCGAGCGATCAAGAATCGTTTTGACAGATTTCGTCAAGCTGATTTGAACCCACGCTACGAGCGACTTTGCGACATCGATGAAGACGCTCTGCTTATCATAAGTGGAGAATAATCTGAAGATTTTGACAGAAGAGATTGCTAAGAGTTTCGAAATTGATATCTGAACCACCTTTCGCGATTTGAAGAGACTTGGATTAAAGAAAAACGGTCGATTTTGACAAATTATTTTCCACCACGACAATGCAAGACTTCATGTTAAACAGCAGACCTTGCAGGAGCTTAAAGAGTTATTTTCAAATATTTTTTTAACACCCTCCAGTACCATCGTATTCTCCCTGGATTGACTCCTTCGGATTTTTATTTATTCCGATCTTTACAGACCAATGTAAATGACAGTAAGTTTGACTGTTGAAACTTCTTCCAACAAAAAACGTTTCTTACAAAATGACATCAGCAAACTTACAAAAACGTTCTTTGTTGAATGTTGACGTTTTGTCCACAAAAGACTTGAAGATGGAAGATGAAAAGTTACACTTTTGCTAGATTATGCTTTATGAATTTCGGAAAGGAATAAGTCGGAACTGCGACAAAGACATTTGGAAATATTTAATTGGATCGTACTCGAGCTCTTTAGACGGTCAGAAAGTGGTTTAACAAATTTCCTTAGGGTGATTTTAACCTAAGCGATCAACCACGCCCCGGGCGACCTTCGAACGTCGAGGAAGACGCTTTGTCATTGTGGAGAACAAACCTAAGATTTCGACGGAAGAGATTGCTAAGAGTTTGGAAATCGATATTTCTACAGGTATTTCACCATTTGAATGGATCTGGGCTCAAGAAAATGGCCGATTTTAGCAAATCTAAAAAAGTACCATTTCCCACAACGAAAACGCAAGACCGCATTTTGCAAAACATACCTTGCAGAAACTGAAAGAGTTGAAATGGGAAACTCTCCACCGCATTCTCCTTGGATTGGCTCCTTCGGATTTTCATTTATTCCGGTCTTTACAGGACAATGTAAATAACAGTAAATCTGACTGTTGAAAACAACCTCACAACGACAGGAGACGGTTGTAGAAAACAATGGAGATTATGTACTTGACAAATAAATGTTATTTTTGTGAGAATATAAAATTTTGTTTTGTTTTGTTTTCTAATCTAGCATGAACTTTTGCAATGGTGGCATTGAAATCTGTTGCAATTGAAAGAAATGGGATTCAGATCCAATCAAATTTTGGATATTTCTGAAGAATTACGTTTTTTCTTCTTCCAAGAAACGTTAAGAGCCAAAGGGTAAAGAACATTTACATCACATTTAAAATTTTTCTGATTGGTTTTGGAAATAATTTCTCTCTTTCTCGGGTTTCTCTTCTAGGTTTTGGAACTGTCGTTCCACCGATTTTATGCTCCACCATGAAGAAATCTTCTACCTCTTTACTTTGCATGGTAATGTTTATTTTATTTAAATATTCAACGATGCAAAATGTATGCCAATGTTGTTCACCAAAGATAGTTTTGAATTAAATCACAAATTCAATTTTCAGAATCACTTGAAAAAGTTTGATAATCATTTCTTCCATTTCATAAAAACGAAAAACACTGGACCTTTTTAAAAGCCAACGAACTTTCATAGAAAAAATAACGTTTTGAAACTTTACACTCGTCTCTTAAAAATATGAGCGAAAAATTCTTTATTAAGACGTTTTACTCATAAGTTTACCTGTTCAACACTTACAGAAATATACGTATATACACATGTAAAAGGTCGACTTCATGTACAGTGCAACCCCTGATTTTTTGCATGAATTTTAATCTCTTCAAAAATTACCTTTGTATAATGCCACCCCTATTCTTATGCGTTAAAACCGATCATAAACTCTCGCGCTATAAATGGGTATAAACGTGGCGCCATTGAATTAAATCACAAATTCAGTTTAGTGATTCCCTTGAAACAATTTAATAATCATTTCTTTCAATTTATAAATACGAAAAAAACACTCGACCTATTTAAGATCCAACGAACTTTAATATAAAAAAATAAAGTTTTGAAGCTTTACACTCAGCTCTTAAAAATATGTGCGAAAAATCTCGAATTAAGACATTTTACTCATAATTTACGATTTTAATATGTTGTTTGATAACTGAATTTATTTCCAATTGTTTGTGTAATTAATGATCTATGGTTTCTCTGCGACTTTTGACAAGGTCAGAAAAATAAGCTCGTTAAAGGAAATTTTTACATTTACCATATTTATTTCGCCTCCTCAGTTCCAAATCCAAAACAAAATGTGCCCTAGTCAGTCTTTTTGTTTCTCTCTTTGTATTTTTTTTGTTTATCCAAAGTTCTTTGGTTTCTGCGTGTCTCCGAAAATAGTAGTCTTTAACTTTAATTTTTAATGCTTTTCTTCTTGGTCACCATTGGGCATGGTGAAATTTCCATTTATCTTAAAGCCATTCCCAATGACTACATTGCCTGATCTGTTTGTTTTGACGGCTTATAAACAGTTTGCAAGTTATTTAAAGCCAGAAAATTGTAAGAATCTTATGGAGATAAAAATGATTTACTGATACACTTCCTACTATTTAACCCATACAAGTGGCGAAAAATAATCTGTCAAAGTTGTGCTTCACTTAAACGGTATAAAAGAAACTGTCATTTTATATCTTTAAATGTCTTTTCATCATAAATATCATTGGATATTCGGTGGTATCTATCGGGATTCGGGAAAGTGATTCTTAGTTGAAAATGTCGGATCGGCTAGCAGAGACTCTGAAAGACGCCATTGTGCGGTTTCTTCAGCCTGGGCGCCATATTGAATTCGAGGAAATCAACCACAGGACAGACACACATGTCATTATTCATCAGCAGTATTTTGTGGATCCGGCTACAAAAGAACAGTTTTCAGCATTTATTTGCTGCGTAAACATTGTGACAAAGGTTCATGGCAGCCGTTGTAGCAATGCATAATTTTAATAAACGTATATACTTTGGTCTTATTGATTTGATGCCGTTCAGGGAATAGCAGTTTACTTTATGCCGCGAAAGTGAAGGATTACCTTTCAACAATGACAGAAATATACCTTATATACACATATAGTGATTTTTCAAGCGTAGGTTGTACAAAGCACAAGGCCGAAAGTAAGGGGCACCCAGTAAGGATTGAACTCACTACTTAGTCATAATTGTTCTAGTGAGGTGCCTACCGTATATACACATATACAGGGTGACCCAAAAAAACGGGAATGGGCAAGTGGCAAACATGGGCAAGTGGCAACACTGCGAGACAGTGACCTTGAGCAAGTAAACATTTCGCCATTTTAGTAACGAGAATGAAGTTCACAGTACCCCAGCTGAGATGTTGCAGCAGTCAATGAGGAATCTCAACAGCCGATTTCAAGAATGCATTCGTACAGGAGGACGCCATCTACAGGACGTAATTTAAAAAAAAGGAAAATTCGATCATTGTTTCTTAAATGGCATGTTTTAAGGTTTCAATTACTATGAATTAAATATTTTTCTTCCATCACTCTTGGTTTTATTGGACTGTTAAAAAGTTCCCGTTTTTTGGGGTCACTCTATATAAGCCGACTTCATGTACAGTACGAACTCAGATTTTTTTTTGCATGAATTTTACCCCCACTCCAGAAAGATTACATGAATATAGTGCAACCGGTCACCGAAAATGCATAAATTTTAACCTCTTCCAAAAATTACCTGTGTATAATGCGACCCCCTACTTTTTGCGTAAAAACCGATCGTAAACTCTCGCGCTATAACTGAGTATAATGTTGTGTGACAAAGATAGTCGTTGGATTAAATCACAAATTCATTTTACTGATTCACTTGAAACAGTTTAATAATCATTTCTTTGAATTTATAAATAAGAAAAAAACACTCGATCTATTTAAAAGCCAATGTACTTTAATATAAAAATGGTTTTGAAACGTTACACTCATCTTTTAAAAATATGAGGGAAAAATCTTTAATTAAGACGTTTTACTTATGATTTACGATTTTAATATATTGTTTGATGAGTAATCCAGGGTACTTGGATAAGTATATTTCATTTTGATCAAAGGAGGTTCACAAATGCCATACTGTATTTTTTCCCTTTGATATAAATTAAATTTAAATTTGAACAAGAGGATGACAGCTAGGGTACTTGGATAAGTGCATTTCATTTTGATTAAAGGGGTTCCGAGGTGGAAAAGACACTCCCACTGATTTTTTCCCTTTGATTTAAATTAAATTTAAATTTTAACAATGGTATGACTCCTATCCAAAATATAGAAGGAGAAAGCCAGAAGACGGAGGTCACGTTTGCAAGACCATTCTGATGAAAAGGGGTCCCCAGGGGGCCCAAACACTCCACTAAAATTTTTCCCCCTTGATATGAATTAAATTTGAATTTGGACAAGGGAATAACTCCAATCCAAAATGTAGAAGGAGAGAGCCAGAAGATGGAGGTCACATTGGCAAGATCAATAAGTAATATTGAATTGAATCATTTTTCTTCACAAATTATAACAATGATTTAAAATCAATCATCATTTTCTTGGGGAAGACAGTGGTTTCCCGTTGCTTTCTCCACGGTTTCGAAATCAGATTAATTAGATTTTTTTAATACCATTTACCACCAAAACGTAGACGATTGTGGCTGACCTCAGATTGCCTTTTTATTATTAATGAGTAGCTATGAGTTCTTGGAATGATTCCCCCTGACCTTTAAACGGTGCTAGGGATAATTTCGTCCAACAAGTTCTTATAAAACGAAAACGTTAACCCGAAAACTGTAGTCATGTTTTAAATCGACTCGTCAGATTGAGACTTTAATATGGATGACATGCACGGCATCAAACCCGCTTAGAAATATTTAATCCGTCAGTTGTATGAAACCTCTCTCTCAGATCAGTGGTTAAAATGGGATTGTGTGAGTGAGTAAAGCCTGTGGATCTTGGCGAGGAGCATCGTCTTCGAACATTGTCGGCTGGCGCTACAGAATCACAAACAGAGAAATGTACCAAATAAGAGAAACGACATTACTTGAGGACTTTAAACAGCAGCAACAACTAAAATGGATAGCACTTGTAACTCGAAGAGAAAATAATGACATAATCAAAATGTCGACTTCCACGTTACTTTAAATAAAAGTTTAGGATGGAAGGAAGCCTTCATCAATATTCTAAAGTGTGATAACAGCTAGTTCACTTGAGAAATTCATTTTCCCAAAAGTTTTAGAAATATTGGGTTGGTGCATAATTATCAGGCGTTTTTGTAGGCGAGTTATGTCTTAATAAAAATTGCTGTTTTGTTTATTTTTTTTAATAAAAATATTTTATTTTTAGTTTATAAAAATGCATGTCGACAATCATACGCTCCGGAATAATCATTTAAAAATGTTATTGTCAAATTGTTACGTATCTTTTTTCATATCGTTTAAAAAACGCCTGATAATTATGCACCAACCCAATACAATTGTTTTGTATTCTACAAACCAACTTTTCTGTCTTATAGTGATTTTACAAGCTTAGATGTGGCACAAGGCCGATAGTAGAGGTATCCAGTGAGGATCGAACTCATCACTCAGTCGTATTAAGAGACAAGATTGCTAACCATTACACCGTCTCGAGGTACCCCTTTTCTGTCTTATAAGTATTGGGTAAACAAGAGCTTGTTCTATTAACGAACCGTACTGACCTGGCTGTTCTGATTAATCATCTTTCATCTTGAAACGAATATAAAAATCTCTAAGGGTTATTTTTTAGGAAATTATATACCTGGCAGTATGATCGAAGGTCCCAAAGCCCAAATTTGGCATGAGAATCGTATTCTGGAAGACTGTATACCACCAGTTTCTTAATGAGCAACTTGGAGTCGAACATCAATAGTAGAATTCTTGTACATAGATTGTATTGGGTTGGTGCATAATTATCAGGCGTTTTTGTAGGTGAATTATTTGTTAATAAAAAATGCTGTTTTGCTTACTTATTTTTGATAAAAATATTTTATTTTCAGGATAAAAAATACGTGTCGATAATCATATTCGTCATATTACCATTTCGAAGACGAATGGAAAACAGCGCAGTCATTTCGTCATCTCAACGAACTTTTTTTTTTAATAAAAATATTATTTTATTTTCAGGTTTATAAAAATGCGTGTCGATAATCATAATCATTTAAAGATGTTATTGTTGAATTGTAATGTTTCTTATTTCATAATAAATAGTGTTTAAAAACGCCTGATAATTAGGCATCAATCCAATATTAAAAAAAAAAAAATTCAACCAACAATGGTACTTGGTTAATGAATATTGAATGTTTCCTCATCAGGAAAAATCTAATATTACCATTATCTTTCTCCACGGTAGATTCCTATATACTGGACTATCCCATCATTTTTCCGACGTATGAGGGTCAAGCAAGTCAGTTCCTAGAAACTGACAGCCATTTGATTCTAGTGGCGAAAGCTTGTGCAGAACCAACTACACGTTTTGGAAAAGCCCTATATAGAGTATTGGTGCATAATGTGCCACAAGGTCCTCTAACAACCCTCTGCAGATTTTGAATTCAAAGTTGTCCTTCTTCTAGATCTGTTGCATCCCAGTGCTGTAGAACACAATCTGTCCTGCTGTTTATATAGTAGCTGGGTAGGGGGGGGGGAGAAGATTCATGCCTTTCTCAAGGGCATTAGCACGTAAGTGAATGCAATGGATTCGACTAGAATTTGAACTCGGCTCTCCGATTTCGCAGTCCGAGCCGCTATCCACTACACTCTCCTGACATTAACAAGAAAGCCAAGTCGGCCTTCCGAATGCATTTCCGGTGATGATTGCCGTTGCACATCCTGCACATCGTTTTATGGATTAACATAGGAAATTACACCCCTCCATCCATCCCACTTTGAAGAGGCGTCATTTTAGTCAGCCGATATGTTTTTAAAATAAAATAACGAAAGATATTTCTCATTATCTGTCTATATTTCTGAGATGATGTATTATGTACACTATTTACATTATTCGGACCATTGTCCTCATCTTTGTCGCCATATTTATTACAACGTTTCGGCTTTTGTACGCTCCAGCCTTCTTCAGGTGGTCGAACTGAACCCTTTATTTCGCTGACTGGGGTACACTGTTCTAGTTCCACGTGCCATGTTTAATGGATGTCAGTTATCAGTTATCTCCTGCTTAATTCCCCTCTCCAAGTTCTCCACTGCCTTAACCATTAAGGACACACTATTTGGGTCGTGTCATTGGATCGAGTACACATTGCACAGTGGATAAAGGCGTTAGTTAGATGCAGTGACATGACCCAAAGAGTATGAGTTCAATACCCGGTTAAGGCAGTGGAGAACTTCTAAAGGGGAATTAACAGGAGATGACTGATAACTGACAACCATTAGACATGGCACGTGGAACTAGAACAGTATACCATAGTCAATGAAATAAAGGGTTCAGTTCGACATTCCAACCAACTGAAGAAGGCCGGAGCATACAACGGCGGAAACGTTGTAATAAATATGGCGACAAAGATGAGGACAATAGTCCGAATAATGTAAATAGTTTACATTATATCTCATCTCAGAAATATAGACAGAGACTGAAAGGTCGAAACGTTGTAATAAATATGGCGACATTGATGAGGACAATAGTCCGAATAATGTAAATAGTTTACATTATATCTCATCTCAGAAATATAGACAGAGACTGAAAGGTCGAAACGTTGTAATAAATATGGCGACAAAGATGAGGACAATAGTCCGAATAATGTAAATAGTGTATATTTCTCATGTTTCAAGTTTGATTTATTCTGTTTTTTTCACGGCTTATCAACCGTTTGCAGGTTATTCAAAGATTTTGCAGGTTATTCAAAGACAGAAAATATCTTTGGATTGGAAGAATTCTTTTCAGATAATAATAACTTACTGATACAAAACCTACAATTTAACCCACAGGTGGAGGGATAAAGTTTGGAGACCTATCTTTCCAATGAGTACTTGCGGATAAATGAATGCAACATATTCGATTAGAATTGGAACTCAGAGCCATTATCCATTACACCACCCGCACCCCCAAGCTTACAGCACCTGGTATTCCAAAGCGGTCCAGGTACAATACAATAATTATTTTGAATTACGTTTTGTTTTAGCAACATTTTTTTTACATTTTTTTACACGTGTTCACCCCTTCGAAAGCCTGAGAGACACTCAAGGTTGATTGATTCGTTTTTTTACGGTTTATCCACCATTTGCAGGTTATTTAAACCTAGAAAATATTTTTAGATTTTAAGAATATTTTGGAGTTAATAATAATTTAATGATAAAAGTCCAAATAATTAACCCATAGCTGGGGGAGAAGAGCTGGATTCATACTTTTCCCAAAGGCAATTGCACGTAAATGAATATAATGAACCCAACCGGAATTGGAACTTGGTTATCCGATTGACAATTTCGAGCCACTATACATTTCACCACCCGCACATCCAAACTAACAGCACTTGTATTCCTGGTCACCCATCTAGGAACAAACTAATCTCAACTATGCTTAACTTCGGTGATCGTACTGTGTTTGAATGTGATGTGGTCGTAAGATTCGAGTTCTGTCAGAATAAGAAATAAAAGCAAGAACTGGAAAACTTTGTGCATAGACTCAGCATTAGTTTACACAGTTTGAAATGTTTATTAATGCCATTTTCCAGTTTTTAGGAGGGTCATTTCGTAGTACAAACGTAGAAAGGGAAGCTTTCATTGCGAAGAACAAAAAAATAAATCAACATTTTTCTTCAAAAGAAGAAATGAGAAGAGAAATGTCTTTTGCCTATGGGAGATATTGACGACCAAATGTATACGTACATACAAGAATACCAACACGAACATTAAAGATACTTCACAATATGTCGTCAGATGACAAGTGGGTTGCATCCTTGATTTATGTTACCCGGATCAATTGACGGCTCTAATGTAATTTACATTTTTTTACCAGTGTCAAGAGAAAAGAAACAAGGGTAGTTTTCTGGAGTACATTAATATTTATACTGTTTGGAGACGTAGTCTATTTCTGAAATGAACTATAAATTCAAACGCCCGGAAAAAAACCCCGCTATGGGCAGATAACTGGTGCCGGAAATTTGCATTTTTATTCGAAATCAATGTAATTTGGTTACAATAGGAATATACCGTAGCGGCAGGACAAATCACGCGTAAAAAACAGTGCAATACATTTTTTAAGCCACATTAAACTGAAAAATAGAGTACTGCTGCTACATCTGGGCTTGAACACAGTCTTCAAGACGCCATCTACAGGACGCCATCTACAGGACGTAATTTAAAAAAAATGAAAATTCCATCATTGTTTCTTAAATGGCATGTTTCAAGGTTTCAATTACTATGAATTAAATATTTTTCTTCCATCACTCTTGGTTTTATTGGATTGTTAAAAAGTTCCCGTTTTTTGGGGTCACCCTATATAAGCCGACTTCATGTACAGTACGCACTCAGATTTTTTTTCATGAATTTTACCCCCACTCCAGAAAGATTACATGAATATAGTGCAACCGGTCACCGAAAATGCATGATTTTTAACCTCTTCAAAAATTACCTGTGTATAATGCCACCACCTATTCTTATGCGTAAAAACCGATCATAAACTCTCGCGCTATAATTGGGTATAAACGTGACGCCATTGTTGTCTGCCAAAGATAGATTTTGAATTAAATCACAAATTCAGTTTAGTGATTCACTTGAATGTTTAATAATCATTTCTTTGAATTTATAAATAAGAAAAAAACTCTCGATTAATTTAAAAGCCAATGTACTTTAATATAAAAATGTTTTTGAAACGTTATACTCATCTTTTAAAAATATGAGGGAAAAATCTTGAATCATGACGTTTTACTTATGATTTACGATCTTAATATATTGTTTGATAAGTAATTCAGGGTACTTGGATAAGTATATTTCATTTTGATCAAAGGGGGTTCACAATTGCCCTAAAGTATTTTTTCTTTGATATAAATTAAATTTAAATTTGAACAAGGGAATAACTCCTAGGATACTTGGATAAGTATATTTCATTTTCATCAAAGGGTGACCCCCGGGTAGCACAAACGATCCACTGAATTTATTTTTATTTAAATTAAATTTAAATTTGAACAAGAGGATGACACCCAGGGTACGTGGATAAGTACATTTCATTTTGATTAAAGGATTTCCCAGGGGGGAAAAGACACTCCCACTGAATTTGTTTTCCCTTTGATTTAAATTAAATTTAAATTTTAATAATGATATGATTCCTATCCAAAATATAGAAGGAGAAAGCCAGAAGACGGAGGTCACATTTCCAAGATCATTCATAATTTACGATTTTAATATATTGTTTGGTAACTGAATTTATTTTATTTCCAATTGTTTGTGCAATTAATGATCTATGGTTTCTCTGCGACTTTTGACAAGGTCAGAAAAATAAGCTCGTTAAAGGAAATTTTTACATTTACCGTATTTATTTCGCCTCCTCAATTCCAAATCCAAAACAAAATGTGCCCTAGTCAGTCTTTTGTTTCTATTACGGGCAAATAGTAAACCCCCAAATAAATAAATAAAAAATACTATGAAAGTATAAAGATACATTTTTCTGTAAAAAATACCAGCAATACCTATTGGTAGCAAAATGACCAATAATATATTTTATCTGTCGTTGAAGGCATACAATTGTTTTCAAAATATATTTAGTTGAAGCCTTAAAATTGCGTTCAGAATTTTTCAGATTTCGGCATTAAATAACCTATAGAGATGTTGATATGCTGTTAAACAAAATCAACCAACCAAACAAACAACCAGTCTTGATAGTGTTCAAAATCCTCTAGGCCGCTTTGTGATTGATGAGTTATTTTCCAGCGTACAACTCCTTTCCGACAGTCCAAACATCGCAAGCCTCTTGCTACTCTGTCGCTATTTCTACGTGAAAATGTTCGGACAAGCAACGTCTTTTAGTTATACCAGTTCAGGCCTTCATAGCTAAGACCCGCCACGACACGTACAATGGGTCAAACCACCCTCGCTCCTATTCCATTAGTAAGAAACGACCCATTACTTTGTGAAACCGAGGATGCTTTTCCGGCCACTACAATGATAACCAATTCAAGTGTAAGTTTAAATTGTAATTCGTACTGCTTATTCTTGCGGCTCATTAGAACCTTCTTTGGTAACTCTCTACCTGTTGTAGCAGACCTACAAACAATAATGTTTATGTCCCTATTCACATACATACAGTAGTAAATACTGTATGTTGGTCTACAGTTGAAGATTCGCCTCCAGCTGTGCTGGTCAAACGAGGCTATGTCAAAGGGCAGAGTTTCGTCTCGGGAGACAGCTACACGACCCCATTTTATACGGGGTCTACGGGGAATTTTTGGCCGAGCCTACGGGCTCGGATACCCCACATTAAATACGGCTTTGTGCCACATTTGACCGCGTGGGGCGGTTGGTAGATATCCTGCAGTTGGAGATTCGTCTCCAACTGTGCTGGTTAAACTCTCTACATCCGGGCAGAGAAACAGCTACCCGACCCCGTTTTATACGGGGTCTACGGGGAATTTTTGGCCGAGCTTACGGGTTCGAATACCCTCACATTACATTCCACAGATACCATACATATATTTCCACAATAGACAAAGTGATATAACCGTAAGCCCTTTGACCCCCCCCACAATAAAAAAAACAAACATTAAAATGCTCTAGTGGGGATACGGAAGTGGTTCATCTCTCTTTGGTGGAGATAAGTCAATTGACGGCCACACAGTGACGAAAGCGGTGGGCAAATTATAGCAGCCAAATCGAAAGATTGCTTTCTTTACCCCGCACCCATGACACGGACAGGGGCTAAATCTACCTCCCCACCAGCTTATATGGCCATGGTGCCCTTTGGGGTATCTCTTTCCTGGTATAGAAACAAACTCTAGCACGTAGTCCTGAATTTGAGAAAACCAGACTCGCTGTAGTCTCGTTCGTCGAATATGTCCTAAGCTGGGACATAGATGAATCCGGTATGTTTGAATCTGTAGTTCTAAACATGGCTTCTCCAGACACAGGAGTATCTCTACATTATACCTAAGACCCTTCCGTTTCATTTCTCCTTATACTTCGCTTTGCTGTGTAGATATATATGATATATTGTTTTCTGCTTGCGATATGTTTATATATATATATATATATATATATATATACATATATATATATATATATATATATACATATATATATATATATATATATATATATATATATATATATATATATATATATATATGGTTTTGTGTATGTCTTAGTGATATAAAAGTTGCCCTGAGTAGAAAGCATGTTAGTAGGAAACTAAGCCTCGGGTGAATAGTGGTATAGACTATTCAACTGTCGAACTCTCTGCTTCGAGGAGAGAGGAACCCGGACGAGGCTTTGCCGAAGGGCAGAGTTTCGTCCGGGGGTGTAGACAGACCCTGAACCCGTTTATACGGGTTCTAAGGGAACATTTTTGGCGGAGCTTACGGGGTCGGAGAACCCACGGTAAACTCGGCCTTGCGCCACATACATCCCTCGTGGGGGGATGTTAAATATTAACAGTGCGCCAGAATGTTCAACTGTCGAACTCTCTGCCTTGAGGAGAGAGGAACCCGGACGAGGCTTTGCCGATAGGCAAAGTTTCGTCCGGGGAGGTAGGCAGACCCTAAACCTGTTTGTACGGGTCCTAAGGGAATATTTTTGGCCGAGCCTACGGGCTCGGAGGACCCACGGTAAACTCGGCCTTGTACCATATACATCCTTCGTGGGGGCGGCTGTTAAATATTAACAGTGCTCCAAACTGTTCAACTGTCGAACTCTCAGAGAGGAACCCGGACGAGTCTTTGCCGAATGGCAAACTTTCGTCCGGGGAGGTAGACAGGCCCGGACCCATTTTTGCGGGTTCTAAGAGAATATTTTTGGCCGAGCCTACGGGCTCGGGGAGCCCACGGTAAACTCGGCCTTGTGCTACATACATCCCTCGTGGGGGTGGCTGTTAAATATTTACTGTTATCTAGACTGAATGCTGGTCAACCGACACACACTTGTATTGTTGTATTGCTGTATTGTTGTATTTACTGTTCAATACACGTTTTATCTGCAACCTCTTATTTTGTTATCTCGTAACCAATTACTTGGTCACAATAGTAAAGCAATTAGAAATAATAAAGGGATTTTTTTTATCAGAATATGAAAAAAAATGATTTTGACTTTTTCTTTAAAATTCTTTCTTTACTGATTTAAAATGATCTGTATTTCGTATTTTAGGATATAGTACTACTACTACTACTATAAATACTACTAGCGATACTACTAATAGGTTGTTAAAAATCTAAATTTGAATAAAAACATTTGAAAAATGAGAAAAGCATAAAATCAAAACAAAATGGCGTCGGCCTCGATGTGATGCATATGAGAATTAATAACTTCTTGATGGCAACTTGAACGCGAGCTCAACTTATAAATGGGTCGATACAGAAGCATTGTTGAAGTTAATGACTGTTTGACGCGCAGACAGGAAGTGACGTTGGTTCTTTTACTATGTCATTGTATATTTTACGCATTCATCGAATAAAAACGGCTGGAAGCAATTCTTCTCTCCCGAAACCGTGAAAACTAATTCATCAGAATAACGAAGAAGAAAGCGTGAAATAAAATGGCCAACGGATGTAGAACAGGAAATTTAGAAAGAGTCTCAAAGGAAGGGAGTAGTAGGAGTCACTTTTCGTGACATTAGTAACATCTTGTTTAGTAAATGTTATGAAATGTGACCTGGTCTCTTATGTAGTTTCGCGAGCAATAGCCGATTAGGAAGAGAAAATAAATGACAAGGTCAGAAAGGACAGTATATTTGTCAATAAATCTCATGCATATCCTTTCTTTGTAGGAGGAGAAGCCACTATTTGATTGGGAGTGCTTTAACCCGCTCGGCCACAGAGAGCGTCACAATCTATCAATGTTCTATTTTCCCTTTTTAAGCAATGAGCGCTTTCACGTTTATTTTTTCTCAAAAGTCCATATCTGCTCAGATGCTTGCAATGTTTCGTCTGTGGGAAAGGAGTTGAAGTGTGAAAAAATAATCCATCATCCACAAGGGCGCGGGGACGCTTTTGGACTCTGTAAAAAGTGGAGCTTCTGTCATATATGGCAGCAGTACAACATTTTCGGACCGATTAGGCTCTTGTTAAGGTAGAGAATAGTAGGAGGAGTCCGGCACTTACTGCAGCGGTACAGTGAACTGACTATATTTTTAGGATCTTTAGCGATGGATCGTATATACGAGTTGCACTTGAGCTTAAGTTTCAGTCGGCGCTCAAGGCACTGCGACTTCCTGAAGGGAGACTCTACACGAAAATGTGGCAATAATCTCCCACGCTCAACAAAACGAATTAGTAAACCAAAGATCAGAAATAATTTCAAAATGCAGACACGAAAACAAATATCTACTATCACAGTTCATACAAAATGGAAAATATCTACAACAAAACTGAACACAGCCACGAATGAAACTACTGGGAAACAATGATAGAATACTAAAACGCAAGAACAGCAAAACCACCAAAACATAACCAACAGCACTTATCACTAACACTACCAGCACTGTTACCAACTCTAAAACCACACCCACAAACACTGCCACCACTATAATAATTAACATAGACCGATAAAATTATCGTTATTTACACTACCATCAGTCCCAGCATTTTAGGAACAATCACTTCATAACCATCCCCACTACCATTAGTACTGCTTTTTAACACTGTCATTGTTTATGTTATTGTTATTATTATTATTATTATTATTATTATCATCATCATTATCATGTTCACCACAACTATTACCATAATCACCATTGTCATTACTGCGCCCCCCACTGTTTTATACTTTTATTTCCATCATCATTAAGGCTAAATTTACCGTTAACTCATCGATAACTATTATTAACATATTGATAATAATTAACATCACAGTTATCAACACTATCAGCATAATCACATTCGCCAACAACAAACAAGTAGTTAGCGTTGAACATACAATCATCATCGCAATGCCCACAAACAGAACCCAGCATAACCAAAGACCCAGACCACTCGGAGTGTATGTGCATGTCTATATGTGTGTGTGAGGAAGTGTAGGTCTCTCTGACGGTGCTGGCAGTAGATCTGAAAAAGTCAAGGACACCCCTGACCGCTCCTTATTGAAAGGAACATTGCTACATTCTGTTACACACACACACACACACACACACACACACACACACACACACACACACACACACACACACACACACACACATATATATATATCTTTTATTATACTTTCATTTCCATCATCATTAAGGCTAAATTTACCGTTACCGCAGCGATAACTATTATTAACTTAATAATAATTAATATCACAGTTATCATCGCTATCAGTATAATCGCAATCGTCGATAATACACAAGTAGTCCGCGTTGAAAATAAAAACGTCATCATTGCCATGACCTCAAAGAGAACCCATCTAAACTAAAGTGGCGGTGAAAGACTCAGACCAACAGGAGTCTATATGCGCGTCTACATGTATATGTGTGTGTGAGGAAGTGTAAGTTTGTCTGACGGCGAAGGCGGTAGATCTGAAAGAGTCAAGAACACCTCTGCCCGCTCCTTGCTGAAAGGGAGACCGCTACATATAATAAAAACTAAGGTCTCGACACCGAAATAGAATTACAACTTCGATTGTATGTATGCTCGAACGCATGGATGTGTATCTGCGCCTAGCCTCGGATTGTTTATATGCATGTGTTTGTGTGAACTAAAATGCATACACCTGTATGTATGCGTGTCTGTGTGCATGAGTGTGTCATCCCAAACAAACACACAAGTAAATTCCACCTCCCACCACCAAATATAATCAAACAAGCATAAATAGATCCAGTTTTAAGAAATAAACCACTTTGTCTGATGATCACAAAAGCGTGGAACCCAGGGTCAAAACTCATATTCATACAACTGAATATCTTAGCTCTATCACTGATATTGAGCTCTTTCCACTATGTACTGCGCATACAAAATAATGCATATATATATATATATATATATATATATATATATATATATATATATATATATATATATATATATATATGTATATATATATATATATATATATTAAAAACGACTGACAAGTCGTTTTTAATGAAATGTGCTTGAAAGAAGGATTGCTGCCTAAATACACAAATATATATATATATATATATTTCTTAAATATATATTTCTTAAATCTTATATATATATATAAAATTTAAGAAACAGCAGATATTTTTTATATATAGTGCTCAATATAAAAAAAATTAAAATAATAATAAAAATAGAGCGTTAAGGATATTATATGAAAAAATGACTTAAGTTTTTCATACTGACATCGATAAAATACCGTTCAAAACCATTACCCATGAAGACTGAAAATTTTACCAAGAAACATTGGTGTCGGGATGAAATTGCTATTTAAAAGTTCAGTAATCTTTTCATATAATCTATATATATATGTCTATATATATATATATATATATATATATATATATATATATATATATGGAGGGAGAAAGAGAGAGAGAAGGAGAGGCAGAGAGACAATAAAAAATCATTCTTTGATTAAAAATTGCAACTTTTTTGGTAAATTTCATCTTTCGATTAACTAGAGAGTTGGTATAATATACCGACGCAGCTGTGAGTCGAATCTCAAACAATAGTTGAATAAGGACGTGTTTTTTTTTCTTTGTTTTGAAACGTTATATTTGGACAAACGATAAATACTTTGTGGAAAATAATAAAAGTAATAACTACACCCAAACAAACATGGGTTTTTCCCCCTTCATCTTTGCCGTTTTTGAAATCCAGATAAGAGATTACGCACCTGCAACTGATGATTATTTTTGATAGCGTACAAAATTTTTCAATTTTTGTTTGATTTGCTTTTTTTCGTTGGTCAAAGAATGCTTATTCATTTCTGAATATACGATTTCTGTTTACGTAAACACATTTTACCGACGTTCATTAGCAAGGGATTAGTTTAATTCGCGGGAAAGTTTTTCTCATGAAGGAAATGGCCGATTTAATTTATATGAAAATCGATACCAACGGTTTAATATTAATCTAAGTAGCAAAGTTTATTTGAGAAAGTCAGCAATAGTGAAATCATCTTCGATAGCAACGTATATCTGTTAAATTCAATTGCAACGTTTTATTTATTATAGTTTTCCGATAAGTTACAGTAGCGAAATCCTCAGTATCTGTCTATATTTCTGAGATGAGGTATTATGTACATTATTTACATTATTCGGAATATTGTCCTCATCTTTGTCTATATATTTATCACAATGTTTCGGCCTTTCAGTATCTGTCTATATTTCTGAGATGAGGTATTATGTACATTATTTACATTATTCTGACTATTGTCCTCATCTTTGTCTATATATTTATCACAATGTTTCGGCCTTTCAGTATTTGTCTATATTTCTGAGATGAGGTATTATGTACATTATTTACATTATTTGGACTATTGTCCTTATCTTTGTCTATATATTTATCACAATGTTTCGGCCTTTCAGTATCTGTCTATATTTCTGAGATGAGGTATTATGTACACTATTTACATTATTCGGACTATTGTCCTTATCTTTGTCTATATATTTATCACAATGTTTCGGCCTTTCAGTATCTGTCTATATTTCTGAGATGAGGTATTATGTACACTATTTACATTATTCGGACTATTGTCCTTATCTTTGTCTATATATTTATCACAATGTTTCGGCCTTTCAGTATCTGTCTATATTTCTGAGATGAGGTATTATGTACACTATTTACATTATTCGGACTATTGTCCTTATCTTTGTCTATATATTTATCACAATGTTTCGGCCTTTCAGTATCTGTCTATATTTCTGAGATGAGGTATTATGTACACTATTTACATTATTCGGACTATTGTCCTTATCTTTGTCTATATATTTATCACAATGTTTCGGCCTTTCAGTATCTGTCTATATTTCTGAGATGAGGTATTATGTACACTATTTACATTATTCGGACTATTGTCCTTATCTTTGTCTATATATTTATCACAATGTTTCGGCCTTTCAGTATCTGTCTATATTTCTGAGATGAGGTATTATGTACACTAACTTACGGTTACATCTAGTCAATTCAACTATAAATTAATGAAACCATATTTTTTAGTAAATCTTAATGCTTTTGTCTTAATCCTTTCATCCCAAGAATGATTGTAAAGCCACTAAGACACAAAGGGTTGATGAGTGTGAAGAATAAAAAAGTGAAGGATTATTAAGGAGCGAAAACAATAAAAGAAGAGGATTCAAGACGACAGTAGATAACAATTGAAACTGCATTTAAATTTTTGAAAATCAGCTTTGGTTGGAAAGCATGGAGCCGGAAGAGATTTCCCCAAGAGAGATGTGCGAGAAAAGAAACTGTTCGTATTATGGTCACATCTAGCCCTTTCAACTGTAAAATGATGAGGTATTGCCGCCAATTTAGTACTACATTTAAATTTATAGAGTCTAGGCACGATCGAGTAGAGTTCATCAGTTACCAATAAAGTAATTATAGAAAAGTCACAGGGAAGCTACATTACGGCGGAGGGAATGCGACTGAATCCGAGATGCCAGGTGAAGACAAGTGATATTGCAGATTATTCGTTGGATTTTATCAAGCATTTTTAAATATATAGCAGAAGTACAACGCCAGAACAAAAATAATGTTAAAATCAGCTATAGATGCGTTAATGACATAAACTAATCCCTATTCAAACATAACAACATTATATTAGATAAATATATTTCTAACAAAGACAACGTACATTTTTATTAAAAATAAATGCAACTGCCGAAAAAAGAATCACCTGTCCCTTAAACGGTCAATGTATGACTGATAATATTGTATACCCAGCGAGTGTACATTACGGTAACGATGTTAAATTTTATTTTGGTTCGACTGAAAATCCTTGGAAATTTCATTTCTACCATTATCGAATGACTTTTACTAATATATATAAAAAAAACAGCACTGCTCTCTCGAAATATTTCTGGCAGTTAAAGAAGAATGTCAATTCACCTTTCATCAAGTGGAATATTATAGCAAAAGCCAAATCCTATAACAGGAAGGGAAATAGATATAATTTATGTCGCGTTGAAAAATTCTTTACCTTAAAACAGATAAATAACACGTGGCAGCAATTTTCTAAGCATGAATGAATAGGTAGAGTTGTAAATATGTAAGATAGATTCGAGCGAGAGAATTTTGTCAAATATTGCACAGAAAAACATCTTTCCATCAGCAAACTTAGCATTTGCATCGATTTACATTTCTACAATGTTATTAACCAAACCCCAATCCTGTAGACCGTTATTCTTTTAATCCGATCAACATTTGATCGAAATATTCTGTCTACATTTCTAATTTTTTATACCTCTAGCACTACTTTCTTTAGGTACAAATGTCACCTGACCTTTCAATCCAACCGACATCGAATGAAAATATTTTATTTACGCTTATTCTTTGGGCATCTAATAATATATACGAATTTAACATTGACTTAAAGATCAGAGATCATCCATTTTTTTTCTCGTTTCTTTACCCTCATTCAAATGAGACGTATCGTATTTTTTTTTGTAAAACATTTCTAAGATGAACCCTCAATTATTTTTAATCGTAGGAATTACTTCAGATGTTAACTTTCTAAAACCGGATTCTCCTATTTTAAGCGAATCACGAGAAGCGAAAAATGAAAGCGGGAGAACTTGACATCTATTATTCGTGACGATGGCAAACATGGCTGACACTGACTCATGATAAACTCTTCGTTTTCACCAGCTTCCCACTCAAATCGCTAACAACACGTTCTTTGCTCGGGGGTAGCCACCATCAAGCTACTCACGACTAGATTAAGATGAAGAAATATGGTTGGAAGAAATAGTTTCTGACGATTGCAGGGTTTCCACTATACAAATGTCTGTACGTCGAAGAAGGGTGTCTTTGAAATATGTATGTAATGAAAAATAACAAACGACATGGAGTCCTGCGCTTGTTCACGATGGTGGCGACAGAAATTTTTCCATTTTCACCGAAAGCCTCAGGAAACGGCCCTGACCCCAACTTTAAGTGCAATATGGAAACTTCAGCCTTGGGCAGATAGTCGCTTGAAATTGGAATTTGATCTTTGGACAAGGAAATATTTTCATGCTAAAGGTCCTTGTCTTAAATTTCTTTTAAAATACTTTCGTTTAACTGAACCTGAACATTGACCTCTGACTTTGGTATCACGTGACGCTCGTATATACGATCCATTGCGAAAGATGCCGGAAAAACGGTCGGTTCGTTGCATCACTTCAGAAAATATTGACTCTTTCCATGCTGTCTCTTCACAAGAGTCAGAGACTAAAAATGGGCTGGCGCTGACATATCTGGGAAGGTCCAATCGTCAATTCCCAGCCTTGACAGTGTTCAAAAGCGTTTACGCGGGTCTTCTGAGCGATGAATTATTTTCAACCCTACAACCCTTTTCTCACAGACGAAACGTCATAAAACTAGTTCTACTTTGTCGCTATTTCGATGGCAAATGTTCAGACGTGAAACGTGTCTTAGTTCCCCCAGGACCTGCCATGCCACTAGTCGAATAATCCTAATTACCTTGGTATTCTATAGCATAGAAGGAAGATCGACTCAGATTCTTCCCAAAAACCTCTGCTTTTTGGAACAGACTCCCGAGATAATGCTTCCTCGATTACTACAATTCTAACATCTTTAAGTCTAGGGTCAACCGTTATTTATCATACATATCTTCATAATCTGCACTTTTCTCCTCTTAAATCCATACGACAACCTCACTCATTAAACATCTATCTGGAGTGGCTCTAGGGCTTTTGATTGAAAAAATAATTCTTCCATAAATCTTTCAGACTCTCTATTTTATCTTTTTAACATAAACTTTTGGTTGTTATTTTCTTCATCCTTCAAATAATTGTTTTATTATTCCATAGAATTTTCAGAGATTTGTAATAATTTTTTGTGTGTTATTAACAATAAACTTTTTTTGGACTGAGATTAAATATATTTGTTGAAATAATCTTTCGAATTTTTCAAGTTTAACGAGCCTATTCGAAAATTTATTTTGGACCAATAGAAAAGGGAGCGGATTAAAAATTGAGAAAAAATAACGAGCCGCTGTAAAATCGCTTTTTGATATAAATAGGCCGAGAAAGTTGAATCAAGTCAGAGAGAGATAGAAAGAGAAAAAGCCGAAAGAAGCAGAGTTTCACGCGCCTGAATAACACGAGTGTCAAATTACACGCTGATACATTATCAGCCTCTCATGAGATCAGGGAAGTTTCAAAGAACTCGATTCAACTCCAAAGCTAAGTACCTTAAAATATATCTTTTCATTCATGTCGAATATAACCTTATAACTTTTATGTGAAAAACGAACTCTCTCAGTTTGTTTTAGACATTTTGAAATATTACATTGTGTCCGATGATTTAATATGAACATTTTCTCTTTTTAATAATTCATCGAAACTACAAACTTTAAATGTTTGATTCTTCTCCTTGAAACTAGATACTGGCAACTTCAAATGCACAAATTTGTAAATAAATTAATTACATATATTCGAAATCTTCAGAAATTTATCTATATTTCTGAGATGAGGTATTATGTACATTATTTACATTATTCTGACTATTGTCCTCATCTTTGTCGCCATATTTATTACAACATTTCGGCCGTTGTGCGCTCCGAACTTCTTCAGGTAGTTGGAATGTTGAACTAAACCCTTTATTTCGCTCACAGGGGTAGACGGTTCTAGTTCCACGTGCCATGTCTAATGGATGTTAGTTATCCTCAAGGACACACGGAACAGTGGATAAAAGCGTTAGTTAGATCCAGTGACAGGACCCAAAGAGTGTGAGTTCAATACCCGGTTAAGGCAGTGGAGAACTTGCAGAGGGGAATTAACAGGAGATAACTGACATCCATTAAACAGCTATCTCCTGTTAGTTCCCCCTCTCTAAGTTCTCCACTGCCATAAACAGGTATTGAATTCACACTCTTTGGGTCTTGTCAATGGATCTAACCAACGCCTTTATCCACTGTGCCATGTGTCCTTGTAATAAATATGGTGACAAAGATGATGACAATAGTCCGAATAATGTAAATAGTGTATATAATACCTCATCTCAGAAATATAGGTTTTAAAAGGTTTTAATAAATATGGCGACAAAGATGAGGAAAATAGTCCGAATTATGTAAATAGTGTCTTCAGAAATTCTTCACAGAAGATATTGTGGGGAAAAATAAAGTTGGTAGAATGCAAAATTATCAAATATAATAACTGAATCATTGCTTTGAAAATGTCAGGTGATTTGCAATCAACAATAATATCCCGCAATTCACTGCTGTGATCAGATTTTCACTTCAACGAATAATTACTATGTGAACAAAGTCAGTGAATGATGCGAGTAAATTATTGTGTAGAGCAAAACCCTCAAAATATAAGGAGAGTAACAAGAATTCTGGGTAAGTCGTCAAATTTATGAGGACGATGTTTTTTGAAAACGTTAATAACGGATAAAAAATCGTTCCAAAATATTTGCTAGTATTACAATTCCCGAGTCAAATGATAATATAGACATCACTTTCATTTCAACAAGTCGATTTATAAATGAGCTTGTAGCAATTTTCCCGTCGCAAACCGAGACAGATTTTCAATTTTTATTGTAGCATTACATGACTTAAATAATAAATTGCCAGAAATTGAATAACAAAATGAAAAAAACCCTCCTTCAAAACGACTTCTTCAGAGTTATATAGATTTTATTGGTGAAGTCTTATATATATATATATATATATATATATATATATATATATATATATATATATATATATATATATGTATTAAGTAATTTTTATGTTTATACATTCTTTTTTATAGATACAAATATTTAAGTAAATGCTCTGTTTATAATAAACAGTATTAACAACATTTACCGGCCTGAATGTCCGAGAAATGTAATATGTGACGTCATTTGTTTACATTTCATTATATATATATATATATATATATATATATATATATATATATATATATATGAGGAAGGTTGGATGACTTATATGAGGAATTAGTAAGACTTACGACAAACTGGTTACAATTTAAAGCTAAGCCTCTGTGGGGCTTCAGCGGTTTTTGATGAAGAATTGTAACCGGTTTTTGCCGGATTTCTTCCAACAGACAGACACATACACGTTTATTTAAATTCGATCTAACTGAGCTATTACTAGAGAGATGTAACGTGAGCATAGATCAATTGGGTCTCATTAAATTACACATGGAGAGCTACCAAACTCTATCCGTAACATACTGGTTGATAATACATAAATACTAAGTTCATTGTACAGAGTATTGTCAACTCTCTTGATTTATAGTCAATCGCCTGTCATAAATGTTCTAGAGAAGTTGCTACTAGTTTCGTTTGATGTCTTCTTTGAAGATTCAGATGTCAGTTTACCTGGAAAGAATAAATGCAGCTATTAATAAGAAGAGTTGGAATTAATGCATGTAAGATTTCACAGCTCTAGCATCACTCCTTCATAGTCAGCCTATGAACTTTTCAGCCCACACTTGTACCTGGAAAGAAACAATGCAGTTATCAATAAAAAGAGTTGAAATGAATACATGCAAGCTTTCACAAATCTAGCATCACTCCTTCATAGTCAGCCTATGAACGTTTCAGCCCACTTTCGTACCTGGAAAGAAACAATGCAGTTATTAATAAGAAGAGTTGAAATTAATGCATGCAAGATTTCACAGATCTAGCATCGCTCCTTTATAATCAGCCTATGATTGTTTCAGCCGGCCCTTGTAAACATTGGAATAAATAAAATTTTTTGTTGTATTTTAATACATCCTTCCCATGATAACCTATGCTATATATGTTTTGAGAGGCCTAAATTTGTTGCTTTGTTTTCAGACTAGCTTTCTAAATCAGTTAAGGAGGTTAAAACTTTTTTTTAAATTGGAATTTCTGGAAATTTAAAGCAGATTGGAAATGATTCAAAATATTTTTAAAAAAACCTGGAGATTAAAAAAAATGAAACTAGTTTTGTTTGTTTTTTAAATTTATTTCATTGCTGTTCACAATATCTCACTTTTAATAAGTTGTTTTCTTTAGAGAAGTATCTACTTAATATATCTCAGGTGGATCTACCGCAAACAATGTCAAATTTCCCCGTGATGTGATCAGCCTGATGCGCTTTTGATCAGGTGTCAGAAGATGTGGCACCCATCGTGTAGAAACATTTATCATGCCAAGTTCATTGTGCATAATATTAACTTTCTCACGTGACATGCTAATAGCATTGGCTAATTGATTTATAGTCAATCGCCTGTCATCAATCAACATATGGTGAAAACAATCAATGATTTGCTCGGTGGTAACAGTTGCAGGACATCCAGATTTTGTTCATCTTCTAAACTCTCCTTTCTCTTCCTAAGTTCAGCTGCCCACTTTTGCTTTGGTGAAAAAGCTGGATCATCAGTCACTGTTGCAGCAACCATGTCAACATGAATTTCTTTGGGGACTAAACCCATTTTCTGTAGGCAAAACCACGATGTCAACTTTTGTACATTTCCAAGAGAAATCGATAATAGTTATATTAGAAGAATTCTTTGAAAAGTCAGATGTCAGTTTACCTGGAAAGGATAAACCCTTTTATAGTAAGAAGATTTTACATTAATGAATGCAAAATTCACAGCTTCATAGTCAGCCTATGAACTTTTTAGCGCACCCTCTTATCAAAATGAAGATTTGAAATTAATGAATGCAGTTATTCAAAACAGTATCATTACTGCTTAATAGTCAGCCTGCGAATTTTTCAGCCCACCCTCTTATTAATAAAAAGAGTTGAAATTAATGAATGCAGTTATTCGCACCAGTATCATCACCGCTTCATAGTCAGCCTGCTAATTTTTCAGCCCACCCTCTTATTAATAAGAAGAGTTGAAATTAATGAATGCAGTTATTCACACCAGTATCATCACTGCTTCATAGTCAGCCTGCGAATTTTTCAGCCCACCCTCTTATTAATAAGAAGAGTTGAAATTAATGAATGCAGTTATTCACACCAGTATCATCACTGCTTCATAGTCAGCCTGCAAATTTTTCAGCCCACCTTCTTATTAATAAGAAGAGTTGAAATTAATGAATGCAGTTATTCACAACAGTATCATCACTGCTTCATAGTCATCCTGCGAATTTTTCAGCCCACCCTCTTATTAATAAAAGAGTTGAAATTAATGAATGCAGTTATTCACAACAGTATCATCACTGCTTCATAGTCAACCTGCGAATTTTTCAGCCCACCCTCTTATTAATAAGAAGAGTTGAAATTAATGAATGCAGTTATTCACAACAGTATCATCACTGCTTCATAGTCAGCCTGCAAATTTTTCAGCCCACCTTCTTATTAATAAGAAGAGTTGAAATTAATGAATGCAGTTATTCACACCAGTATCATCGCCTGCTTCATAGTCAACCTGCGAATTTTTCAGCCCACTCTCTTATTAATAAGAAGAGTTGAAATTAATGAATGCAATTATTCATAACAGTATCATCACTGCTTCATAGTCAGCCTGCGAATCTTTCAGCCCAGCCTCTTATTAATAAGAAGAGTTGAAATTAATGAATGCAGTTATTCACAACAGTATCATCACTGCTTCATAGTCAGCCTGCGAATTTTTCAGCCCACCCTCTTATTAATAAGAAGAGTTGAAATTAAAGAATGCAGTTATTCACAACAGTATCATCATTGCTTCATAGTCAGCCTGCAAATTTTTCAGCCCACCCTCTTATTAATAAGAAGAGTTGAAATTAATGAATGCAGTTATTCACACCAGTATCATCGCCTGCTTCATAGTCAGCCTGCGAATTTTTCAGCCCACCCTCTTATTAATAAGAAGAGTTGAAATTAATGAATGCAGTTATTCATATCAGTATCATCACTGCTTCATAGTCAGCCTGCGAATTTTTCAGCCCACTCTCTTATTAATAAGAAGAGTTGAAATTAATGAATGCAAATTTTCACAGCTCTCGAATCACGGCTTCATATTCAGCCTATGAAGTTTTCAGCCCCCTCTCTTATTAATAAGACGAGTTGAAATTAAAGGAATGCAATATTACACAGCTTTAGTATCACCGTTTCATAGTCAGGCGCAGTTCTTTTCAGCCCATCCTCTAATTAATAAGAAGAGTTGAAATTAATAAATGCAATTGTTCACAGCTCTAGCATCACTGCTTCAGACTATGAACTTTTCAGCCTACCCTCGCACTTACATATACTTATCGATCATTTTACTTAATAAACGCAATAAACCGTTTTGGCACCCATTCATACAGCAGTAAAATATTTCGATTTATAACAGTCAATAATAAAATATAACATTCAAGAACGAAAATAATGAATCTGTCATATCATGCAGTGCAAGCATTATTCTTGTTTAAGACTTTCGTTCAGATCATGCGATCGATTGTATATAAGTTAACGTTGTTTAATATTTCCTAAGCGTAGACTAGAACCGCACGTGTGTAAAGGAATGTTTCAATAGCACGATCGTCGAAATGAAGAGACAATTTTCTGACGCACTACAACGTTATGTTTTCTGGAGACACGCATGCGTAGATGTCGTTAAGTACCAGAAATTGTCCTGTTTCCTTGGCACCTCTCCTATGCAGTGCACGCTTTCGCCGTCCCTTTCTAGCGGGACATGCGTTCTGTTGAGTACTTCGGCGCTCTCTCATATTTCCCGAGAGCAATGCTCGTGTCGACCTGGCTACGGGGACGCCATCTTCAAACTGGACTTTGGCTAATATTCCCGGGAAGCTTTCTTCCAGATGGAGTGTCATTGTTTAACTTAAGCATAAACATAGGTTGCACCTAATCTTCGCTGTTAGTGTTAACTATGCAAATATCTCAGCAACCAGTAATCTCCAGCTATTTACTTCATTTCGCTTCGCGTTGTATATAGATACAGTCCCATGGCACCAAGTGAGGGTCAGATTCACTACATATACGAGGCGGTGTAATGGTTAGCAAGCTTGTCTAGCTAGAAAAATTACGACTGAGTAGTGAGTTCGATCCTCACTGGGTACCCTCTAATCGCGACCTTGCTCCACATCTAAGTTACGCTTGAAAAATCACCATATACGAATTGCTTTTTTAAAATTTTTTTTATTAAGTACTGATGCCAATGTTATGTACGTTTTCTTTCCACTAATAATAAGACGGTGGACTAAACACACGTGGGATTTTTCTTAATGATAATTCGCTTCCGTATGTTGACAATTATGGCTTCCTTTCTTTTATTTCTAAGACTTCTTGGGAAAGGTAATGGAGTTGCTTTCTTTTGGATACTCCACAGATTGGAATTAAGATTTAAGAGGGGTTATGAAGCAAGACTAGCTTAACGAGTATACCCTGCTATTATTTTATTTATTTATTTTTTTACTAATGTCCACACAATACAGGGCTCAAACGCCACCCGAGGTAGAGGGTTACTCTGTTGTGTAGCACGAGCGTAAGCAAGGGCAAGAAGTGATGTTCTTGGGGATATGCAGGAAAGATAACGCCTAATTCTAGACTTGAAAAGGTCACGATTTAATCAGTGAATAACAGTTCTATCGGAGACGTTAGAAGTAGTCGTGTGTAAGTAAACTTTAGAAGGAACCGGAAACCCAAAGGAAACGGAAACCCAAACCGGAACAGAAAACAAGGGATAAACCTCTACTACTGTTCAAAAGACTGGGGAGGAGTTTAAACCGTACGATAGGCGAACCTATCTACTCCTATTGTTTAATCCATAGTTTCTGGGAGAGAAGAGAGGAAGTGATGTTTAACGATATAAACAGCAAAGATGAATATTCTGGCTAGAAGTCTTAATGTCATAATGAAATTACTTAATTTCCCAGGGCCAGAAAACGTTTTTAAAAACTATATGCAAAGGACGAAAGGAAAGAGTTCCATTCAGCAACAAAAATCGCTTTTACGAGTCAAAGGATCTAAAAGAATAAAAAAAGAAAGAAAGTCAATGATTTTACAAGAATATGATTCTCTTACGTTTCATAACAACATTTATTCAGAATAATCCATTCTAGTGTTTTCTTCCTTACGCATTTGACAAGATTTCATTGAGAGAAATGATTAATGATTTTAAGATGAAGTAGTCCGGCAAACAGAATTCGAACAGTTTCGAAGTCGAAAATAAAAATAAAGAAGTCTTTGTCAAATCCAATTTCCATTGAAATATTTCTTTCTGAATGTAATAAGCGTAAAACACAGAATTTATTTCAAAGTCATGGGTATATTAGATTAAAACGAAATATCTGGTCAACATAACAGTTTGATTAGATTGGAATGATGAAGGCTTTTAAGTTTGTGAGAGATAATAAAGAAAGTCATCTGGGGAAAATATTCTGCCCGCCGGTTAAAACGTATTCTTATAAAATACATTCTATATCATTAGATTTGCAATAGTCTCTTCATTATGTATGTATGTGTGTATGTATGTGACCATGAGACCCGTGTTCGAATCTCACCATGATCGATTTGTCAGGAAGGAGACTTCCTGATGTTATCGGACAGGAGGGGTCGATCCCAGCGTGCAGCACCATTGAAAAGTGCCTGAAAATCATATCACGGGGTGACCCAAGCCTTGTGAGCGAAATTGGGTAGACGGAACCGTCGATAGCACGAAGTCACAAGTCATCGTGGCCGAGGGTTTCAGCGTGCTGGCCTTGTTCAAATTGTTGATCACGCTAGATAACACGCTCTTTCCCAGAAACTGTAACTAAGGTTTGCTCAGCGTAAGTGGGTGTTGAACAAACACAAATGCACCTGAGCAATCGTCTGCAACAGGGATTATATAGATAGATAGATAGATAGAGTAAGGAAAAGCGAAAGAGAAAGATTTCTGCAAAATCTGTGATATTTTCAACTGTACAATTTCAATTCGCTTTTTCCTTTTGTGTGAATCTGTCTAAAGACGGAGTTTAAGTAAAATTGCATATAATATATATATATATATATATATATATATATATATATATATATATATATATATATATATATATATATATATATAAATTCAAGCATGTTTGGTTAAATAATTTAGACGTATTATGTGCATTTATTTTAGTTTTAATCCTTTCAAGTCCACGAATTAATTACTTGGTAGCTGTAGAAAATTGACCAAGAAAAATTCCAAAATTTTCCTTCAAATTATTTTTGTTGAGTTTTTATGGATTTGTGAGCATGAATACCGTAAATTTCGAAAATATTTAAACCGCTATGCATGGGAGGTAACTTATATGATTTTTTGAGTTATTTTCTGTTCAAAAGATTTTTTACTTGTAGTTTTTTAACAATTATAATTTTGTATTCATAGAAACTGCTATAAACATTGAAGAACTGAAATAAATTTTTCTAATCTAAACAGGTTATTTTAACACAATTCCCCAAAATCTGAAATTCAGAGTGAGTATCGAAGTCAATACCTACTACAAATGGTCAACCGGACTAGGGCTCTGATGAAACAAACGCGCCACACTTGTTGCTGAACTTTACAACTGAACAATTTTTTTAGAGTTCAGTGTCTGTTGCTTGACCTAATTTTCTCTTTGCAGTGGAATTTATTTTATTATGGCTTCTTAAATCGGTTAAGCCTGTGTTGATTGCATACAGAAACTTTGTATTGTACAAGATTCTGCGCACGCGTAGATAGAAAAAGGAGAAGGATTCAAGCCGCCATTTTGTAGGAATGTTTCCCAGTTGCTATTTCAGAACAAAACCAGGTTAAGCAAAGGGAAATATGTCCGGTTTGTGAGAAAGAAGCCACACTAATACCTCGAGATCGATTAAATTCTTGATCCCACACAACAACAGAGAACTCTTCCGTTAATTCTCAGGGTTTCATTTCGTTTAATTAAACATGTATTTTTTCTGATCCCACCACACCTACTTGCTTTCTTTTCGCTATCATCAT
>OZ038494.1:11484210-11549210 GCA_964036315.1 Acanthosepion esculentum | reverse complement strand
TTCATAGTTACAGTTTTTAAAAAGCATAATATACTTTTTAACTTTCTTATAACCCGAGAAAACTGCATAACTCCAACAGAAAGTATTGAAGGAAAGCAAGAAAAAAAGATTAAACACCGAACGGTAAGAAGACAGAATGCATGCTTATTAGAAAAATGATGAACACAAAATGCAAATCGGAGATAACAAAATCGAAGAAAAAAATATTTGGGAAGTGTTCTGACAGAGTAGGGAAAATGGGGTATTGAGATCCGAAGGAGAATTAGGATAGCCAAAGATGCTTTCCAAAAGATAAGCAGGTTACTAGGAAGTAGGAAAACCTCGCGAGAAACAAAGAAAAGGGTACTGAAATGTTACGTAATAACTGTCCTTCTATATGGCAGGAAATACTGGACAATATCCTCAGAGAGGAAGAAGAAACTTGAAGGAATAGAAAGAAAGAATAGGGTACTGAAATGTTACGTAATAACTGTCCATCTATATGAGAGGAACTACTGGACACTATCCTCACAGATGAAGAAGAAACTTGAAGGAATGGAAGCAAAGAAAATAGTACTGAAATATTACGTAATATCTGTCCTTCTATATGACAGGAAATGCCGGACAATATCCTCAGACATGTAGAAGAGACTTTAAGTAACAAAAGTGTGTTTCTACAGGAGGATGCTGAGTATACCTAGACCGAACATGTAAAAAACGACGCGGTTTTAGAGAAAATGGAAATAAAGGAAACTTTATATAACATCAAGAAGAGACCCTTGAAATTTCTTGGACGCATATAAAGGAAAGAAGGCTTGTAAAATCTGATACTCACAGGACTGATTGAAATCAAGAGAGAGAGAGAGAGAGAGAGAGAGAGAGAGAGAGAGAGAGAGGAAAACAACGCAAAATATACTTGAGGTGCTTATGAAAAGACAGGATATATTGGAGAGCCATCATCGAGAAAGTCCTGAATTGTCACGGCTCATATGTGAAGAAGAATGAGCTGCCGGAAATGGATGTCGGAACAAGGTTTAGAAGAAATAAGGAATAGACAAATTTATTAAGAGCTACAAAGAACAAGAAATTGTGGAGAGCCATGATCAACAAAGTCATGAAGGATCCCAGCACATAGAAGTAGAATGAGCTTGCGGAAATGGATGGCGGAACAGGGTTTTAGAGAAATGACAAAAAGATAAAAATCATTAAAGGCTACAAAGGACAGGAAATTGTGGAGGGCCATGATCGACAATGTCCTGAAGGAACACGTCACATAGAAGAAGAAGAATGAGCTTGTGGAAATGGATGGCGGAACAGGGTTTAAGAGGAAAAAAGAAAAAGACAGTTTATTAAGAGCTACAAAGGAGAGGAAATTGTGGAGAGCCACAATCGACAAAGTCCTGAATGGGCACGGTCCTTAAAAGAAGACGGTTTCCCGCAGACTTGTGTCGACATTATTTTGTTGATACCAGCCATTCTGCCTTATAGTTAATACTTAGTTCTTCTTGCTTTTCCTTACAATCTTATTAAAGAGTTATTTCTTTTTTCCTTCTAAGTCTACCATCAAAACAATTTCATTCGTCTATCTTATATCTTATAACGATAATTCTTTATCTTAAAACTCCCAATAGAAGACGATATTTTTCTCCTATCCCTCCTCTTAGCTTTGTACCTGACTAAAGTAAATATTTGACTTACCTGAACATTAAGTCTGATAGTCTTTTTCCTTTTACTGACAACCTTGCATTCCGTCTTACGGTTAGACGTTAGTCCTTTCTTCTTGCCTTCCATTACTATTTCATGTCAGAATTATTTGCATTTTCCTTCTGAATATACTTCTATTCGTCTGTTTATAATTTATAACGATAATTCCCCCACCTTAAAAATTCCAACACAAAGCGATAATTTTTATCCTATCTCTCCTCTTAGCCTTGTACCTGACTAAACATATTACATATTTGACTTACATGCACATCGAGTATAATAGTTTTATCTCTTTTGCTGACAAACACTACATTCTTTTTTCTTGATTTAATTTCTGTTTCATCTAAGAGTTCTTTGCATTTTCGTTCCGAATAAACTACCAAAAGCGAATGCCTTTGGTCTAACTTATAATTCCTTCTTTTAAAAATTCCAACACAAAATAATATTTATTTTTCTCTTATCTCTCCCCTTAGCCTTCTACCTGACTAGACTAAACTTAGTGAATGTTTATACTTACCCATACATCAAGCTTGATAGTATCATTTCTCTTTTTGCGTATCCATTTCAAGCTTGATCCTGGCAGAAGTCACATTCTTCAGAAAACACATGCATTTAGAATTTCTTATTCTCTGAAGACTTCTCCCGACTTTCTTTTCAAAAATCACAATTGATTAGACGCACTAGTTATCGATTCTATAAGAATCGCATTGAGAAAATGTAGCAGAAGTCGAAGCGGCTTAATATTAAAAAAGAACGTATCGATTTTCTTTCAAATCCAGCTTGGACTTCATTTTTTGTTTATTCAATTTGAAAAAAAAATGTTTTTTTTTTTGTTTTTTTTTAAGGCAATGGGTACATTGATTTTGATGCAAGCTGTGTAATTAACGATAAAAGCAACCTATATTTTGGTCATGAGACTCTCTTTTCAGCGAGAAAATATGGCAGATGCTTTATCCGTAGTCATGTTGTATTAACAAGACTTATTCGTAAATACAATAATACAATGGAGAGTACCTAGTCGTAGAGCGATAGTTATTGAACTTGTTTCGATGCCAACTGCTATTGTAATGTGAATGATCTTCACTGTAGACACCATTATTGTGAGTCTGTGACTGTAAATTTTCTTTATATAGACAATAAGATAAAAAAGAAACCCGGTTTAGAGCAATGGGTAACAAGGTGATACGGCTGACTGTTTCTCGTCGCCATACATACTTTTGTGTTTAGACTGAAGGGAAATTGGAGAAAACTTCCATAGATAATAAGCTATGTAAAATAGCACTGGAAACGAAGAAAAAATTGTTAAGACTGTATAAACCGTATGCCCCTACTCTGCTATACCCTTTCATTTCGTTTCGTCAATATGTCGTTCCAACGCTACCACGACTGTGACTGGGGCTTTGAGGTTTCGGTGTGGGTGCGTGTCTCGAATACTCTGTCGCCACTGATGTGGACCCGAAGTAGGGGCCACGGAAGGAAAACACGGAACACGGGTTAGAGGTAAGCATGATATATTAAACAGAAAAGTTACAAAGAATAGTGTGAGCAGAGCTTACTATCCAGTGGTGTACGATATTGGTATCGTACGCGGCTGCGCATTACTGGTGCTACTCCTCCTGATGCACATAATAATATAGTACTGGGAGAGTCCATGATGTAGGGAAGTATCGGTCTCACAACAGTTTTCAAAAAGAAATGGCAACCTACTGGGAGAAAAATCTGCCTCGTCAGTCATGTATCGAAAGAGCGTGGCACTTGACTGACTGACTATATCCTCATGCAGTAAAGCGTTGAACACGCGGCCATATCACTTGAGGATATTAAAAAGCAACAGCTAATCTGGATATCACATATAACTCGAGAAGAAAATAATGACATTATCAAGAAACTGACGTTCCACCCTAACCCAAACAAAAAGCAAGGAAGAAAAACCCATTTAGTACTGGAAAGAGCAATAACAGCTATTGGATTTAAGGAACTATTTCCTTGAAAAATTTTTAATGACAAAGATCTTGTAAATTTCAACCGTATTCGCTGCGCGTTCAATAAATACCGAAAATAAATATAGAAAATAAATACCGAAAATAAATACCGGAAATAAATATCAAAAATAAATATAGAAAATAAATATCGAAAATATATACCGGAAATAAATATCGCAAATAAATAACAAAAATAAATATCGAAAATAAATACCGAAAATAAATACCGGAAATAAATATCGAAAATAAATACCGACAATAAATATAGCAAATAAATAACAAAAATAAATATCGAAAATAAATACCGAAATAAATACCGAAAATAAATGCCGAAAATAAATACCGAAAATAAATATCGAAAATAAATACCGAAAATAGATTTCTTTATAAGAAAACGACTAATATCTTCATCACTATTATTCACATCTTAAAAATACTCATGCCGGGGATAGTGTGGATAGAAAATTTTCAAAACGAGTAAGTTTTAAGGAAAATGGGAACTCCAAAGAAACTGATACATCTAATCGGAAAGATTTGAAATTTTAAGGGTACATAATGAGGAAAGGCCGCCTGGAGAATATTAAGTATCAAGTATTAAACAAAGTCTAAATAAACAATCAACCCTCCTATATTAAAGTAAATGTTGGACAATCTCCTTACAGACGAAATGAAGACCGGATGCAACAAAAATTCGGTTCTACAGTGTTGGATATCGGTTGAGGAAAACCTTTGGCCTCACTTCCGCTGGATCAGAGAGTGAGCGAAAATCGGAACTGGTGATAGCATAAACAGAAAATGGGTAAGATAAACAGGACGCACAGTTGTCCTGGGCTTTGAATAAACAGGGAGTAAAGGTGTCCTGAGCGGAAGGAAATGCGTGCTTGCGTGGGCGCATGCCCGAAGAGTCGTGACCACACAAAGTTGCGTAGTTGTTGAAATGTTATAAAATCGGTCCAACTCTTGGCCAGGCAGAGAGGCTGGCTAGAGTGTGACTGAAGATTTTGTCTCCGTCAGTTTCTATGAGCACCTTCCCAACCTTTGTGATTCTCTCTCACTCTACACAATTACCGCAACTCGAACAATAAAGACATTTATATATTTTTATATATAAGTGTTCGTAGCCTTATTTGAGTCCAGCAGCAATATACGACAACAGGAGGCTGCCGAGAATATCATGAGCACAAGGAGAAAGGAATCAGAAAGAGACAACTGAAATTTCTGGGGCAAATAATGAGGAAATGGGCTTGGAGAATCTGTCACTCACAGGTCATATGGAAGACAAGAGGAGTATAACGAATAATCGAGTAAGCTATCGTGTTATTGTGAATAAATGGCTGAGCAGGGACTGGGAAGGTTAGTAAAGGGACAAACGTTGTTTAGATTTAAAAAAATAGAAGCTGTGGAGAGCTATGGACGCCTTTGTCATGAATAGACACAGTATCCAAAAGAAGAATATCTCACGCTCTAATGTTGCCTGGTCTTGTTTATCTAAACAGTATTCTGTTCCTTAAGCTACATTTGTTTCATAGATCTTGTGTTTTAGATTTCTTCGTTGCGATCAGGCGTGGACCTTATTTCACCTGTTTTCTTTCTAGATATTTTACGATTTTTTGGGGTTTAAATCAATTATCGAATTGACTGACGGCAAGAGCGCCATGTTTATTTGAGAAATCTTATTAGCTCCCCAATTGCCAAGCCATATGTTTTACGTTTTGTAGGCTATTCTGAATAGTTGAACCGATGTTATTCTTCATGCAACAACTAAGTGTGTTTTTGTTTAGTGATTAATCAAGTTTATAACGACAAAAATGGTATTGTTATTGCATCGGGAATCTTTTCTGCTTATTGAGGTGTCAAACATGTGTTTAATTGATTTTTAGCCATGGTGTTGGTGAGAAGATTCTTTCAACCAAATTTCTTTTAGCGATAATTACTTCAGATATATTTGTTGCGATTATATTATACGCGTTACTTGAAAGAGGTGACAGAACTAATTTCAACTCGGAACCTCAAAAGGGTGATTTGCATTTCAAGCCCCGCGCTCAGTTTCCCAAAAAAAATATCACAGAATAGTTCCATTTACGTCTAAATGTACATGCTTGATTCGAAAATAACAAAGAAATTCTAATAAAATCTACAATTTTGGAGGTATTGTCAATAAACTTCCGGAATCATTCGCGTCGCGTAGGGTGAAGTTGAAATTAATTCTGCATCTCCCTTGAAAGTATGGCAAATTTCTGGTGCTGTAAGGCACACGAAAAGAGTAATAAATTTATCAAGAAAGACTTTTTATTTTTATTTTTTTAATTTTTTTTAAGACCTTGGACCGCACTTTCGCTGTATGAGAGAGTGAGCAAAAATCGGAACTGGTGATATCGTAAATAGGAAATGGTTAAAATAAACAGGACGTTCAGTTGTCCTAAGCCTTGAATAAAGAGGGCGCAAAGGTGTCCTGAGGGGAAGGAAATGCGTGCTTGCGTGGGCGCATCCCGGAAGAGGCGTGACAACAAGAAGTTGCGTAGGCGACATACCGGAAGAAGACGTAGCCACGTGAAGTTGCGTGGGTGTCCAAATGTTATAAAAACGGTCCAACTCTTGGCCAGGCAGAGAGGCTGGCTAGAGTTTGACTGAAGATTTTGTCTCCGTCAGTTTCTATGTGCGCATTCCCAACCTTTTTACAGGTGTATATTTCTGGAATTATTTCTTATTCATTTTCAAGACCGACTGCCTGAATATAAGCGTAGTATCAGATTGGCAATTATTTTGCCGCATTTCTCGCCTGGGGAAATCCTTTCCGATTTCTTGCTTCCCTGACAACTACAATCTTGAAAAATGTAAATGCAACTTCAATCGTCATCTTCTGTCTTCCTGAATGCTGTTGTTTTGTTGTCATTTCTTCACACTATCGTCTTTTCATTTTCTTTCACTCTCAGTAACCCCTTGCGTCTTAGTGACATTATCTCCTCGCTTGAGGTGAAAGTATTAAAAAAATCGACCCTGTTGTGTCCGTGAGGTAGAGAAGATTCTGTAGACTCTGTCTTGATATTCTTTAGAAAGTTGAAAGTTTAAAACAGTCTACATTTGGTGTTACGTGTGACGATTAAGGGAATTGCATATAGACAAGCACATCCCGAACAACGAAAACCAAATTATCAACAAAAAACCAAATGCAAGGAAATTTCAAAAACCTAGAAGCTATTATTATACAAAACAAAATGCAAAAGAACACACACACACACACACACACACACACACACACATATTAAATAAAATATCTTTCATCACAGGATACGGTATCTTGAAGTGAATATGATATATTTGATATGCGTTTAAAAAGAAAAAGAAAATTTTATTTTGTTGCGGTCTCACTCCCTGTGTATGACGACATCGGAGATTATGCTAAAATTTTAGCTTTGTGAAGAAAAACAAACGGAATCTTGACTAACACACACACACACACACACACACACACAAACAAACGCACGCATACGCACTAACAGACACACATACACGCATACGCACACACACACACACACACACACACAAAGATGCACACACACACACACACACACACACACACACACACACACACCGCGCGCGCGCACACACACACGCGCGCACGCACACACACACGCACAAACATGCACATACACACGTACAAACATGCACACACGCACACAAACACACACACGGACGCACACACACACGCACACACACACACACACGCACAAACATGCACACACACGCACGCACAAACACGCACACACACACACACACACACACACACACACACACACACACACACACACACACACACACACACAGACACACACACACCTCATCATTCCTGAAACTGAGACGGTCGAAAATGCTTAAACAAAACAACAGAACATGAACTTCGGACAGTTTGTCTATATTTCTGAGATGAGGTATTGTAACTATTTACACTATTTGCATCATTTGTTGTCCTCATCTTTATTGCCATATTCACGACGTTTCGGCCTTAACGTGCTACGACCTTCTTCAGGATCTCTGTATATTTCTGAGATGAGGTATTGTAACTATTTACACTATTTGCATCATTTGTTGTCCTCATCTTTATTGCCATATTCACGACATTTCGGCCTTTACGTGCTACGACCTTCTTCAGGATCTCTGTATATTTCTGAGATGAGGTATTGTAACTATTTACACTATTTGCATCATTTGTTGTCCTCATCTTTATTGCCATATTCACGACATTTCGGCCTTTACGTGCTACGACCTTCTTCAGGATCTCTGTATATTTCTGAGATGAGGTATTGTAACTATTTACACTATTTGCATCATTTGTTGTCCTCATCTTTATTGCCATATTCACGACGTTTCGGCCTTTACATGCTATGACCTTCTTCAGGATCTCTGTATATTTCTGAGATGAGGTATTGTAACTATTTATATCCTTCGGACTGTTGTCCTCATTTGCACTGTCACATTCATGCGTTTTGGCTATGTTACATTACAGCCATCTTCAGGTGATATTTTTTGGAATTTCACACGAACCCTTTATTTTGTTCACGTGGATAGATTATTCTAATTCCACGTACAATGCGTTTGAAAGTCTCAGTTTTAGTTAATTTGCCTTGATACCTCTCCAAGTTTTTGTTCTGTCCGCTGACGCCAGGAATTGAATTCACAACACTTTAGGTCACGTGACTTTTAGGATCAGTAAAGGAACGTTTTTTATTCACTGAGCCATGTGTCTTCAAGGCGAATTGAGGCCGGGCATATAACGGCCGAAACGTCGTGAATATGACAGTAAAGATGAGGACAACAGCCCGAAATATGTAAATAGTACGAATTTTTTTATCCACAATTTCGATCCTAGTACACCACACCTTATTCAGAAATTGTAAAATTGTAATGAAAATGTAAACTGACAGGCCTTGTATTCAATCAAAATTATTTGGATAATTACTCGCTTATTAATATTTATACGAGGAACATTCTAAGCCTCACCCAGAAAGAGGAACCATATTCGAACAATTTCGTTGTGGCAACACACTACGACTTCTTATAAAACTAGAAAAGAGCTAATTAAGATTTCTGTCTTCATTTCTGCGCAGGTGAGACCCATAAAAAGTGAGATGTATGGGATTCTGAAAATGGTCAAAACAGAGGCCCGACCGGTCCTAAAATATCTGCAAAAGAAAGGTATGATACATAAAGAGATCCATGCGGACCTTGTGGTACAGGCACTTGCTGAGGCCCGAACAGTCCTAAAATATCTGCAAAAGAAAGGTATGATACATAAAGAGATCCATGCGGACCTTGTGGTACAGGCACTTGCTGAGGCCCGAACAGTCCTAAAATATCTGCAAAAGAAAGGTATGATACATAAAGAGATCCATGCGGACCTTGTGGTACAGGCACTTGCTGAGGCCCGAACAGTCCTAAAATATCTGCAAAAGAAAGGTATGATACATAAAGAGATCCATGCGGACCTTGTGGTACAGGCACTTGCTGAGGCCCGACCGGTCCTAAAATATCTGCAAAAGAAAGGTATGATACATAAAGAGATCCATGCGGACCTTGTGGTACAGGCACTTGCTGAGGCCCGACCGGTCCTAAAATATCTGCAAAAGAAAGGTATGATACATAAAGAGATCCATGCGGACCTTGTGGTACAGGCACTTGCTGAGGCCCGACCGGTCCTAAAATATCTGCAAAAGAAAGGTATGATACATAAAGAGATCCATGCGGACCTTGTGGTACAGGCACATGCTGAGGCCCGACCGGTCCTAAAATATCTGCAAAAGAAAGGTATGATACATAAAGAGATCCATGCGGACCTTGTGGTACAGGCACTTGCTGAGGCCCGAACAGTCCTAAAATATCTGCAAAAGAAAGGTATGATACATAAAGAGATCCATGCGGACCTTGTGGTACAGGCACTTGCTGAGGCCCGAACAGTCCTAAAATATCTGCAAAAGAAAGGTATGATACATAAAGAGATCCATGCGGACCTTGTGGTACAGGCACTTGCTGAGGCCCGACCGGTCCTAAAATATCTGCAAAAGAAAGGTATGATACATAAAGAGATCCATGCGGACCTTGTGGTACAGGCACTTGCTGAGGCCCGACCGGTCCTAAAATATCTGCAAAAGAAAGGTATGATACATAAAGAGATCCATGCGGACCTTGTGGTACAGGCACTTGCTGAGGCCCGAACAGTCCTAAAATATCTGCAAAAGAAAGGTATGATACATAAAGAGATCCATGCGGACCTTGTGGTACAGGCACTTGCTGAGGCCCGAACAGTCCTAAAATATCTGCAAAAGAAAGGTATGATACATAAAGAGATCCATGCGGACCTTGTGGTACAGGCACTTGCTGAGGCCCGACCGGTCCTAAAATATCTGCAAAAGAAAGGTATGATACATAAAGAGATCCATGCGGACATTGTGGTACAGGCACTTGCTGAGGCCCGAACAGTCCTAAAATATCTGCAAAAGAAAGGTATGATAAATAAAGAGATCCATGCGGACCTTGTGGTACAGGCACTTGCTGAGGCCCGACCGGTCCTAAAATATCTGCAAAAGAAAGGTATGATACATAAAGAGATCCATGCGGACCTTGTGGTACAGGCACTTGCTGAGGCCCGAACAGTCCTAAAATATCTGCAAAAGAAAGGTATGATACATAAAGAGATCCATGCGGACGTGGTACAGGCACTTGCTGAGGCCCGAACAGTCCTAAAATATCTGCAAAAGAAAGGTATGATACATAAAGAGATCCATGCGGACCTTGTGGTACAGGCACTTGCTGAGGCCCGAACAGTCCTAAAATATCTGCAAAAGAAAGGTATGATACATAAAGAGATCCATGCGGACCTTGTGGTACAGGCACTTGCTGAGGCCCGACCGGTCCTAAAATATCTGCAAAAGAAAGGTATGATACATAAAGAGATCCATGCGGACCTTGTGGTACAGGCACTTGCTGAGGCCCGAACAGTCCTAAAATATCTGCAAAAGAAAGGTATGATACATAAAGAGATCCATGCGGACCTTGTGGTACAGGCACTTGCTGAGGCCCGAACAGTCCTAAAATATCTGCAAAAGAAAGGTATGATACATAAAGAGATCCATGCGGACCTTGTGGTACAGGCACTTGCTGAGGCCCGAACAGTCCTAAAATATCTGCAAAAGAAAGGTATGATACATAAAGAGATCCATGCGGACCTTGTGGTACAGGCACTTGCTGAGGCCCGAACAGTCCTAAAATATCTGCAAAAGAAAGGTATGATACATAAAGAGATCCATGCGGACCTTGTGGTACAGGCACTTGCTGAGGCCCGAACAGTCCTAAAATATCTGCAAAAGAAAGGTATGATACATAAAGAGATCCATGCGGACCTTGTGGTACAGGCACTTGCTGAGGCCCGAACAGTCCTAAAATATCTGCAAAAGAAAGGTATGATACATAAAGAGATCCATGCGGACCTTGTGGTACAGGCACTTGCTGAGGCCCGAACAGACCTAAAATATCTGCAAAAGAAAGGTATGATACATAAAGAGATCCATGCGGACCTTGTGGTACAGGCACTTGCTGAGGCCCGACCGGTCCTAAAATATCTGCAAAAGAAAGGTATGATACATAAAGAGATCCATGCGGACCTTGTGGTACAGGCACTTGCTGAGGCCCGACCGGTCCTAAAATATCTGCAAAAGAAAGGTATGATACATAAAGAGATCCATGCGGACCTTGTGGTACAGGCACTTGCTGAGGCCCGACCGGTCCTAAAATATCTGCAAAAGAAAGGTATGATACATAAAGAGATCCATGCGGACCTTGTGGTACAGGCACTTGCTGAGGCCCGAACAGTCCTAAAATATCTGCAAAAGAAAGGTATGATACATAAAGAGATCCATGCGGACCTTGTGGTACAGGCACTTGCTGAGGCCCGAACAGTCCTAAAATATCTGCAAAAGAAAGGTATGATACATAAAGAGATCCATGCGGACCTTGTGGTACAGGCACTTGCTGAGGCCCGACCGGTCCTAAAATATCTGCAAAAGAAAGGTATGATACATAAAGAGATCCATGCGGACCTTGTGGTACAGGCACTTGCTGAGGCCCGAACAGTCCTAAAATATCTGCAAAAGAAAGGTATGATACATAAAGAGATCCATGCGGACCTTGTGGTACAGGCACTTGCTGAGGCCCGAACAGTCCTAAAATATCTGCAAAAGAAAGGTATGATACATAAAGAGATCCATGCGGACCTTGTGGTACAGGGACTTGCTGAGGCCCGAACAGTCCTAAAATATCTGCAAAAGAAAGGTATGATACATAAAGAGATCCATGCGGACCTTGTGGTACAGGCACTTGCTGAGGCCCGAACAGTGCTAAAATATCTGCAAAAGAAAGGTATGATACATAAAGAGATCCATGAGGACCTTGTGGTACAGGCACTTGCTGAGGCCCGAACAGTCCTAAAATATCTGCAAAAGAAAGGTATGATACATAAAGAGATCCATGCGGACCTTGTGGTACAGGCACTTGCTGAGGCCCGAACAGTCCTAAAATATCTGCAAAAGAAAGGTATGATACATAAAGAGATCCATGCGGACCTTGTGGTACAGGCACTTGCTGAGGCCCGAACAGTCCTAAAATATCTGCAAAAGAAAGGTATGATACATAAAGAGATCCATGCGGACCTTGTGGTACAGGCACTTGCTGAGGCCCGAACAGTCCTAAAATATCTGCAAAAGAAAGGTATGATACATAAAGAGATCCATGCGGACCTTGTGGTACAGGCACTTGCTGAGGCCCGACCGGTCCTAAAATATCTGCAAAAGAAAGGTATGATACATAAAGAGATCCATGCGGACGTGGTACAGGTACTTGCTGAGGCCCGAACAGTCCTAAAATATCTGCAAAAGAAAGGTATGATACATAAAGAGATCCATGCGGACCTTGTGGTACAGGCACTTGCTGAGGCCCGAACAGTCCTAAAATATCTGCAAAAGAAAGGTATGATACATAAAGAGATCCATGCGGCCCTTGTGGTACAGGCACTTGCTGAGGCCCGAACAGTCCTAAAATATCTGCAAAAGAAAGGTATGATACATAAAGAGATCCATGCGGACCTTGTGGTACAGGCACTTGCTGAGGCCCGACCGGTCCTAAAATATCTGCAAAAGAAAGGTATGATACATAAAGAGATCCATGCGGACCTTGTGGTACAGGCACTTGCTGAGGCCCGAACAGTCCTAAAATATCTGCAAAAGAAAGGTATGATACATAAAGAGATCCATGCGGACCTTGTGGTACAGTCACTTGCTGAGGCCCGAACAGTCCTAAAATATCTGCAAAAGAAAGGTATGATACATAAAGAGATCCATGCGGACCTTGCGGTACAGGCACTTGCTGAGGCCCGAACAGTCCTAAAATATCTGCAAAAGAAAGGTATGATACATAAAGAGATCCATGCGGACCTTGTGGTACAGGCACTTGCTGAGGCCCGAACAGTCCTAAAATATCTGCAAAAGAAAGGTATGATACATAAAGAGATCCATGCGGACCTTGTGGTACAGGCACCTGCTGAGGCCCGAACAGTCCTAAAATATCTGCAAAAGAAAGTTATGATACATAAAGAGATCCATGCCGACCTTGTGGTACAGGCACTTGCTGAGGCCCGAACAGTCCTAAAATATCTGCAAAAGAAAGGTATGATACATAAAGAGATCCATGCGGACCTTGTGGTACAGGCACTTGCTGAGGCCCGAACAGTCCTAAAATATCTGCAAAAGAAAGGTATGATACATAAAGAGATCCATGCGGACCTTGTGGTACAGGCACTTGCTGAGGCCCGAACAGTCCTAAAATATCTGCAAAAGAAAGGTATGATACATAAAGAGATCCATGCAGACCTTGTGGTACAGGCACTTGCTGAGGCCCGAACAGTCCTAAAATATCTGCAAAAGAAAGGTATGATACATAAAGAGATCCATGCGGACCTTGTGGTACAGGCACTTGCTGAGGCCCGAACAGTCCTAAAATATCTGCAAAAGAAAGGTATGATACATAAAGAGATCCATGCGGACCTTGTGGTACAGGCACTTGCTGAGGCCCGACCGGTCCTAAAATATCTGCAAAAGAAAGGTATGATACATAAAGAGATCCATGCGGACGTGGTACAGGCACTTGCTGAAGCCCGAACAGTCCTAAAATATCTGCAAAAGAAAGGTATGATACATAAAGAGATCCATGCGGACGGGGTACAGGCACTTGCTGAGGCCCGAACAGTCCTAAAATATCTGCAAAAGAAAGGTATGATACATAAAGAGATCCATGCGGACCTTGTGGTACAGGCACTTGCTGAGGCCCGAACAGTCCTAAAATATCTGCAAAAGAAAGGTATGATACATAAAGAGATCCATGCGGACGTGGTACAGGCACTTGCTTAGGCCCGACCGGTCCTAAAATATCTGCAAAAGAAAGGTATGATACATAAAGAGATCCATGCGGACCTTGTGGTACAGGCACTTGCTGAGGCCCGAACAGTCCTAAAATATCTGCAAAAGAAAGGTATGATACATAAAGAGATCCATGCGGACCTTGTGGTACAGGCACTTGCTGAGGCCCGAACAGTCCTAAAATATCTGCAAAAGAAAGGTATGATACATAAAGAGATCCATGCGGACCTTGTGGTACAGGCACTTGCTGAGGCCCGAACAGTCCTAAAATATCTGCAAAAGAAAGGTATGATACATAAAGAGATCCATGCGGACCTTGTGGTACAGGCACTTGCTGAGGCCCGACCGGTCCTAAAATATCTGCAAAAGAAAGGTATGATACATAAAGAGATCCATGCGGACCTTGTGGTACAGGCACTTGCTGAGGCCCGAACAGTCCTAAAATATCTGCAAAAGAAAGGTATGATACATAAAGAGATCCATGCGGACCTTGTGGTACAGTCACTTGCTGAGGCCCGAACAGTCCTAAAATATCTGCAAAAGAAAGGTATGATACATAAAGAGATCCATGCGGACCTTGCGGTACAGGCACTTGCTGAGGCCCGAACAGTCCTAAAATATCTGCAAAAGAAAGGTATGATACATAAAGAGATCCATACGGACCTTGTGGTACAGGCACTTGCTGAGGCCCAAACAGTCCTAAAATATCTGCAAAAGAAAGGTATGATACATAAAGAGATCCATGCGGACCTTGTGGTACAGGCACTTGCTGAGGCCCGACCGGTCCTAAAATATCTGCAAAAGAAAGGTATGATACATAAAGAGATCCATGCGGACGTGGTACAGGCACTTGCTGAGGCCCGAACAGTCCTAAAATATCTGCAAAAGAAAGGTATGATACATAAAGAGATCCATGCGGACCTTGTGGTACAGGCACTTGCTGAGGCCCGACCGGTCCTAAAATATCTGCAAAAGAAAGGTATGATACATAAAGAGATCCATGCGGACCTTGTGGTACAGGCACTTGCTGAGGGCTCCCCTTCTTATGCGACTGTGAAGAAGTGGGCCGCGGAACTCGAGCAGGTCAGAGACAGAAGATGACCCTCGGTCAGGTCGTCCAAAAACCTCAACCACCGATGAACAAGATGATCCCATATACCGTATGGTTTTGGATGACAGCCGTCTTACTGTGCAGCAGATAGCTACGTACATTGGCATTAGTTCTGGTTCGTTTTAACTGAGATCCTGAGGAGGAGTAAGATGTTTCAAGATGGGTCTCAAGACTTGACACCAGAGAAGAATCTAAAAAGGACACGGCTGTCTCCCAGACTGACTCGGAGAATTTCCACCGCAGTTAAGTAATCTGGAAAACTGGTTTCGCCAATTTGAACCTGAATCAAAGATGCAACGCAAACAGTGGAAAAAACCCTGGTTATCCACTCTCAAAAAAGTTCAAGTTGTTGGCAAGGTGATGGCTTCTGCTTTTTTTCTTTATTCTGAAGGCGTAATGATGATAGAGTAGGGAAAAGAAAACTATTAATGGACGGTACTATGCATCAGAATTAAGAGAAATGAAGGAAGCAATAAAGTCGAAACGCAGGGTGGAAACTGAGGGTAGATGTGTTCTTGTTTCACGATAACGCGACCATTCACTCTGTTCAGATTGAAGTCGCTGAAACAGCAAACTAATTTTTTCTGGGTGAGGCTTATAACTTTTCGAACGGCCTTCATCTATCTATCTATCTATCTATCTATCTATATATATATATATATATATATATATATATATATATATATATATATATATATATATAGGGTGTCCATAAAGTTCATGTGCACTTTAAAAAATTATAACTTTTCTCTCCATATGTGGTAACCCACGCCTGTAACACAAGAGGAAGTGGAAAAATCAGTTCGACATTCAAGCACCTGAAGAAGGCCGAAGCATACAACCACCGAAACGTTGTAATAAAGATGGCAACAAAAATGAGGACAATAGTCCGAATAATGTAAATATCAGAAATATATATATATATATATATATATATATATATATATATATATATATCGTCTACACACCCACATAATATCCCTGGTTTTCTACTGTCAAAGAAGTTCAAACAGGCAGCGTCTGTTGGCAAGGTGATGGCTTCTGTTTTTGAATTGCTACCTCATCCCCCTTACTCACCATCCTATGCTCCATGTGACTTCTTCCTGTTTTTTCAAATCCTTCCTGCGTAGTCGCCATTTTGGAAGCAATGATGAGATCATCTGTGTTGTGTAGGACATTTTGGAGAATGCCACTTTCTTCCGTTATGGGATTAAGTGCATTGATGTCGAGGGGGGACTATATTGAAAAATAGTGAAACATTGTCTTGTTTCCGCAATTTCTTCTGGGTGAAGCTTAGAACATTTTGAAAGACCCTCGTATATATATATATATATATATATATATATATATATATATATATATATATGAATTATTTTTATATGTCACATCTTGAAGATAAAATCTTTGGTATTATTGAAACACCTACCATATACTTCCGTTATGTTGATGATATCCTTATACTTGCTAAAAATTTCGATGAATTAACATTTTTGTAACAATCCTTCAAAGAAAATTCAGTACTATTTCAATATAATTTTCAAATAAAAAGTCTCAAAGAGAATATGCAGGACTATGTTGTCTTTGACATTCAACACAACATGTTTAAAAGAAAAGTTGCTACCAAATTACACACACACACACGCGCACACACACACACACACATATATATATATATATATGAAGAAATATAGTTTTAAAGTGTGCTATATTTATTGGATAAAAGTGCTCAATATCAGAGATAGAGCGTGTATAAATATAAAAGTGAACATAGAAGTCAACACTTAGAGGCGACAGTCTGTTTCATGCTAGATGCAATCGTCAGGCAACTAGTGCTGTTATTTTTCTCGGCTATTTATATATACGGATCAGTGGTGCATTGTGGGTAGTCTATTTTGGCGGTTATTTTAGTGTTGACTTCTATGTTCACTTTTATATTTATATATATATATAGATATAGATATAGAGTGTCCATAAATTTCATGTTCACTTTAAAAAATTTGTAACTTATAAGTGCATACGAACTTTATGGACGCCCTCTGTATATATATATATATATATATATATATATATATATATATATATATATATATATATATATATAGTCTACACACCCATATAATTTGATTATAGTTGTGATGGCTTATACAAAACCAACCAGGCTCTTTGGAAGAAGTGAATACAGAATGCTGGGATAAATGTTGTACCACAATCACTTTACACAACATCCGATCCAAACACCATAATAAATACGAAAGAACGCTCGAAAAACAGAAAAGTTCCCGGTATCCATGAGAGATCTGACATCTCTGTCACCTAACGGGAGAGAAGAGGAGAAATCAAATTTAAGGAAGAAGAAAGAAAAGCGTCGGCCGAAGGGGATACATCCCCCAGCTAAGTTAACTTTATGGGAAGAAACTAAAGAATGAATAAAACTAATCTGTCCTATTTTGGGCGGGTTTTCTAATGTCCAGTACAGAGCATCAAAAATCCCATGTCTAACCGCCATCGAAATGCCACTCCAAATCAGCTCCTTTCACTCGACACAGACGTGAGAGATTCACCCACCTTTCGCCAAATTTCGTTATGATCTTGACTTTAAGCTGTTGCCTAAAGAACAAGATCAGTTGGGAAATGTCAGCTTCACAGCCCATGGAATTCCTTCAGCCGGTCTTACACACCACGACTCGCATAACACCGAATAAGCAAAAGAACACATCAACCTTCGTCAACAACGATACCACATTACTATAGACAGAGCTGGTTTTGAGGACGGAGAACTTTCCACACAGCATGCGAACCATGAAGTCTTCGATTAACCGGCACAACATGCGTACGACACATCAGTGGAACAAAGTTCGATGGTTTCCTCTCATTCACACCAGTCCCGCTGAAAAAAATCCTCTTCCGACCTTTCACAAACAGCCAGACGAGACCTAATAACCAATCTAGTGGTACGCTTAAATTCTTGTATACCAAGGAGGAGAGCTTGTTAAAACAATTGCAATGAATATATTTATAGAAAAGACAGAGGAAAGCCAGGTACTTAGTTTCAGAAAGACAACTCTCGCTATTCTCACACAAATATTTTTATAGCACGATTTCCGCCGTCTGTTAATACGCTACAGAGTTAAATTTCTTGGAAACTCTGTTAAAGGTATCCCCAGCATTCATCGGTGGAATCACAACGCTGTCGCTTCAAGTATCTTCTTTCTGTGATGAGACTAATAATCATTTACTGTTATAGATGAGAGTAAATGTTGTATAAGAATTCACCATTGTTTTCTTTGTTTTTCACATTTTCTCATCTTAATTACCTCGCTTAGATTCTGTGAGGCATATTTCGTTATTCCGATGCCTTTTTCGGATATCTGCGTACTGTTTTCCATCTTTTAAAATGCAGGGAAATATTTAAATTGAAAAAGTTAATTTTGATTTTTTAAATCTGTTTTATCCTTTTTTTAATAATTAGAACCGCTTTCTACCGCAACACTCAGGAGATGAAAACAGCAGTTGTGTCATTCCGAAAATGCCTGAACATTTATCTTGTAACTTTGAATGTGGGCACACGATCTGTCCGGCGGCATCGTAGAATGCAGCGAAAGCAATCGTTGTCGAACACTTCAAGCCTTCGTAGGTCAACCGCTCTAAGTGGCCACGTTTCGCAGCCATAGAGAAGGATAGTCCGAACAAGAGCCTGATAGATGCGCCCCTTCGTAGCCGCAGAAATCTCTCGTCGCCCCATAGTGACTGCTTGAGACGCACGAATGCGGACCTTGCAGCTCCTATACGGCGTTCGACCTCAGCAGCAGCCTGCCCAGATGGTATAATGGTTGAACCGAGATAAACGACTACATCCTCAGCAAGGCTCTTCGGGGCTACGCTGGAGTTGCGGTCGGTCCGAATGTCATGGTGTCTGATCTGGCCTACGTATACGACATTGTCTTGGTTGGATCGAACTGTGACGATGTGCAAGCAGCGCTCAACCGTGTGCAAGCTGCAGCACGGGGTGTGGGTATGACCATCAATGCCTCGAAGACCAAAGTTATGCCATCCCTGGTTGATCCGATCAACTGGCTGCAACTGACGCTGGACGGGGTCAATCTGGAGGACGTGCAGTCTTTCGTTTATTTCGGTTCAACCCCATGAATGCCTCGATAACAATGATTTTACCCTACCAATTTTTTTCATCGGAGACCGACCAGCAGGTGAATATCAGATTAAGCCAAACATTTTAATCAACGGTATATTGCTTGTTTAAGCCAAACGCCCCAAAATGTAATAATCTTAATCTATCCGAATTTCTGAGATGTAATTTAAAAAAAATTAATATTAAATACTTTATCTTTTAATGTATTGATCGATTGATTCATTCGTTTTCTTCGGCTTACCAAACCTTTGCAAGTTATTTAAAGCCAGAAAATATCTTTAGATTTTACCATAATTTTAAATTGTAAGAATTTTTTTTGAGATAATAATAGTTTAGTGATACAAGTCTTACTAATTAACCCATAGATTGGCGAGAAGAGGTGGATTCAAATCTTTCGCCAGGGTATTTGTATGTAAGTGAATATAACGAATCCAACTGGGATTAGAACTCAACTCTCTGATTAACAATTCAGAGCCATTATCTATTACACCAGCCGCACATCCAAGTTTACAGCACCTATTATGCACACGGGGTCACCCATCAAGGTACTGACCAAGCTTGACGTTGCTTAACTTTGGTGATCATACGGAAACCGGGATTTTAATGTGGTGTGGGCGTGAGCCTTTCAGATCGTTTTGAAATTCTACAACCGTTAAGTAAAATTTAATTCGAATACATCTTTAACTTAAGGGGTAAAAAACAAGGCAAAAAATGTGTATCAAACTTCAAGCAGTAAGAATTGTCTCCAAGATGAGTATTTTTAATATGTCTTTATGGTTAGGTTCTGAATAATAATTTTCTTCATCATGCAAGCTAGGTTTTAACTAAACAGCCCAGTCATGTAATATCAGCGTAAAATAGCCTATTGAGGGTAATTAGCGCCTTTATGCATTTCAAAATGCACAACTTGGGACCGCGTAAATTTTTCCAGCTTCCATTCCATTTTTCAAAACAATTAGCCAGATAATGTTTAGATAATTTATCGCTACCAGTTATCTCCTTGCGTGTTCCTTAATCCCAACCACGATTTTTGTCGGCACCCGCTGGTATCCGAGCATCGGAAATCGAAGTCCTTTCTCCCTATTCCCTTTCTCCCACTGTCAGTGATGGCGGGGTTAAGGAGATGGCTGTAAATCAAAGGGAGTTTGACGAGGCCAGTCACGTGAATTTGATTTTGTTGGACGGAGAAACTCACACACATGCCCAGAAGCTCCTCCCTCGTGGCTTCGCTCTTGGGATCACAGGGACAATGAGCCGTTTACAATGAAAAGGAACGACCATATATTTTTTACACTGGATTTCGGGGTGAATTGTTCATTATCAAATATACCACTTTGACGTCCCTACACGCCATCTACCAGTCAGCCCCTGGGTGGCATGACACTAGCGTTTACCGCTGGTGGACCGCCGTCGGGGCACCGGCGGGATTGTCTCGGCAATGTAACCACTGGCGGACCGGTGACTGCCACCAGAGGACCGTTGGCTTTGCCATCGGCAGCCTTCCAGCGGGCCACTAGCGGCTTGCTTGTAGGGTTACTTTAATGACAACAATAGAAACGAATCAATAAATGGGAAAATAATAAAACTAATAAAATTTCCCCCACGGTTTACAAAGTCATTCAAAGTCGATTTTAGATTTGAGGAAACCTCTGCGAGCCGCATGTGGGTCGTTGGTTGAGGTTAAGGAATAAGATGGAGTGTTGCTTTTTTTCGATGAAAGTCACGACAGTATGTGAGGAATGATGTGTCGAAATATTCAAGACAGCTAGGTTCTTTCCGAACATCGAATTTATCTTTTTAGAAAAAAGAAAAGAAAAGAAAAAGGAAAAAAAAAAAATGAGAATTGTTCGCAACTCACTGTTTTGAATAATTTCGAATTATAAGACAAAAATATTCTTGTTTGGAATAATTTGGCAAAAAAAAAAAAGGAAAAAAGCGTCGGTCCCCGAAGACAAATTTTCTCGCCAATGCTAGTCTTACTTGTCTCCTTTTCGAGTGGTCAGGTAGGGGTGAAGAGCGGGTGTATGCGATTGGGACTGGAACGGCGAGAAAGAATGCTCTAAAGACAACGGCGTCTTTTATTTCTCTGAGTCAGAAAAGGCGCGTTTAATTAATTATTTTTTTTCCACTGATAAGATTTTCTAATTACTTGTGTAATTATACACCTCGGCGGTGCTGGATGAGAGACGCGAGAACACGAGAACGCTCATGGAAGTACAAAACATCACACGCGTAAAACGTGCAAGCACACACACTAACACATACAGACACACAGAGAAAGAAATACACACCTAAACACACACGCGCACACACACACACAGATCTGTACATATACACATAATTGACTAAAATCTTGTATGCAAAAAGTTTCCAAGGTTTATAAATCTTTGATTTTAATTAAAGAATTTTTGTTATTTGTAACAAATGACACACGCTTGCTTTCATAATTTGGTTAAATTTTGGTAGGGAATTGTCAAATAAATGTTTAATCTTTCTTGGAACGATTGGGATGTTTGGCGTTTATGAAGCACAATAGGGTCTGCTTTTCAATGTTTCAAATCTGTCTACGATTTAATACTGATTGAATAGAGTAATTGTGGTACAAGGCCGAAAAGGAGAAATACTTTGAAAAAAATTCTTACCAGAAATTAATTTTTGAAAAAAAAAAGCTATTACCAGCAATACGTTTTTGAAAAAAATATAAAAAAATATTACCAGCAATACATGTGATTGTAATCAAGAATATAAGTAATTGAAAAATGGTTCAAATATATATGTATACATACACACCTTTTTTACCAAGCTATCTATGTATCTATTTAAAAAATTTTGATGGCATTAAATGACCCACTGAGATGCTGATATGCCATAAATCAAAACAACCAAACAACATATTCATCACAATTTATTCATTCACCATAAGAATCTATCTATCACCATTCGCTCCTACATACACCAAAATATCTCACACACACAGGGCTCCCACTGAAAAACACTCCATGACTCAAAATTTCAACATGTAAAAATATATAAAAATTCTAGCAATGTTATTAAATGATGGGGCGAGGTGATGGCACTGAAAAAAGAAAGATGTTAGTAAGGCCTGTCCACCCCTCAAAAATAAGATTTGCTGCTGTTCTATCTTCCGACAAAATCAAGAGCCCCCTCTCTAAGGGAGTGAGAAGGATAAAAAAATTATGAGCATTAAAATACTGACCCAGTCGAGTTGAAAAGCGCAGGCTAAAACAAACTGTGGAAGCTGGGAATCTCGACTTGGATCGTAGGGGAAATTTGTGCAGAGGCCAGGAGCGACACTTACATTAACTAGGAACATTTGGAAGAGACTATCTTAACCAGGGGAGGGCTTCACAGGAAACCGCCCCAATGTTACTTGGTGGAATTACAAAGGAAAATCCAGACAAACTCCATTCGCGCAGAATAGGCTTGACACAGTTACCCACCTTTCTCTGAAATCTGTCAATACCAACCACATTCTATCAGTTCTAATCTTCATCCGGAGCTGATGCTCAAAGAATCTGATCACACCCTATTGAAAATAGCAATCGTATCGTTAGATTTCCTCCATCTACATCGTCCAGATCACCATTCTAGCCGTGGCCAGCAGCGTCAGAAACACCATCCGTTTCACGGTGGCGACACATCACATGCGTATTCGCTATGAATGAATACGGGCATTTCGGGAGCGATACGAGTCGTCAACTCGCCGACATAGTCTCAGAGGGAGCGCAACCGAGGACAATGGTAGAAGGCGTACGAAGCCGTTTCCCCTAAGCCAAGGTCACACCGATGATAATAATTCCGTCAAGCCCTATCTGAAGGCTACGTCATGGAGAGGGAGCCTATTTCGAACCAATTGCCAACTAAGGGTTAGTTTTAACGCTAACTCTGTCTGGTCGTCAATTTTAAAGTACATATTTCTTTGATAGGATTTCGATTTGATATCAAATTTTTCGCAGACGCTACATTTGATAATGACAGGATATTTTTATTGCGTCACATTGGTGGTTTTTGGTATTACGACTTCGACGCCATTTTTTTTGTTCAGATTTCGCCTTTAACGTCATATTCTGTGGGGAGTAATTTGCATTTAACGTCATATTCTGTGGGTGGGTATTTCGCCTTTAACGTCATATTATGTGGGTGTGTATTTCGCCTTTGACGTCATATTCTGTGGATGAATATTTCACTTTTAACGTCATATTCTGTGGGTGGGTATTTCGATCTCGACGCCATTTTTTTTGTTCAGATTTCGCCTTTAACGTAATATTATGTCGCTGGGTATTTCACCTTTAACGTCATATTCTGTGGGTGGGTATTTCGCCTTTGATGTCATATTCTGTGGGTGGGTATTCGCCATTAACTTCATATTCTGTGGGTGGGTATTTCGCCTTTGACGTCATATTCTGTGGGTGTGTATTTCGCCATTAACGTCATATTCCGTGGGTGGGTCTTTCGCCTTTAACGTCGTATTCTGTGGGTGTGTATTTCGTCTTTGATGTCATATTCTCTGGGTGGGTATTTCGCCTCTGATGTTATATTCTGTGGATGGCTATTTCGCCTTTGACGTGATATTTTTCTTTGAATTTTGCCTTTGACGCCATATTGTTCTTGGAATTTCGCTGTTGACGCCATATTTTTCTCCTTAAGAATTCGTCTTATCGCCATAATTTTTTGTTGCCTTTCTTTATTGATCATTACTTCAATTATATTTATTTTATGACCTCGCATTTGAATGTATCCTTGATGGTATTTCTTCATCAAATTCTAAAAGAAAAAAACCGTTAGGCAAACATCTAGAATGCACCTCGGTGTAGACAAGGAATTATTCTCAGTTCACTGCACAAGGCAAAATAATCGGAGTACAAATAGACGCTGAAAAGTATTCGAGTGGCCCCAATTTCCAGAATCACTATTTCTATCCCTAATTTTTGATTACTAATTTGGGGTGTCGCGTCGGACCCATAGTTTCTTCTCATATATATATATAAATATATATATATATATATATATATATATATAAAAGTGAAGTCAACATTTACAGGCGACAGGCTGTTTCATGCTAGACGCAATCGTCAGGTCACGATTGCGTCTAGCACGAAACAACCTAACAGACTGTCACCTCTAAGTGTTGACTTCAATGTTCATTTTTATATTTACACACGCTCTATCTCTGATATTGAGTACTTTATCCCATAAATATAGCACACCTTAAGAGTATATTTCTTCATATATATATATATATATATATATATATATATATATATATATATATATATATATATATATATATGTTTGGGCAGCAAATTCTCTTTTAGGCATGTTTGACTGAATTAATTACATATATTATGTATGCTAATTTTTAACAAAATTCGTTCATACTCACGAATAAGCTTCCGTGTAGTGATGCTGAAAGATGAGAGACATGTGCTATAACTGTTTAAATTTCTTTTATTCTCATTTCCCAAGTAGTTTCGATCTTCTTCCAGGATCATCTTCAGGGGTGCAAGTAATACAAGACAATATGTTATTCATTAGTACAAGTATTTATGCAAAGCTGTGCGTTGTTATCCATTACTTTAACTGTTTCATTACGCCTTTAAATGCAGACAATTGACAACGTGCTGAGCCTTCATTAGAACGTGAAAACAATATCCATTTTGGAATTTTATTATATTTTATTATGGAATTATATATATATATATCTATATATATATATATATATATATATATATATATATATACAAACACACACACAAATATATATATATATATATATATATATATATATATATATATATATATATATATAATTCCATATATATATATATATATTTTTTTTTAAGCTTATCACCCCAAGCAAGGCTGGAAGCCACTAGCACGCAAGGGGTTACAGAAGGTTTGGAGGAAGAGCAGATAGGAGTTGTAAAGGAGAGGATGTGGAGAAAAATAGTGGATCGATGAAGGCAGAGGGGTTACAGAAGATTTGGAGCGAGAGCAGATAGGAATGAAAGGTGAAAGGATGTGGAGAAGGGAAGTGGACAGATCAAGGCAACTGGAGATGTCGATTGACGTTACACTTAAATAGTTGGAGATTTTATATGTCAGGGAAACGGGAATAAGGAAGGGAGTTCCACAGGCGAGATGTGCGAGACATGAAGCTATTGGAGTAGAAGAGACGTCTACATCTAACAGTTTCAACGGTGAAGGGGTGGGAACGGGATGCCAGCCTCGTAGGACGTTTAAATTCAAGAGGCCTAGGAACCAGCGAAAGCAGCTCATCGGAGCAATTACCGTGAAAGTATTTGTAAAAAGGACAGAGCGAGGCAACGTCGCGTCTGTGAGAGAGCGACTGCAGACGAGATGACAGATCAGGGCCAATTACATTGCATATCCGTCTCTAGATCTTATTAAGAAACCTGAGGCAAACAGCAGGGGCTACAGACCATATATGGCAGCAATACTCCATGCAAGGGAGAATGGTCGATTTATAGATTTGGAGGATCGATTCCGGGGAGAAAAATTTCCTGGCTCAGAACAGGGAGCCAACTTTCCTTGCGGTGGATGATGCAATTGACTCGATGTATTTGTTCCATCTCAGATCAGCGGACAGCGTGAGACCGAACAGCCACAGAGAGGAGCTCTCGAGAAGTTGGTCTTCAGACATTCTAATGGGATGTAGGGATGGATCCCCGTGGTGGTTAATAGAGAGCAGTTTTGTTTTAGAGGCGTTAAAGTTAACCATCCATTTCTTGCCCCAGTTGGAATTATATATACATATATATATATGTAACCTAAAAAGCACACACACACACACATGCATACACGAACGCACGCGCGTGCGCGCGCGCGCACACACACACACACACACACACACACACACACATATTAATTTCTCGCATGTGCATTGTTTTTATTTATTTTGTCTAATACATAGTATAGTAGGGTTAGTTGGGCACCGACTGTGAGAGAAAGAGCATCATCACGCAATCCACTGCTACAGAAATTCGGAAACGGCATGCTGGACTGCTTGGCATTCACACCGGAAGCTTCAGTAAGGACATTTCATAATGTTTGAGTTTTACTCTGAGGACAGTGCAGAGGATTCGCAAAGAGTTGGATGAGTCTAATGGTGATTACGAATGTGTTTGGAGTGATCACCAGTGGTGGCGACATTATACCTCCATTCATCTTCCCACAGGGCCTCAGATTCAGCACGGAGTCCTACATCAAGCGCCTTCAGGAGGTAGTGTTGCCCATTGTCAACATGGTGGATACTGGAAGACCCTCTGTCTGGCAGCAGGACTCTGCACATGCCACACAATCAGGAGAACCCAGTCATGGGTAATTCACAATTTCTGCGACCACATCACCCCTTACATCTGGCCACTTATCTCCCCAGACTGCAAATCCCTTGATTATTATATGTGGGGCTGTTGAGCGAGAGACCAACAAAACTTTTTGTAACACCCCCAAAATGAACTGAAAGCAAATATTATGGTAGTTTTCACCAACTTAAACAAGTAGACCGTCCAGAAGAGTTGCAGGAGATTCTGAAGTCATCTGGTGACCAAGTTTGAAGACAATGGCGATTTTATTGAATAAATTTGCTCTTTAGTATTTCAAGATATTTTTGAGTAATTTTGGTAAATATATCTGTTAAAATGAGATGTCATTTTGACGACAATTTATCATTCGCACCCTGTATATCTGCTAAAATGAGATGTCATTGTTTTTTTCATTTTTACGGCATTTTGACGACAATTTACCAATCGCACCCTGTATAAACGTGACACGAGCCGGAAGAAACAAACGATAAATTTATTGTTAACACCCGAAAAAAATAATGAGTTACACAAATTGAGTGCATTGTGTGCCAAATGTTAGCTAATAACATGTATGTAAATTATCAATAGAAACGAAATATGCATTTTTACAATAAAATTTATAATTCTATATAAGGCCCTCAGAGAAGAAAACTACATAAATTGTAGAAAAGGATAACGTATGTCTCTGAATAGTTTTCAAAGAATTGGTACAATTTTTGAAGCAAATATTTTCGGTAACAGCGAAGAATATAGCAATCACACCAGCCGAAGGCTTTTCCTTGATGTGGGAGCGATTTTGATGTTCCTTTCAATCCTCGTCCAGTGGTTGTCAAATATCTTCTGTAGTGTTTTTTTTTCTGGCTAGGGCGACCTGGGTTCGAGCAGCAGATGTTTGTCTACTTCGAAAAAGAAATCCAAGGCCTCCTTTTATAACCTACAGGTAGGCTCTAAATACACTTTTCGGAATTTGGAAAGAAACGTTTTGATCGGTTCTGGATGAAAAACTGTAGTGACCAAGTAAATGGTTAAAGAAATAACAAAATAAATGTTGCAGATATATCATATATTAAACAGTAAGTACAACAGAAGAGTATCACACGACTAGTGAGTGTGTGTCGGATGACCCAGCGTTCAATCTATTCGACTGTTCTTTCAAGGCCTTCTCTTCTACTAATTTTATAGTAGGCAGAAGAGTCCAACATAGACTCTTTAAAGAGAGGACACCACAACAAAAACAAACACAGCTGTTTTCCCACGAATCGATATGTACCAAAACTATTTTCGAAATTAAAAAATTATGCAAGAGACCAACGCAGCGTCTGCTAATCTTTCTGAAACGCAGACAATGCACGCTAAAGCAGCTCCACTTATAACCAGTGCCGGTCCATTTCCATTAACTGAATGTGCATGTCATCGAGTCAACGCGAATGATGGATCACCAGACGGTTACCATAATCTTCTGTTGGTGCAATTTTGGTTCTGAAAATTGTTTAGCCTCTTCGTCAAGTTATTAAGCCGATACTTTGCGATTGTCTACATTTATTGTATATAAAATACAATTGTGGCACAAGGCCGAAAATGTGGGGGATAAACTGAGGCTAGTCATCATTTACTATCTTATACCTAGCTAATCAGATTCACAACACATTCACTTATTATAATTTGCACATCCTCCAAAAGAACTTATCCATCATCATTCAATCTTCCATATACCACAATACCGCATACTCTCAGGGGACTTACAAAAAACACCATATGACATAAAATTTAACGGTTATAAAATTCTATATACAATAATCTATCGATAATACGTAATGAGGAGGGAGCGAATGAAACCCAAAACAAACTAAAATGTCAAAAGAAATACACAAAATAAAAGGATAACTGGTGTTAGTTGGACCCGTCAAACCTTCAAAAGAATTCAGAGAGGCCGCTGTATTCTGCCTTTAGACAAAATCAAGAGGCTCTCTTACTAAGGGAGAGGGAAAGGATAAAATAAACTCGGCCACGGAGAAAAAAGAAAGCTGACCCAGTCGAGATGAAAAAAAGGGGCCAACAAAAAACAAAACAAACAAACTGGGGATGTCGGGAATCTTGTGTTGGATCATGACCAAAGTAGAAGCTGGGAATAGGCCGGGAACGACACTTACATTAACTAGGTACACAAAAAAGTGTCTATCCTAACCATGGGATAGCGTTAGAGTTAGGGTTACAATTGTTATAAAGATTCCATTTCTCGTCACACATCACTATTCGATTAAGAAATGGATCATTCGAATTTCGCAAAAGCAGAACCGAAACACCTCAATATGTCGAGCTCTTTGACTTTCACTGAATTCATGTGGAACCCACTTATCGAGTAATAATATTGGTAAGGTGAAGAAACCTTACCAATTCTCTTGAGATGTTCCGATATTTTTGGAATGCTGATACCCATTAGTTGAGACATTTCTATGAAACTTTGAAGTGGGTTTTGTTCGAATTGTGTTTTCAGAATTGATTAACAATTGCAGATAGACGTAATCTATTACCTTGATCTTCAAGCTGCGTATACCTACTGCGAAACTTCAGAAATCAGTGCCGTACTGTATGATCATAAGGAGAACCTTTATCCTATTCTCTGTAATGTTGTCAACAAGTTTGAACTTAAGTAAAAAAAGTAAGTGCCGCTCATCTCTTTTCATATTCAACCTCAGGGGTATATATTTTATTCTAAATTCTGAAAGAAATTGATATAAAATGAACTAATAGGACACTTTAATTATTAGGAATGAGTAATATATTTTTTTGCAACTCTTATAATACAAGGTAACCAAAAAAGTTCTGTCCGTTTTTAAAGAAAAAAAGAAAACGTTTCACAGTATGTGTATCTTATATTTAGTCTTCGAAGTAATCGCCATCGGCATCCAGCACCTTCTACCAACGTGTCTCCAGCTGTTCAATGCCCTTGCGGTAGAACTCGGGGGGTTTTGACGCAAAGAAGTCCGTGAGGGCTTTGCGCAAGTCTGCTTCATTGGTGAAGGATTTCCCACGAAGATGATTACTCAGGAAGTGGAAGAGGTGGTAATCGGATGGCGCAAGGTCAGGTGAATAAGGTGGATGACACAAAGTCTCCCACCCAAGTTGCTGTATGGTATCCCCGACCACTCGTGCGACATGCGGCCTGGCGTTGTCATGGAGGAAAAGCACACCTTTGCGATTCACCAGTGCTGGCTCCTTCTGGCGCAATGCCTGTTGCACGCATTTCAATTGCTGCGAGTATAGGTCTCCAGTGACCGTTTGGCCCGTTGGTAGCAGTTCATAATGAATCACTTGACGACCTGTCCACCAGATACAAAGCACAATCTTGCGAGGGTGCATAGGCAGTCTTGCGGTATGAGGGACAGCATCCTGAGGAGACAACCAATGCCTGGAATGCTTGGGAGTTTCGTACAGAACCCACTTTTCATTACTGGTAAGCACTCGATTGAATAAGGATGCGGTACGGTGGCAAGAAAGCAGCGATACGCAGGCTGACACTCGTTTCCCTTGTGGACCGCCAATAGCGTTTGCGGAACCCACTTGCTCAGTTTGTACATCTTACCTAGGCGGTGCAGGTAAAGTCTGTTTCATCGGAAACGTTGAACTGCCTTGCAAGTTCACCACATGTTAGACTACTGTCCTCTTCAATGGCCGCCTTCAGAAACTCAGTCATTCAAGACCTGTGGTCGTCCACTGCGAGGCTCATCATGGAGAGACAAATCTCCCGACTTGAATTTTCGAAACCAACGCCTTGCAGTACGTTCATCCACAGCACTATCCCCAAACGCATGACATATGCGGCGACTTGATGCAGCTGCTGATAAGACCCCTTTGAAGTCGTAAAGCAAACAGCCCCGAACGAGATCTCTAGACACTTCCATCCTTCTCACAGCTGTCCGGCTCATAACTGATGGCCGGGCACGATGCGCGTGTTTTTTATAACGTCTGATGTTCCTATTTCCGGCTGTCCGAATTTGAAAACAATTGCTACACGCATTCCGTATATATTTCAACTTCATTCAATGACTAATCAAAAAACGGACATAACTTTTTTGGTTACCTTGTAATGTATTAGAACACAACTAAAATGTGTATTCTAAAATCGGACATTATTTTCCGAACAGCCTAATCGTATTTTCCAGTGTATACACAGAGTACGTCACGTATTCGAGAACAAAATTCTGAACGCGATTGATATAAAATGAACAAAGAGGACACTTTAATCATTAGGAATGAGTAATCTATTTTTGTGAAACTCTTATAATAATGTATTAGAACACAACTAAAATGTGTATTCTAAAATCGGACATTATTTTCCGAACAGCCTAATCGTATTTTCCAGTGTATACACAGAGTACGTCACGTATTCGAGAACAAAATTCTGAACGCGATTGATATAAAATGAACAAAGAGGACACTTTAATCATTAGGAATGAGTAATCTATTTTTGTGAAACTCTTATAATAATGTATTAGAACACAACTAAAATGTGTATTCTAAAATCGGACATTATTTTCCGAACAGCCTAATCGTATTTTCCAGTGTATACACAGAGTACGTCACGTATTCGAGAACAAAATTCTGAACGCGATTGATATAAAATGAACAAAGAGGACACTTTAATCATTAGGAATGAGTAATCTATTTTTGTGAAACTCTTATAATAATGTATTAGAACACAACTAAAATGTGTATTCTAAAATCGGACATTATTTTCCGAACAGCCTAATCGTATTTTCCAGTGTATACACAGAGTACGTCACGTATTCGAGAACAAAATTCTGAACGCGATTGATATAAAATGAACAAAGAGGACACTTTAATCATTAGGAATGAGTAATGTATTTTTGTGCAACTCTTATAATAATGTATTAGAACACAACTAAAATGTGTATTCTAAAATCGGACATTATTTTCCGAACAGCCTAATCGTATTTTCCAGTGTATACACAGAGTACGTCACGTATTCGAGAACAAAATTCTGAACGCGATTGATATAAAATGAACAAAGAGGACACTTTAATCATTAGGAATGAGTAATCTATTTTTGTGCAACTCTTATAATAATGTATTAGAACACAACTAAAATGTGTATTCTAAAATCGGACATTATTTTCCGAACAGCCTAATCGTATTTTCCAGTGTATACACAGAGTACGTCACGTATTCGAGAACAAAATTCTGAACGCGATTGATATAAAATGAACAAAGAGGACACTTTAATCATTAGGAATGAGTAATGTATTTTTGTGCAACTCTTATAATAATGTATTAGAACACAACTAAAATGTGTATTCTAAAATCGGACATTATTTTCCGAACAGCCTAATCGTATTTTCCAGTGTATACACAGAGTACGTCACGTATTCGAGAACAAAATTCTGAACGCGATTGATATAAAATGAACAAAGAGGACACTTTAATCATTAGGAATGAGTAATCTATTTTTGTGAAACTCTTATAATAATGTATTAGAACACAACTAAAATGTGTATTCTAAAATCGGACATTATTTTCCGAACAGCCTAATCGTATTTTCCAGTGTATACACAGAGTACGTCACGTATTCGAGAACAAAATTCTGAACGCGATTGATATAAAATGAACAAAGAGGACACTTTAATCATTAGGAATGAGTAATCTATTTTTGTGCAACTCTTATAATAATGTATTAGAACACAACTAAAATGTGTATTCTAAAATCGGACATTATTTTCCGAACAGCCTAATCGTATTTTCCAGTGTATACACAGAGTACGTCACGTATTCGAGAACAAAATTCTGAACGCGATTGATATAAAATGAACAAAGAGGACACTTTAATCATTAGGAATGAGTAATCTATTTTTGTGAAACTCTTATAATAATGTATTAGAACACAACTAAAATGTGTATTCTAAAATCGGACATTATTTTCCGAACAGCCTAATCGTATTTTCCAGTGTATACACAGAGTACGTCACGTATTCGAGAACAAAATTCTGAACGCGATTGATATAAAATGAACAAAGAGGACACTTTAATCATTAGGAATGAGTAATGTATTTTTGTGCAACTCTTATAATAATGTATTAGAACACAACTAAAATGTGTATTCTAAAATCGGACATTATTTTCCGAACAGCCTAATCGTAATTTCCAGTGTATACACAGAGTACGTCACGTATTCGAGAACAAAATTCTGAACGCGATTGATATAAAATGAACAAAGAGGACACTTTAATCATTAGGAATGAGTAATCTATTTTTGTGCAACTCTTATAATAATGTATTAGAACACAACTAAATTGTGTATTCTAAAATCGGACATTATTTTCCGAACAGCCTAATCGTATTTTCCAGTGTATACACAGAGTACGTCACGTATTCGAGAACAAAATTCTGAACGCGATTGATATAAAATGAACAAAGAGGACACTTTAATCATTAGGAATGAGTAATCTATTTTTGTGAAACTCTTATAATAATGTATTAGAACACAACTAAAATGTGTATTCAAAACCGGACATTATTTTCCGAACAGCCTAATCGTATTTTCCAATGTATACACAGAGCACGTCACGTATTCGAGAACAAAATTCTGAACGCGATTGATATAAAATGAACAAAGAGGACTCTTTAATCATTAGGAATGAGTAATCTATTTTTGTGCAACTCTTATAATAATGTATTAGAACACAACTAAAATGTGTATTCTAAAATCGGACATTATTTTCCGAACAATGTAATATTATTAGTGGAGATAGAAATGAAAGCGTCGGAATGAATCAGAAACACAGGGCAAATGAGTCCCTTGCCTTGAAAGAGAAGAGATAAGGATGAAAGAAATCGAATTAATGAAAACGGAAGAAAAAAAATTACCGCGCATAGTCGACTATAAGTCGATGTATTGAATCCAATCAGATTTTTTAAAAATTCGTTTCTTTTTTACAGCTGGTTATCGATTTTGATATGAATACTAATTATATTCAATGATATGCTATAATTATTCACATAACTATAGACGTTTCACTGGGTTGTCGTTTGCTAGGTCTGTCAACGTGCTCCTTATTTTGCTTATTCCGCCGTTGGGGGTCTTAGGGGGTTGGTTAAAATTTGGTGGGGAATTTTCACATGAAGCTATGAGACATAGATTAAATTTACATTTTAAATTCACATCCTTGATATTATCATCTCAAAATATCTTTTCTCTCGACGATTTTGAATTATAATTATATCCAGTGATATCTTACTTGTAATTATATCCAATGACATCTTAAAATTATTCTCATCTTTGACCTTCTTTTTCCACAATGTCTTTCTCTCAATGACGTTCGGTAGGTTTGATAATATAAAACTGGCAGCTGATCGCGAAAATGACTTTCAGTCTGTTGTTTACTGAGGCAAGAAATGGCTTGTAAATTTGTACATCTCCGAAGCTTTTAGTCATATCAGAGCAACTCATTGCGCTTTCTCGGTCTCACGTTTTCCATTGCGATGAAATGGAACGATTGTGTTGCGTCAATTGGTAGATCTGCTGCTATGAAATTTGGTTCACTGTGTAGTATCAGACAATTTTTCTCATCATAATTTTGCACGTATATGAATCTATAATACATCCGTGTATTTAATATTGTTGCAATGTCTGGTCTCGTGGACCTGCTATATATCTCGATATTCTTAACAAAATCAAAAGAAGGAGCTGCTTAGGGTCCTAACCGGGCATATCGGATTCACTCACTTTCTCACAACCGTAATGTGGCTTCTTTGTGTCTTTTCTAGAAATATTTTCACAGCAATTGTCCTGATCTTTCCTCTTTGTTTTCTCGAATTCATAAATTTTAGCGTATTATAATAGCAGCAAGGTCTCACCATTTTATTGTCAAAATAGATAGATGCAAACATGAGGTATATTCTTATTGTTTCTTTTCTGGCAATTCACTTCTTTTCTGGAAATTTTCGCCTGTTGAACCGTCTTTGGTCGTCATGTTTTTCGATAAACTAGGATCTTCAAAAATGTAAATACAACTCCAATAGCCAATTTCTACCTGTCTGAAGTCTGTTCTTTTATTGTCCTTTCATCTCATTAAAGTCTTCTCACTCTCTTTCACTCCCAGTAACCCTTTGCGTCTTAGTGGCATAATCGCCATCTTCTGTCTTCCTGAAACCTGTTCTTTTATTGTCCTTTCTCCTCACTAAAGTCTTCTCACTCTCTTTAACCCTCAGTAACCCCTTGCGTCTTAGTGGCATAATCGCCATCTTCTGTCTTCCTGAAACCTGTTCTTTTATTCTCCTTTCTCCTCACTAAAGTCTTCTCATTCTTTTTCACTTCCAGTAACCCCTTGCGTCTTAGTGGCATTATCGCCATCTTCTGCCTGTCTGATGCCTGTTCTTTTATTGTCCTTTCTCTTCACTCTCTTTCACTCCCAGTAACCCCTTGCGTCTTAGTGGCATTATCGCCATCTTCTGTCTTCTTGAAACCTGTTCTTTTATTGTCCTTTCTCTTCACTAACGTCTTCTAATTTACTTTCACTGTCGGTAACCCCCTGCATCTTAATGGCATTAACGCCTTGCTCGGGGTGAAATTTTAAAAAATAAGAAGATCTTTTAAAATGAATTGTAATCATCTCTATTGATATTTTATGAATATTTTAATCTTTTTTTTTTCACCGAATATCTCCCCTGCCATGGATTCTGAAATGCTTTCTGATGATGCCCAAGGATATTAGAAGCTTTATTAATATCCGATGATATATTTGGTCTTTCGTTCAGTTTGACACCGCAATGTTTGACCTTCAGTTGATGTCAGTATGTCCATTTCGTAAAGAGCATATTGTCAACATTATATTAACCGGCCTGTCTTTTTAATGAATCTAATTGGAATTAGCGTAATTGTGAAAGTGAAATCGGCCGATAAAGTGATCTTCTTTTTAGACAGTTAATTTCTATTATTTACACTATTTACATTGTTTGGACTGTTATCCTCATCTTTGTTGTCATAATCACGACTTTCCGGCCGATGTACGCACCGGCTCACATGGCCAAGTGGATAAAAGCGTTAGTTGAAGTAATCCAGTAATTTGTCCCAAAGAGTTGTGAGTTCAATATCTGGCTACAGCAGAGGTGAACAAAAATTTGTAGTTGAGTTAAAGGGAAATAACTGATATTGAGATATCCAAAAGAGACGTGGCACGTGGAACTAGAATACTCTAAACCGGTGGACAAAATAAAGGGTCCGGTTTTAAATTCCAATCATCTGAAGAAGGCCGGAGCATACATCGGACGGCTCACTGCATAACATGAGGTATTTTCTGGTCCCGGGAATTCCAACTACGCTCCTCCCCATGGCATTTTAATGGCATTATCGCCTTACTTGGAGTGAAATTTAAAAAACAAGAAGATATTTTAAAATGAATTGTAATCATCTCTATTGATATTTTATGACAATTTTTATCTTCATTTCCAGTTAATATCTTCGCTGCCATGGATTCTGAAGTGCTTTCTGATGATGCCCAAGGATATTAGAAGCTTTATTAATATCCAATGATATATTTGGTCTTCCGTTCAGTTTGACACCGCAATGTTTGACCTTCAGTTGATGTCAGTATCCACAGATGATATTTAAACTCACGCTATTTTCCCTTCCCAGCATGCCTTTCTTTCCTTGGCGTTTATACAGGACTTAATAATATTTGTTGTAACCTAGAAAAGGTCACTGAATGAGTAATAACCAAAACGGAGATTGGAAATGAAAATAATCTTTATAACATCAACAAAATACAATACCCGCCAGCGGCGTGAAGTAGGTAAACCACTGCCAGTTGTGGACTACTTAGACATCATATTACCCCCACTTACAATAGTGTCCTACGTATTTGTGAGGATTGGGACATATCTGTTAATGTTCATAGGTACTGTATATAACAATAAACCGATACGCTCGGCAGTACGTATTTTTGAAGCGTATCATTATGGTAATAAAAATAATGGAGGCTTTTTCGTGAAAGCAAATTTTGATTCAGTTTCTTTTCTATTAAAATCCTTCACTTTACCTTGTCAATATTATGTTAGTCGGCCTTTTTTTAAAATATGAATTTAATTAGCATTAGCGAAAATGTGAAAGTGAAATCCACACCGGTTGATAAAAAAGTTAGACAGTTAATTTTCGTAATTGCTTATTGATTTTTAGAATCGCCGACACAACGAAGAATATGTGTGCTTTTTGATTGTGATTCAAGTAATTTTGTTAAAGAAAACTAACATTATTCATAAAAAGAAAATGGTATTATACATCCTGGGTAATTTCGCCTCGGGTCAGCGTAGTGTGTGTTAAAAATGTCACTTCTACGTTGTATCAATTTGTTCTAAGCAGTTTTTATACGCTATTTGACTTCAGTGTTTTTCTTCTTCTAGAACATACAGGGTATGTCGATAACCTTCACCCGGCAGCAAGGACTCTAATCGGGAGGTTTTAAAGAGTGTGGAACCACATCCTAATTGCTGTCATTCTCAGGTTCATCTGTACAGGTGGTGGTAGCACCTTTTACTGTTCCAGCAATGGGCTAATAGTTAACCTCTAAATAGCGGTCAAAACACTATGAATGTATAAAAATAGATTTTTATAGCAAAAATACCAGCAATACATTTTTGAAAAAAAAAAAAAATTACCAGCAATACATTTTTGTAAAATAAATTACTGAAGCTCCCAAGAAGTTTATATTTCGGCATTAAATGACCCCTAAGGTGTTGATATGCCGCTAAAGGGGAAAACAGACTAATCTTTTCTAAAAATTTTGTCGGCATTAAATAAACCACTGAGGTTGATATGCCGTAAAACAAAATAGACCCAAATAAACCCAGGCTAGTTGATCAACAAGTTCAAAGGCACAGTCATGCAGAACCGCTATTAAAACTAAGGACTTGTGTGCTGGGGTATATTCTAGGCGACAAAAATCTCCTGAGCCGATCAAGCATAGAAATGAATACAATATGGGAACCAGTAATAAGGAGTGCCAGAGAAAAGCGATAATAACAAAAAAAAGTTGCAATATGAGCTCTGGTAAAAACATGTTTTGATAACAGCAAAAATTGCAATATGAGCACAAGTGAAAAACGGTTGCTGAAAACATTAGGTTTATAATGCCCAGAAATTCATAAACAGATGTACTCAAGGACTCATGGCACAGTGGATAAAGGCGTTGGTTAGATCCAGTGACAGGACCTAAAGAATGTGAGTTCAATACCCGGTTAAGGCAGTGGAGAACTGACATCCATCAAACATGGCACGTGGAACTAGAACAGTCCACCCCATTGAGCGAAATAAAGGGTTCAGTTCGACATTCCATCCATCTTAAGAAGGCCGGAGCATACAACGGCCGAAACGTTGTAATAAATATGGCGACAAACATGAGGACAATAGTAAATAATGTAAATAATGTACATAATACCTCATCTCAGAAATATAGACCGATAATGAGTATTTTCGTCAGTTTTTCTAAGTGTTTGGTCTTGATAGCCTTTCGTAACTACTTTAGCATAGCACTTTCCGTTGATGGTGTGGCCCCTTTTTGCAGATGGATCTGGTGAGGGGAGACGTTTCCATAACATGAATTGTCTCTGAGTTAAAGTGATTCATCTTGGATGGTGTTTAACAATTTTTAAAGCAAAATGATCTGGCACAAGTCTAGGACCCCAAATGATAGAGTAATGGAAATTACATTTATTGAAGAGTAAAAGGATAAGATTTTAGGATCTGCAACCATTTAGTCTCAAACATGAACTAAAAATGTCAAGAGGAGCCCTAGAGTACATGCTCCAGGTGTCCGTCGTTCAGTTGAAGACACTGTTGAATGCAAAGTTATTGATAACATGTGCACATTTCTCCTGGGTAATCGCTCGAATCTTCTCAGTGATGTCAGCCTTCAATGCAGCAATGGTGCGAGTTTTGCCATGGTAGATGTTGTCCTTGATGATCCTTCAGAGGAAGAAATCTGGAGTGGGGGGTCAGGTAAGGCAGGTAAGATGCTTATTCCATTTCAGCTTTGCGGCTGATGAAAGGTTCCCTAAACTTTTCACGGAGTCATGTCATGGTAACATTAGCAATGTGAGGAGGAGCATCCTCATGCTGGAACCACTGTCCCTCCTCATCAAGGTCCCCACGCGCCTCAAGCACGCACCATCTGAGAGGCCACTTTTTGTTCAACAACTGTGAAACACTCTGTATGGGCAGATGTAAAGCGGGTGGGAAATATTGATAAGTTTTCTCAGGAAACCAGCTGGATTTGTCAGATTTTCTCGTAATGTAATCAGTCTGGTACGCTTTTGATCAAGCGTCAGAAACATCGTACCCCGCCGAGCAGAAACCTTCGTTATGTTAACTTCATTGTACAGAATATTCTTAAATCTCCGACGGGATATTCTAATAGCATTGGTTATACGATTTATAGCCAGTCGCCTATCATCCATCGCTATGTGATAACATGATGAATATTCTCCTCGATGGTGGCAGTTTTAGAACGTCCAGACTTTGGGTTATCTTCAAGACTCGCACTGTTAATAAAGTTGGAGTGTCATCCCCAAATTTAGCAACCATGTCAATATGAAAGTCCTTGGAGGCTAAACACTTTTTCTGCTGGTACTTGATTAACCCACGATGCGAAATTTTGTTCATTTCCAAAAAAAGTGTCTACCTTTGAGGTCTTCTTTGAACAGTCAGATGTCATTTTACCTGTTGAAATGAACACATGCAAGATTTCACAGCTCTAGCATCAATCATTCATAGACGGCCTATGAAATTTTCAGCTCCACCCTGACAAGTGGAAAGAAACAATGCACCAATAAGAAGTGTTGAAATGAACAAAGGCAATATTTCACAGCTCTAGCATCATTTCTTCATAGTCATCCGCTGAACTTTTCAGCTCGCCCTCGCACCTGGAAAGAAACAATGCAGTTATTAATAAGAAGCGCTAAAATGAACGCATGCGATATTTCAGCTTTAGAATCACTCCTTCATAGTCAGCCTATGAACGTTTCAGCCCACTTTCGTATTAAAAATTTCTTCGGATTTCGGTGCCACATTAAAACATTTCCTAAATATTTAAATTTTTTTCACTTGCTTGATTTTGGCATATTGGGATCTCCTTTTTGCACACAACCTTACATTCTGTCTCCCTCGAGTTGGTGTTTAGTCCCACTAGTATACACTAATTTGGAGTCTATACTGAAATGTGTTCTTTTGCAGTCATCAGCTCTCTTAGTTGGAAGTGGAGAACAACCGTTTCTCACGCAAAGTTTGGAGATTCCAGTCTGCTCTGTTAATTAACCCATAGATAGGGAGAAAAATGAATTTATTTATTTCTCCATGTCAGTGGAGAAACGAATACGTTGGAATAATGGATAGCGGCTCGGATTGAGGAATTGGAGACCAGAGTTTGAATTCCAATCGAATCCATTTTACGTGCTAATACTCTTGGGTATGAATCCTTTTCTTCTCCTCCCAGCTGTGGGTAAATAGCAAGACAAACTGGTTTCTATAGCCTTGGATGGCAACTGGTCTCCCACAGAAAGAAAAAATCTGTCTCGTCATTCATGTTTCGAAAGATACATGATCGCCTAAGCGTGTATCACGCATGGCATCTTTGCGAAAGTGAACGCCCCTGACTAAGCAGAAACTGTAACCATTCACATAGGCGCAAATACAACTGGGAAAGGTATGAATCCATGTCTTCTCTCCCGCAGCTATGGGTTGAAGATCAGGACAGACTGAGCACTATGACCTTAATTGGCAAACTGTCTATCTCAGAACGAAACGCCAAAGTATTGCGGGAAAATCTTGTTTCGTCAGTCATGAAAGGGAAGAGACATTGATCGCCTAAGCATGTATCACATGATATTTATCTAGCTCACTGACCCTTTAGGAAAGGTACGGACCCATCACTTCCGATACCCCCTATGCGTTTACTAGCATGACAGAATGAATCCTATAACCTTGGTCGGCAACCAGTCTACCGTAGAAAGAAACGGCAACATACTGCGGGAAAATAGTCTGCTTACTCAGTCAGGAATCGAAAGAGACATGATCGCCCAATCGTGTATCAGGAATGGCATTTAATCGACTGTCCATTGTGAAAGGTATGAATCAATCTATTCTCTCCCTATCTATGGGCCCAGTCTGTTCTGCTGGGCCCGGTAGCCTTAGTTTGCAACTCGTCTAACGCATAAAGAAATGGCAACCTATTGCGGGAAAATCTTCAGCCTAGTCAGTCATGAATCTAGACATGATCACCCAAGCGTGTATCACAAGTGACACTTAACTAATTGACTAGTAGACTAATATATTTGGGAGTAGATACAAAAATCTTCGGTATCTTAAAAAAACGCAGTTAGTGGTTAAAATTGTGGAAGTTTGAATTTTCTTTTTAAATTGAAAAGAAGTTCCCTAATATATTTGATGTACGATTAAGGCGAACGGAATTTAACCTAATCAAAATGAAACCAAAATCAAAATCATACGTTCTGTTGCAATCTATAATTAGTTAAAAGTATTCACTACTATTTCTTTAGTAGTTTCGTCTTCAAGGTTAGGATTAGTGGTACCTACCAGGGAGCCCACGTCGCAACCGGATGTGACACAAGGTCGAGGTTTAAAGTGAGGCTAATGGGCAAACCGTGCAAAAATCCCCAGGCAGCCTCGGCACTTCCCTTTTTGGGGACGCCTCAGGCACTGGGTCATAAAGCCATCTCACACCCGAGGAAGAGGTACTGCATGGGGGGAAAGCCTCTGGAACTTGAGCTAATATTCTAAGAATACTAATTTCAGTCAAAGGTTAGCATTAGTGTTATCTACCAGATTTTTCCAAGGCAAACATACACTGTACACATCAGGGCAACATAATCCTCCTGTCATTTTAGAAATTTGTCAGACTAAGCTTAAAGAATTAGAAAACAGGAGGAGGGACGAGAACAATAGACGAGTCACCTGGAAGACAATCGATAACGATTGGCATTGTATTTAAATGTTTGAAGATCAAACTTGACTGAAAAGCAAGAAGTCGGAAGAGAGTTCCACCAGCAAGAAGTGCGAGAGAAGAAACTGTTAGCATAGAACTTACGGTTACATTTAACCAATTCAGCTATAAAATAATGAGACCTTTCCGCCAATCTAGTAGTGCGTTTAAATTTATAAAGTCTAGGCACTATAGTAAAATAAGTTAATAATTAATTAATTATTAATAAAAATTAGTAGTGTCTTTGAAATTCACTTACAAAATACTAGAACATTTTTGTTCTGATCAAAAACAGATATAGCAACCTTTTTTCTGACACAAGACAGATATCGTTGTAAACTATAACTAATTAAAAGTGTTTCTCTAAGTAGTTTCGTTTTCAAGATTATGATTAGTGGTATCTACGAGGGAGCCCACGTCACAACCGGATGTGACACAAGGTCAGTATTAAAGTGCGTTTAACGATCATATCGTGCAAAAAATCCCAAGCCCTCTTCAGTACATCCCCTTTTGGATTCGCCTCAGGCACTGGGCAATAGACCCAGCCCCCTCCAAAGGGAGAGGTACTGCTTGTGTGTTGGGAAAGCTCTCTGGGGCTTCGGATAATATTAGAAGAATAACAATGCCAGCCAAAAGTTAGGATTCATGATATCTACCAGGGAGCCCACGTCACAACCGGATGTGACACAAGGTCGAAGTTTAAAGTGCTGTTTATTGGCCATACCGCGTAAAAAATTTCCAAGTCCTCTCGACACTTCTAATTTTGGGGACGCCTCAGATGCCGGACGATAAACCCAGTCCCCTCCCGAGGGAAAGGTACTACCTGGAGGGGAAGCTCCCTAGTGCTTGGTCTAATATTCAAAGAAGACAAAACCCAGTCACAAGATTATGATTTGCTTAGCCCCCAACTGCTATTTAGATGGTGTAAATTTACATGTGAATATAACACGTTCAATCCCAAAATTAAGAACAGAAACTTTTATTGGAATGTAATTTTATTATCATAGATTCGTCCAGAGAGAGTGAATATTAGCGTTCACACCATGCGACCCGGAACACGAATGCTACCGTCGGCCCTAAAGAACTTGCCACCACTACCGAATACTAAATGTAATCATTCAGTCTCCCAGATGACCATCTCGGGACGCAACAGGAGATATACACTCCCAAGAGTTCGTCTTATCACTAGTGGGACAACATTTTTTTTTGCCCGCATCTGTTCTTTGAATTCAATAATTTCATGGCGCTTTCAAAATTGTTAATTCAAAGCAGTCGTTCTCCGTTTCTTATTTGTTTTTTTTACGGTTTGTCAACCTTTTTCGGGTTATTTAATATTGAAACATATTTTTGATTGTAAGAAAAACATTTTTTGAGTGAATTTCTTTTGAGAATAACAATGCCTTTTCCCGACAGAAGTCATACTATTTAACCCATAGCTGCAGGGGTAGATGGATTCATACCTTTTCTCAAGGGTATTTCCGAGTGAATGCAACTAGTGTAGTAAGTGAATGTAACAAACCTGACTCAGCTTTTAAAGCATACAAACATAGTAAAATATTACGAGTGATATTTTAATGCCTTTGTATTACATTAGTAAGGAGGAAGTTCTACTCTGACAGCGTCTTCCCAAGAAGCGCTCCTTTGTGAGATAGACTCGCTTCCCCGATCACAACAATCTTAATCTTTTCATGCTGAGAGCTATCCGTTATCTCTCCTGCATATTCTCATAAATTGCACTTCTTACCTCCTCCTCCTCCTTATACGCGCATACAATATCCTCATTCAGGGCACTGGTTAAGAGGCGGTAGTAATCTGCCTTTGTTTCTTCTCCAGCTTTGAGATTAGTTGTCAGAGGCTATATGACGCGTTCGGCGGAGGAGGGCCCCATTAAACATTTGATAATTTTGCGCTAATACTCGCTTAAATGTAGTTTTGACAAAACATTTCTTTTCATGGTTAGCCGTAAGGAATTGTAATTATACGACTAACTTACACTTAAGTAAAATAATAGCAATAATAATAATTATTAAGAATTTATTACAGGAAGTATCAAGTTTTACGGAAACATTGTCGACAATTATGTACAGGGCGACCCCCAAAAACGGGAATTTTTGAAATGCATATTGCCAGACATGAGCAAGTGGCAACACTGCAAGACAGTGACCTTGAGCAAGTAAACATTTCACCATTTTAGTAACGAGAATGAAATTCACAGTATCCCAGCTGAGATGTTGCAGCAGTCAATGAGGAATCTCAACAGCAGATTTCAAGAATGCATTCGTACAGGAGGACGCCATCTACAGGACGTAATTTAAAAAAAAATGAAAATTCCATCATTGTTTCTTAAATGGCATGTTTTAAGGTTTCAATTACTATGAATTAAATATTTTTCTTCCATCACTCTTCAGTTCCCGTTTTTTGGGGTCACCCTATATTTAGTTACATGACAAATAAATAAAAATTGTATAAATTTTGATGCCATATTCGATTTGTTGTTTATTTTTCATTTTCTCCTTTGTTATTGGCAGCATTTTAAAATATTTTGGCTGCAATGCTAAGTTGAACAAAGTGAATCTATTTCGTTTACGCTTTGTTGCCTCTCTTTGCCATTGTCGTTTTTAGATCGTTTTCTTCCAGTCATTTTGATGGGCAACAGAGAAAATTCTGAAATTTAGAATGATCTTATTCCATTTAAAAAATAAAGCCTGTAAAAAGGAATATTTTTAAATTAATATACGACCAAAAAAACAAAACAAAAGAAAAAAAAAACCCTAATGATTTCACTATAATTTTGTCATAATAATGTAATGATATTCCGCAGACAAAGCTACGGTTTCTGTTATTTCATCTCATTGCATAATTACACACTATAAACATAAATTGATCTTGAAATATCGTGTAATCAGCTATAATTTTTTGTAAAATACTTGGATATGATATAATGAATGTTTGCAGTGAAAAAAGCAATTTTCGATTTTTTGTTGAATACGCCCCTCCTCCACCGAACGCGTCATCGTTCGATAAACCAAAACACGAGAAAACAACACAAATTACAAGAGAGTTGCACATAAAAAGACATGTTCATAACAGCTGAAATAAGATGGCAGTAAGTTAAACAAAAGTATAAAGCTGGATTTAAGCCTAAAATACTCGGAGATTGTGAAGTCATTATTTATTACCGACAATAAAAATAATCCTAACTATTTTTTTGACAGTAATAACACCTAAACGATCAATTGATAAAACGAAAACAAAACTGAACGAGAGTAGAGCAAGTGATGTTGATATATATAACTTTTGATAGGCAAAACAAGGAAGTCCAAATAAGACAAACGTCTTCCACCCCGATAGTTGTACATAAAATAAGAAAAAAAAATATTTTTAAAAATCGTCATCGTTGTTGGAACTCTTGAAGAGTATTGTGATGCTCATCGACATTTCCTTGAGTGAAATGAGTCCTATGTTAGAAAAGAGGTCCAAAACCAGCGGATCGCAGGGTAGAAAGGTTCAAGGAACGGGGAGCTCTGGCTTTTCTCTGGGCACTCTTTTATTTGTCTTCTGGGTGTTGTTTTCTCGAAGACTGCTTTTTCTCCATATCTGTCTATATCTCCGAGATGAGGTATTATGATTACTTGGATTATTTACATTATTTGGACTGTTATCCTAATCTTCAATGCCATATTCACAACGTTTCGGCCGTTGTACGCTCCGGCCTTCTTCAGGTGATTGGATCTCTGAGATGAGGTATTATGATTACTTGGATTATTTACATTATTCGGACTGTTATACTCAACTTAATTGCTATATTCACAATATTTCGGCCGTTGTACGCTCCGGCCTTCTTCAGGTGATTTGATCTCTGAGATGAGGTATTATGATTACTTGGATTACCGGAAGAAGTATGGCACATAGAAATAGAAAAATCTACGCTGCTGGATGCAATAAAGGATTTGGTTTGAAATTCCAATCACCCGAAGAAGACCGGAATGTACAACGGTCGAAACATTGTGAATATGGCAATGAAGATGAGGATAGCAGTCCAAATAATGTAAATAATGCATGCATTTCTTCAATTCGTTCTTTCTGCAGCTTCTGTCTCCCAATTGACCGGATCGATTACTGTCCTTAGCAAGTTTCTTGGTGAATCATCTGACGTGATCAACAATGTCAGTACGCTCAGACCCTCCATCACCTACTAGCAATCGACGAACAATTCCATCTACCCAAATTCCCTCGCAAGGCGTGGGTCATCTTGTGGTATGTTTTTTTCAGGGACATTTCGAAATTGTCACACACTGGGATCGCCTCGTCAGGCCGATAACATCCTGACAAATCGACCATAGTGATGTTCTTGTGGTCGTAAAGGGAATGGTATAGCCGCTCGATCACGCGTCCAATATATATATATATATATATATATATATATATATAGATATATATATATATATATATATATATATATATATATATATATATATATATATATATATATAGAGAGAGAGAGAGAGAGAGAGCTGTTCGATAAAAGTGACTCACCTGATTTTTTTACTAAAAATATTTTTTGATTATTGTTTTTGGGGGTTAAAATAATTTTTAATAATATAAAGCCCGCTCCCAACCGCCTAGGAAAAAAGTTTATTCACCCTAAGGTATTCATTCTATTGATAATTATAAATCTGGATATAAATGAGATTCAGGAAAAAAAAACTCAGATATAGCATTCTAATGATTAAACTGGTAAATTTAAAGAGCATTTGACAAAATATTGAAAACTATTTTACAATACACTCAGAACAATATTCTAGAGAATTCTAGAACAGCTTAAATTAAATCTAGAGTATTCCAGAATATTCCAGAAAGCCTCATACAGTATTAAAACAGCTTGAAATAGCCACTCAAGTCACTAACCAGATGAAAGGGTACCAACACGCATCAGAACCACATAAGGCATCTAAGCAGGCAAGTCTACGAGAGAAATTGCAGAAATTGGTATAACCTCGCAATCAACTATCTCTCGAGTGCTTAGGGCACATAATGATGCCACTCCTGCTCCAAGGAAGGAAACAAGGGGACGAAAGAAAAAAAATTGATGATAGAACTGTCAGGGTAATCAAGAGAGAATTTGCGAAGAATAGGACTATAACTAGCCAAGAAATTGCAGCCAGTCTAAGCGAAGAGTAAGGTGTTAGTCTTGCCTCTTCAACAGTCCGTCGGTGGCTGTTAGAACAAGGCTACAAATCTTGTACACGAAGGTTTAAGCCGCTAATAAGCAAAGCCAACAAAGCCAAGAGATTGAATGGGCTCACTATTACAAATATTTCACCGTAGGAGACTGGAAGAATGTTCTCTTCTCCGATGAAACGAAAGTTGAGCTAAATTCAAAGAATAAGATGAGTCACTTTTATCGAACAGCACTGTATATATATATATATATATATATATATATATATATATATATAAAACGCAGGATGTGTGTGTGTGTGTGTGTGTATGTGTGTATGTGTATGTGTGTGTGTGTGTGTGTAACGAATGCACAGCCGCAATTTTCGGCGGATTTGCACCAAAATTGACATGCACATGCTCCAAGGTAGTGTAAAAGCCAAGACCGACTTTGCATTTCGCAACTCCCATCGATAGTGGAAATAATCGATTTTCTCATGCTTACGGTAGTTTTCATGTAGCTTGCGGCCATTTCCTACTGGCCAGAGTGAGTGCCTATAGCTGGCTGCCACGAATAGGCAGGAAGATTTTATTGGCCAGCGTGAGATCCAACAGCTGACTGACACGAATGTTAACTAGCATGCTAGCATGCAAAAAAATCGATAGCTGCATTCGTCACAAGTGGGAAAAATTTAAATCTGCATGGCACTTTACTCTAATTGGCTCATTCGCTTGCTTAAACTCAACGTTGATTCTGATTCCGCAGAACTGGGTTGGGTGTGAAAAACTGTTTGTTGTTAACATTCGGTTTTTCGAGTTACGAGTCCTTTTTTAAAGCTGATCGTTTTGTTTTCATTTTGTTTAGTTCTTTTTTCGTAACAGATTTAATGTTTAGTATAGAGCTTAGAAAAAATTCGCAGTGTCAGATAGGCAAGGAGTGAGGCATGTAGCAACATCAGCACGGCAAAGGGCACTCCTTTAAAGGCAAGGAAGGGCAAAAATATTTTAAGTCAAGTGATAGCAATTGCTGTATGAGTCGTACGATTTTTGAATCAAGCACGGGCAACGCCGTGCCATGCTGCTAGTATTAAATAAATTCGTTTGTTTGGCGTCTAAATTAATCGTTCAAAATTTGACAAGAACTTATTGTGCTTTATGTGATTTATATAGCAACTTAGACGGACTGTATGTCCAGAGATTCGACATTAGTTATGAAAATTCTTGTACGGTGTTTCGAACTTAAAAGAAACAAACAGAATCTTAACACACACGCGATCTTTTTCGGGCAGTTAAAAAATTGAAAGCAACTGTTAAAAAATACTATTCCACAATTAAAATTAAGAAAAACAAAAACAAGCAAAAATTAATTCCATGCATCGTATAATTGACCCAGCGAAAAGCTATAAATATGAAGGCTACCCGATTCAAATGTCATGTACAGAGTTGTTAAAAATTTCAACTCTCTCTCAAAATCCCCAAAGGTTTCGGATAATTTTCGAAGCACATCGTTAAAATGGAAATTCTATTTTCGTTCTTAGTGCTAAACTATGTGTTGTATTCTTTTCATAGAATTTTCCCTAAGCTCACAGTTGCACAGATCAAGAAAGTTATGAAGTAACACTTACGATCGTCAGGTTTATTAACATTTCTAAATTTATTTATTGGGATAATAATACGTATTATTTAAAATTTAAGAATATATATTAATTTTGTTTATAGAATGAATTATATTAGGTTGTTAGATAAATTCGTTCGTTTTTAATAATTTATTTCAATACTTGTTATTTGTTAATAATTTTGATGAATCATTAAACAATATATTCCCCTTAATTGTTTATAACTGCTTGCCAACGATCAACTAACTGTTCAATACCTCCATGATAGAAATCACTAGGTTTTGTCTCGAAAAATTCATCAAACCATGTTTCAGATCAACATCGTTGTTGAACGAAGCACCCCTCAAATTGATAGAAAGTTATCGGAAAATGTGGTGTCTGAAGGAGCTGACTCAAGAGAATACGGTGGTTGTGGCAGAACTTCCAAACCGTGCTCTTTAATTGTATGTTTGGTCATGTAAGCGATGTAGGAGGCGAGCATTGTCGTGTTGAATAATCACATTGTATCGGCGGTCATGTTTTTTCAGCTGAATTGCTTCTTTGAGCCTGTTCATTTGTTCAGCATACAGTTCAGCATTTACCGTTTGAGTGTTTTGAAGCATATCATAGTAAATTAGTCCTTGCCAATCCTATCAAACCCAAATAATTCGGGTCCGTGTATGCAGCTCTGACATAGTTCGGAGTGTCACCCATTATTTTCTCTGCTTCATATTCAGATAAAGACACTATTTTTTCGAGCCGGTGATAGTACATTAAATGAATCTTTGTACTCTTAAGTATCCTGGTGCCGAGCGAGTATACTGGCATTTGTTTCCTACTGTCAATGTGTGCGGAACGCATGCGCCGTGTTTCTTGACTTGCCCATTGACTGAAGATGACGAGCGACAGTAACATTCTGAGCCAATTCCCTAGGGGTCTGCAGTAACATTCTGAGCCAATTCCCTAGGGGTCTGGCGCGGTTTTTCGTTGACCAATGCGTGCAATTGGTTCTCCTCAAACTGAACAGATCGGCCAGAACGCGGAGAGTGTGTGAGTTCGAATTTCGCTGTCTTGAAACAGGAGAAGCATTCCTGTGCCATTGTGTCGGTAATGACGTCATCTCCGTATGCATTACAAATCTCTCGATCAGATTTAGCACCTTTGTGACCTTGATTAAAAGCAAAAAGTTAATGTCGAGCATGCTTATTCTTGTTTACATGGTATTTTATCTCAAAGGGGCGTCGAATGTGAAATAAAATTTCAATAACGTTAGACGACATTTCCACAGGATTACCAGAGTTACTAAGAAACAAACAAAATATTAGGAAAGATTTTTCTCCGATATCATTCGCAGAACATTAGAATAAAAACAAAAAACAACGAATATATGTAACAACCTAATAAAATTTATTTACAAATCCATGAAAATTGCAGGTTCCATATTTCATTCACAGAGGTATAAGGAATTTTAGTCTTTTTCGTTTATTACAGAAGCTTTTTGTAATTTTGAGAATTATTGTCACTCCAAGTTTTGTTCGGACTATTCATCTCAGTCTTTTGGAGATTCCATTTGTAATCTTGAATTGGGTTTATTCTATCGCTATTTCCATTGCAAATGTTCTGACGTGGTCAATTACTTAGAATGTAATCTATCTATCTATCTATCTATCTATCTATCTATCTATCTATCTATCTATCTATCTGATTCTGTTCATTATCTATCTATCTATCTATCTATCTATCTATCTGATTCTTTTCATTATCTATCTATCTATCTATCTATCTATCTATCTATCTATCTGATTCTGTTCATTATCTATCTATCTATCTATCTATCTATCTATCTATCTGATTCTGTTCATTATCTATCTATCTATCTATCTATCTATCTATCTATCTATCTATCTATCTGATTCTTTTCATTATCTATCTATCTATCTATCTATCTATCTATCTATCTATCTATCTATCGTAACCTGTTCATTAAGGCGTCTTTCTCACATCAAAATATTTAACTAGAATGCATATCTTACGAGAGGCAAAATTTTCTGAACAACCACAGTCATAAATCGCCGACATTTAAAATGTTTTTTTTTCTTTTCAAAAATAAGGGGTACTTTCAAATTTGCTTAATTTTAAATCTTTCTCTTCTCTCGACATTTACTATCCAGTTGTTCGTGGAGACGTCAAAAACATTCTTTTCGCCTTCTTTCTTTACAGATCCCTTTCGTTATTTCAAGAAGAGTCATTCTTATTCTGTTTTCTTCTGAATATGGATCTAATTCTTTTTAAAATGCCTTCTGAATAATCTTTAAAAAAATTATTAATATCATTATAGTAGTTATTCAAACGTTGGATTTCAATCATTTGTCTAGGATCTCTAAGAGGACAGATATTTATTAAAGTTACAAATCATAGGACGTTGTGGAGAGACATGATCACCCACGTACCAAAGCAGAATAAAAGAAAAATTATGATTAAATTAATTCTTTGGACTGTTGATTTTATTCTATATGTCTGAGATGATTCTTGTAATTTTTCTGGTGAGTAAGTATCTTTTAGCTTTCATTCGGGTTGAGCAAAAATGATCGGAAATTAGAATCGGGGGCGGCAAATTCAAATCTCGGGTTAGTCTTCGGGGTTCAATTTCAGAGTAAAGCACTTGTCTCCAACTCTACTCAACCCAGCTATAGTTTAAATAACAGAGTAGCCCGTGTCCCCTATCTGTTATATGGCGCGTCGTAGCGCTCATAATATAAGTAATGCTTCTTTGTCTAAACACTGACTCCAAACAGCTTTTTTTTTCTTCATACCTCTGACCTTGAGGTCTTTCCATATAGTTATGGACTAGTTCATATAGTCACCGCTTGTACTATTTATTCCACAACTTCCCTGCTTCTGAGATTAAAACATTTTTTAAATATTTTATTTTTCATTAGTATAAGTATCTTCTCCTTCTCTTTCTGGAGATTTGTCCAACGTTCTTCACCTTGTAGCGTTTCCGTCTCAGATCCACTTTCAGTTCTTCAGTACGCTTTCTTTTTCTAGAAGTTGTCCTTGTATGTTCCACGACTTGTTGTAGTGATGGCACACTGAAAACATCATATAGCATTTTATTGTTTTTTTCCAATGTTTCACGTCTTTTATTGATTAACTTTTTTTCAGCTAATTATGTTGTCTTTTATGTTAAAATCTTTTCCCTTTTACCATGTAAATCAACTTCCCGATCCTTGCTGCGATTATGCCGTCTTCTCATGTTTCTTTGACATTCTTATATGCTGTAAAGGACGCTTTATCGTCGACCTTGAAACTTTGGTGTCATTTTTGTTATCCGTACGTGTTTTTCGACTTGATAATAACTTGTCGAACACCAATTTTACCTTTCTAGAAAACATTAATACCGCCGGCGACAAGCCTAATGGCGTATTGGGGTTAGGTGTTACGCAGTGAACTCCTAGAAACATTTGAAGTGCTTCCTCATTTACTTTCTCAAGACTTGCTTTCTACAACGCAATTTTGAACGCTCTCACAAACCATTCCACTTGTCCATTCGAGTTTGGGTGATAAGGCGGGGTCGTAATATGTTCAGTGGAGAACATCTTACAAAAGCATTCGAATTCTTTACTCGTGAACTACGTTTCGTTATCAGAGACTATATTATTTGGCATGTCATTGGACATTTCGGATTTTTGCACTGATAGATTTCTGGCCATTTAGTGAAAATATCAGTTACCCCAAGATAATGTGATCCATTTATAGGACTTGTAAAATCTATATACCGTCTTGACCACGGCGCGTCTGTCTCTGGCCAAGATTCTATCTTGGTGTTAGATAGTTTTGCTGCCAGAACACAGCCTCTGCAAGCTTTTAATATTTTTTCAATATCTTGGTCGATTCTGGTTCAGTATACGAAACTTTTAATTAGAGATTTCATTCTTGAAATACCTGGATGAAAATTCTTCAATATTCACTTTTGTAGCAAAATAAGTATTACAACCCTTTGTCCAAACTTTAGTACACCGTTGCATAGCGAGTAAGCGTTTAAGTTTCGATTTCGTTCTTTGTTTCTTTCCATTGCTTTTTTATTTTTGAAATAAAGATGTCATTTTCGGCATTTTAAAAACTTTTTCCAGGGTAACTCCCGTATTGCGATGCACAAAATGTTTTTTTTTTAAATTTCCATTTTGCATTTTAGTGCTGCAGTCACAACGTAATCAAGTAGTTCCACATTTTAGGTATTCGTCTTGATAATTCATCCGCACGTAGTCGCAGAATTTTTAGACTGTTGATACTCCATCGTAAAATCATAGTTTAATAAGATTGAACCCAGTGTTGTAGTCTATGATCTGTATGCGTAGGTATTCCTTTCTTTGAACCATATCATGTAAATAAAGGGCTGTGGTCTGTTTGCAACCTAAAAGTTTTTCCATGTCTTTTATGTTAAAATCTTTTCCTTTTTACCACGTAAATCAACTTCCCGATCCTTGCTGCGATTATGCCGTCTTCTCATGTTTCTTTGACATGCTGTAAAGGACGCTTTATCGTCGACCTTGAAACTTTGGTGTCATTTTTGTTATTTCTTCACAGCAAATGCCTCTTGGACAAAGAGTTGCAATACCTATTTTGCTACAGAAGTAAATATTGAAGAATTTTAATACAGGTATTCCAAGGAAAGTTTCGTATACGGAACCAGAATTGGACCAAGATATTGAAAAAATAGTAAAAGCTTTCAGAGGCTGTGCTCTTGCAGCAAAACTATCTATCACCAAGATAGAATCTTGGCCAGAGACAGACGCGCCGTGGTCAAGACGCCATATAGATTTTACAGGTCCTATAAATGGATCACATTATCTTGGAGTAATGCACAGCTGGTGCCTCTTTTTCTATTTGGCTGTAATTTTTCTTCTCTTAGCATGAGCGAAGGCTTTCATTTTTCTGCCATCTGTATTTATTGTATTTGTGTAAAATCACCACTGCAATACCATACTTACTAGCATCTGATGCTACTACAATTCCTGCTTTTGGATCGTAGTGTGTTAATGATAAATCTGACGAAATACCTTTTTATTTCGTCAAACGCCTTTTGACAATTATCATTCCAGTTCCCCTTTTACTTTTAAAGTAGATCGTTTAGGGGAGCTCTCAAATTATGTACATATATTTTATAGTAATTAGCCAGTCCTAAAAAAGCTTGTAATGTAGTCACGTTTGTTATTGGAGGCATATTTTTAATTGCACATGCTCTCAACGGATCTGGTTGACGGCCATTTTATCAATAATTTGAGCAAGGTATTTAATTTTCGGCAAAGACAATTCGCATTTTTCTTAACTGAGCTTGAGTCCGTACACTGTTAGGTTTTTCCAAAATTGTTTTCCCATGACCAACATGTTCATTAGATACACTTGTGATTAAAATAGCGTCCAGATACGCCACCGAGAAATCGCAATCCGCAAAAATGATATCCATAGCTTGTTGAAAAGTAGCGGGTGCCATATTCATAGCAAAAGGAAGTCAGTTCAACTTATATAATCCTCAGTGCGTATTTATGGTCATTAATTCTGAATATTCATTTTCAATCTGAATTTGTAAATACGCTTCAGAAAAATCCAGGTTTGAAAATATTCTTCCGCCATTTAACTTTGAAAACATTTCATCTGTGGTAGTTATGTGTTTCTAAATAACTGTTTAATCCTGTTGAGAAATCCGCGCAAACACGAATTTTATTATTTTTTTTATTTACATACACCGCCGGTGAAACCCATTTTGAATGGTTAATTTTTTTATTGCACCAAATCTTTCGAGTTTATTCAACTCTTCGTCGACTTGTTCCAGTGTTGCGAATGGTACGCTCCGTTTTGGCTTAAATACTGGCCTCGAACCATTTTTTACCTGAAAATCCGCCTTAAATTTTGAACGCCGATCCAGTTCATTTGACAGAATATCTGAAAAGCATTTACTAAATTCTTCCTTAAGATTTTCGCTCTGACTTTTAAATTGATCTCTTGACCACTTAGGTTTTTACGATAAACGCTAATCGGCAAATCCCAAAGTTCAAATAGTTTCATCCAGTCAGTGCCGAATAATATCGTAGCATTTTAATACATAATCTTTAGTTTTTACATGGTTATTAAGGAATGATACATTACAAGTCATTTCTCAAAAAAAAAAAAAAAAATTCTCACTAGTAACTGAAATCTTGTTTCAGATTTAGAATTGTCTGGCAGTCTTCCATTATTTTTTGCATTGTAATATTGTTTTATTCAGTTTTAGCTAACATTTCGCTCGTAAATCTTAAACCTTTAACGAAAATTAAGCCTTTGAACATATCTGGAATCATTTCCTTTATTCTAAACCATTCGCATTCTTTGTTGACGTGATAAAATCATTGTCCCCCTTTTTTGGCTAGATTCATGCACATCCAACGAGAATTAAACAGTGTGTTCGTGCCACTAAAAATTTTCGTCTGAATGTGTACCGTGTATTCAAACCTGATTTCACCTGTTTTTTTTTTCCGGTAATATGTAGTATTTTCCATACTATATCGGAGCTCATTTCCTCAACAACAATCTAATTTTTCTCTCATGTTCCTAGCTGCTGCATTCCTGACTGAATATTTGTTCAAATCTACAAAAATACGTAGACAAAGTATGTCCCTCATCAGGATTGTATACAATTTGTGACAGCGTCTGGCGTAAGAGAACTTGAAGATTTGTTTGTTTTCTTCAGAATTATATCCAACAACTCCTGTTGTTGTTTTTGTAGTTCTAGTAACTGTTGATTTTGTTGTTGCTCTTTCTATTGATGTTGAATTAAAATTATCGAAGGCAAAATTGGCTCCATATTTGAAAGAATGTTTTTTTCCCTACACCCAAGAGAGAATTTTGTTTTTCTTCTACACAACAAGAAATTTTTAAACTCATGTGGTAAATATTCTCAAGTATATTTTTCCGTACGTTGTTACTTAGTATGGGTTTCCAAAATCCTTGTAACTCCAGTTACAAGTCGTATGAGTTCTTGAATCTTCGTTCCTGTTATAAGTCGTAAGATTTCCGAATCCTCTTTACAACTGTCATAAATTGCCTGAGTTTCAAATCCCTCGTAGCAACTCTTATAACGCGGTTCCTTGAGCTTATAACATTAGGAATGCTCTGTTAATTAGTCTGAAGACTGACTCCAAACAGCTTCTTTTTCTCCTTATCCCTGACATCCTGATCAAAGACCACAAAAACAGAATGTGCTTTCTTATTTACATGGCAGTCCCTGCAGACTGTAATATGAAGATCTTAAAACAAACTCTCAAAATACAATGATCTTAAAGTGGAAATCTCAAAAATGTGGCCATTGAGGACATCAGTTTTTCCAGTTGTATTTAGAGCACTCGGTTTCAATGTGTGTGGCCCTTCCTTTTTTATAAAAATTGTTCAGTGGAAAATGTCATTTCTGACCTTAGATCTCTGCTTGGGACCTGGAATAAAATGAGTTTACACAGAAATTAAATGTAATATAATAATAATAATATCTCCATATATATATATATATATATATATATATATATATATATATATATATATATATATATATATATATATATAGAGAGAGAGAGATAGATAGATAGATATACAGAGTGTCCATAAAGTTCGTGTGCACTTTAAAAAATTTATAATTTTATTTGTATTTGCGATAGAAATAATTTGTAAAAAGGATTAGAAAGAAGTAAATCTATATTTCTTAAGGTTTTATTGAAATTTTATTTAAGTTTCCACATGTCCTCCATCATTAGCAATACAAAGGGTAATACGATTTTGCAGTTCACGGAAAACATTTGCCAACTGATTTACAGTAATGCCTGAAATCACATTAGTTATTTTAGCTAAACTTTAAACTAGGTACATTAAACTTTATAACATTTTTTACAGATTTTTTCTATCGAAAATACAAATAAAGTTATAAATTTTAAAGTGCACACGAACTTTATGGGCACCCTATATATATATATATATATATTTTTTTTTTTTTTGAACGATAAAAATTATTAAAAAAATCAATTAAAATCTTCAGGCATACTGGGTTGTAGATTAATATTCTTATGCTTTTATTATTATTATTTCATTTATGTATATATATATATATATATATATATATATATATATATATATATATATATATATATATGACAAATTAAAGTATCGGTAAAACTCACAAATGTAACTCAACCAACACAAAGCCAACCAAATTAAATCACTTGAAACAGAATAAGAGAATAAATGGAAAAAAAAACATAACCAATAAACAAAATGTCCTGTTCAAACTCCTCCCCCCAAAAGATGAGGATATTAGTCCTCGTGTGAATAATGTAAAAAAATGATTAATTTTGTTCAGGACGTTTTCTGATATTTTAAGATGGATCATTATCGTTACAAGAAGTGTTTTGTCTTTAGAAATCATCCTGTTGACGTAGTTTCTGTAATTCCGTTGTCTTATTCGCATTCCAAGAAATGTTCGGATTTTTTCAAACTCCTTTCTTTACTTTGACTGGTACCTGATTAATGTACAAGATGATGAACCGCTTTTGAAGTGTGAAAAAATGGGGAAAAACCTGCATACCGGAAAACACTATATCAGGCACGTGTTGATTTCATTATTGATGTCTTCGAGAAACAAGAAAAATGTTTTCTAAAGTAGTTTCACGGTTAAAAAAATGTAATCGCTTATCGCGTTTGAGGAGCTGTAAAAATGGGTTTTATGTTTTTTCTTTTTTGTTTTTTTACTTCATGTGCTTTGCATTGCTAAACATGGCCGGATATTTGATCAGTTTTTTGAGGTTGCGACAACATTAAAAAGTATAGGATCCTCGACTTTGATCAGCTCAGAAATAGTTCATGAGTAACCCAACTAAATATTGATAATTGATCATTTTAATAGAGTCTTAATATTTACATCTAAACGACCTTAAATTATTTACTTTGTTGAGTTACGAGCCTTTTGCTAGCATTTACGGCTTATGCAGCCTTTTAAAGCCAGAATATATATTTTTGATTCTTTTTCCTTTTAAGTCAATTTAATCACCAGTGTCTCTCAAGAAACATGTCTCCATCCCATCTTTGAGTAAATTTAATAATCAGAATCTTTAGGAATCCTGTCTCCTGCCTGCCTTAGAATTAGCAAACAAATTGTTGTTAGTGATGTTAGATAGCTGTAAAATTAGTGTTTTTTGGAAAAAAATGACCACCCAGAAGCTGTCTGGCTGGTCCCCCTTTCCGGTTGGTGGAACACAATCGGACGGAAATGGGTGGTGTGTCTCCCAACCAGTATGTAATGAGAGGTCAGTGAAATGACCGGCTGTCTGTCATTTAAACTGCCAGAAGTCAGTGAGAGGGCCAGGCAACGAGTGTGTAGAGGTCTTTTTTTCCGTAGCCGGAAGTGAGATACCAAGAGTTCGCTTTCTTGTAGTCGAAGGAAGACATTGCCGATTAAGTGAGAAATCGTATTTATTTTGCTATTTACCAATCAGTGTCTTGAAAAGCACTTGTCGTTAATCTTTGTTGGTGTTGATCATGGGCTTAAGATTGAGACAACATTGTGGAATGTAGCGAGAGCACGGCGTATTCACCTTGGGTGTCCTCACAGCTCGTAGAGTGACGTGCGGAATAGGATCATCACATTTTTTTTTTAAGCTTTTCACCCCAAGCAAGGCCGGAAGCCACTAGCACGCAAGGGGTTACAGAAGATTTGGAGCGAGAGCAGATAGGTGTGATAGAGGAAAGGATGTGGAGAAGGATAGTGGATAGATCAAGGCAACTGGAGATGTCGATTGACGTTACATTTGAATAGTTGGAGATTATAGTTGTCAGGGAAACAGGCATAAGGAAGGGAGTTCCACAGGCGAGTTATGAAGCTATTGGAGTAGAAGAGACGTCTACATTTAACAGTTTCAACAGTGAAAGGGTGGGAGCTGGATGCCAGCCTCGTAAGACGCTTGAATTCATGAAGCATGGGAACAAGCGAAAGTAGCTCATCGGAGAATAGTTAGCACTAAAATAAATATGTTAGGAAAGCCAAACAGAACGAGGGTTAAAATATATATATATATATACAAAGAGAGAGAGAGAGAGAGAGAGAGAGAGAGAGAGGGGGGCAATTGTAAGGAACTTTTTGAAGATATAAATTATTTTCTGCTACAAGTCCTACTAATTAGCCCATCACTGGGTGGAAAAGAGAAGGAGTCATACCTTCCCAAGGGTATTTGCGCGTAAGTGAATATAAAGAATCCGACTGGAATTGGAACTCGGCTCTCTGATTTCCAATTGCGAGCCATTATACGTTAGATCACCCGAACATCCAAGCTTACAGCATCTGCTATTCCCAAACGATGACCCATCCAGGTACTGGCCAGGAGTACCCTTTTGAGGATGAGAAAGTGCGTACTGACAAACCCAAATAACTCTTGTCCGTTAGAAGAAATAGACAAAAGAATAAACAAAACGTGAGATTATCATTCTATTTGGATCTTTTGAATGTTCAGGGATTTTTTTATTCATTTCACCCCAAGGCAAAAAACCCATGACACGCTTTAGAGATCCATTGTGGAATTCACTTGACTCACTTCTAGCAGTTTTCTACTTCTTCTACGTTCCGCTGGCGAATCTTATATGTGTTGTTCTTGTCCTATGTGTTATCGTTCATTACCAACCTTCGTGTGATTGTTCTATTTAATAACATTCCCTAGGTTACAACATTTTAGCGACGAGGATTAACTAAAATTACAACAGTACATAATTAGGTTACAATGAAATTTGTATTTATATCAATACTAATGCATAAAATCCATCGGTAGGACCCACTAGATCCATGCACTAGTACGGTCTGTATCTTTGCATACTCTAGCTTATCCGTTAAATATTCAGTTGCTTCACAATGCTTTTTTTATATAAATGTGACACAAACTTGCACTAATTTTACACGGGATAAAAGTATATGCGATGCAAAAATATTTTGAATTTCATCCCCTTTTATTATTCATTAAATCTCTCTCTCTCTCTCTCTCTCTACTCTCTGTTCCTCTCTCTTCATCTCTATCTCACTCTCCCTCAGCCCGTAAAGCGTACTAACATATCTCAGGTTTGCCGCCGTTCCATCACTTCTACGTTGACGCGACCCCCTCACGGCATAGACGATCATGGCTCGACCTCTCCATTGTGGCCCTTAATGGTGTTTCTCTTTTTTGTAAGCCATCCTGCACCCAACTCCCGTTAACCTTTCCATTCACACAAGCTCTTCTCTTGCACTGAATATGCCCTAGGTGTGTTGGGTTTTCTAAACCCTCCTTCCTCATTATATATACAAGAAATTTTAAGTTTTCTGATTTCAGAGTATAAGCGTTCTTTGTGCTGCCTATTCCCCTAAAACTCCGTGGTTGCTTATTCACTCCGTCCATAGAATTTTCGGCATCTTTCGTTAATTCAGTGCCATATGAGAGAGTGGATATCAAATGGCAATCCAGGAGTTTTTTCTTTGTAACGTATTTTTTTCTCTTTTTCAGTACCTTGCTTAAATTTTGGTTTGGTTTATTTTGTTTTGCGGCATATCAACCTCAATGGGTTATTTAATGCCGACAAATTTTTTTATTGCTGTTAATATTTTGTTTTGTCAAAAATCCGTTTCTGGTATTATTTTTGCTTCAAAATTTTATTCCTGATAATAATTTATTTCTAAAAAGTATTGCTGGTAATAGTTAACTATTCGCCCCATAGCTGGGACGCTAACAGGTGCTACCACCCCGGGTCAGGGTGGACCTAGGAACACCAGCAATTAAGAGGTGGTTCCACTCTCCTCAAAACCTCCTGATCAGAGGCCTTGCTGCTGGACATAGTTTTACGTCTTACCCAGGACGCGCATGTATTTTAACGTCTTACCCAGGACGGTTAACTTTTGGCGTGTTTCTTTTGATAACCCAATATGTATTCGGAGTTCGTGTGGAATTTTGCATCCCCCACCTATAAAATACTTTTGTACTTATTTGTTACTAGTACTTCCAATTCGGAGCTTGCATCTAGGACATTACCTTTCGCTGATTCCCATACTTTCTTACAGTTGAATGTTAGTCCATTTTTCTTGCTCTCTTTTACTACTGTGTAAAGAAGATACTGTAGTTTTCTTTCTGTGGCAGCCATCAGCACAGTCTCATCTGCATATCATATATACAAGGCGAATAAAAAATTACTCGCTCTTTCGCCATAACATATCTTTAGGTTTGTCACACTGCCTTCTGCTCATGCATGCTTATAGTTGCTACCATTGTAGTCACGTGACGAAGATTGAGCTTGAACTTTTTCTCGTTGCTGTTACAGTGCAAACATGGCCACTCCGGTAGCAGTGTGCACAAAGGAGGAACAAAGAACAGTGATCCGATTTCTCTGATTGGAAAGTGTGTCAGAGATACCAGAGCGATACGTCTCATTGCAACAGACGTCTCTGGTCGTAATGACTGCAAGTGAATCCCCAAAGAAGCGAAGTTACTGTTTGATAGAATTAACCAACGTGTAGTATCTCGTATGTTCGGTTCTAGAGATTATTGGTGGCTCTTCAAAAATGTGCTGAACAATATATATATATATATATATTTTTTTTTCATATATATATATATATATATATATATATATATATATATATATATATATATATATATACATATTTTCATATATATATATATATATATATATATATATATATATATATATATATATATATATATATATATATATATATATGGAAACCCTGATGGACACAGAAGCGTGTCCATCAGGGTTTCCATATGTATATATGAAGGACACGCTTCACTGCTCAATCTCCTTTTTTACCTCTATCCCTGGTTCATGTCGTCCCATGTATCTCTGCTCCCACCAGCCATGGATCTCCTACCAACAGAATATCTTTCTGTTATCAACGAACGGATTGGGACTCGTTCTGTGATTTCCTTCGTGACGTCCGTTGGAATGAAGTTTTTAATCTTCCTGTTCAAAATGCGCGTCTGAGATATCCTCCTGCGTGAATGCCGGCATCGATGCATTCATTCCAGCAAGGGAATACTAAATTAAATCGTATTAATCTCCTTGGTTCTCTCCTGCATGCGCGGCCGCTATAGCGCACAGGAATCACTTTTTCCGGCTATACCAGAGCGACACAGCTGATATATATATATATATATATATATATATATATATATATATATATATATATATAGATAGATTGATAGGTATGAAGAGAGTGATATATATATATATATACATATAGATAGATAGATAGATTGATAGGTATGAAGAGAGTGATATATATATATATATATATATATATATATATATAGATAGATAGATAGATAGATTGATATGTATGAAGAGAGTGATATATATATATATATATATATATATATATATATATATATATATATATATGAAGAGAATGATAGATAGAAATAAAGATAGAAAGCAAGAAAAAAACGCGCAGACTGAAATAGATAGACAGATAAATAGATTTAATATATTAGTTTAATGAATTTATTTCTGATAATTATTTACCAAGGCTCACGTTTTATATTTCACCAACAAGTAAAATACAAAATACTTCAAAGTACTTCCTGCCAAACTGTTTCAATTCACCTTTAAGACTTCATTGATGAAGACTAGGAGGAAATAAACATATCGTGAAGGTCATAGCATCAAAACCATCAAAGAGAAACTGAAATGAAAGAATTTTGAATAATCCATTGCATACTAGCCAGAGAATTGTCTACTACTACTACTACTACTACTACTACTACTACTACAATAATAATAATAATAATAATAATAATAATAATAATAATAATAATAATAATAATGACGATCGACAGACAGAACAATTGGATTTGGAGAAATGTCCCTCCGTACAAGAGACAAACAAAACTAGTCAATTTGGCTTTTACTGACAGGATGGAAACAACCACTTATTTGCTGAGGGTTTCTGGTACAAAACGGAAAGGAAATGCCAATTTCTTTATATAACATCTTGACAGTATGACTGGAGTCATATTTTCTTTTTCTGAAGGTAAAAGTCTTGGAGATGGCTCTGACGGAATATTATTTATATGCTGGCTGCACCTACCGAACTTTATACTAGTTTGGCTCAAGGAGAGAAGTGTAGAACAGCCGAAGGATAGAACTGGCTTCTCGCTAGGGAATGACAAAGAAAAGTGTCTCGTTAACGCTTGCACCGTCCCCAAGGCTCCTATATGCGTGAACGGTTTCAAGTCCTTTTGATGTTGTTGGTCCAATCCCATTGACTGAATAAAGGGTTCGTTACGAAATTCCTATGATGCCGAGAAAGAGAGACACGTGAAGAACGAAGACGATACGCTGAAATATTCAGATTAATAACGACCAAGATAAGAATAGCTAGTAGCCAACCTCTAGGCATGTGAATACTTGATTCTTCTTGTGTCTAACAACTTCCACTAAAAAGATTATATTGAATCAATTGCTAGGTCTGCTGCTAGGAAAGTTATTTCACAGTGTCGTGCTAGACAGGTTTTCTTGTCAGAATCTTTCTTACATATTTATAAGTCTACCATTCGTCCATGAATTGAACGTTTCTGTCACCTCTAATCTGGTGCTTCTGTTATGTATTTAGAGATTGCTGATAAAATACAAAGGTGTAGTATATTGCTGCTGGACTCAAATAAGATGACGAAGACTTATACATACTTATATATATATATATATATATATATATATATATATATATATATATTATTTGATTTGGCGGCTAAGTCTCATCATTTTACAATTGAAATTTGCTAGATGTAATCGTAGCATATTTACTAAAAGTGGACCTTCTCGCTTGTGGAACTATCTACCTGCTTCTTGCTTTTCCAGTCGAAAAATTTAAATGCAAAGTCAATTATAATCATTTTTGTGGTTTTTGTCCCTGTTCTTTATTATTCTCTCTCCATAATAATGTTTTCTTTTTCTCATATTCTCTCACACTCAGTAATCCCTTGCTTCTTAGTGGCTTTATTGCCTTGCTTGGCGCGAAATGATTAAAAATATGTAATTTCTGTTCTTTTATTATTCTCTCTCCATAATAATGTTTTCTTTTTCTCAGATTCTCTCACACGCACTAATCCCTTGCTTCTTAGTGGCTTTATTGCCTTGCTTGGCGCGAAATGATTAAAAATATGTAATTTCTGTTCTTTTATTATTCTCTCTCCATAATAATGTTTTCTTTTTCTCATATTCTCTCACACGCACTAATCCCTTGCTTCTTAGCGGCTTTATTGCCTTGCTTGGCGCGAAATGATTAAAAATATGTAATTTCTGTTCTTTTATTATTCTCTCTGCATAATAATGTTTTCTTTTTCTCAGATTCTCTCACACGCACTAATCCCTTGCTTCTTAGTGGCTTTATTGCCTTGCTTGGCGCGAAATGATTAAAAATATGTAATTTCTGTTCTTTTATTATTCTCTCTCCATAATAATGTTTTCTTTTTCTCATATTCTCTCACACGCACTAATCCCTTGCTTCTTAGCGGCTTTATTGCCTTGCTTGGCGCGAAATGATTAAAAATATGTAATTTCTGTTCTTTTATTATTCTCTCTCCATAATAATGTTTTCTTTTTCTCATATTCTCTCACACGCACTAATCCCTTGCTTCTTAGCGGCTTTATTGCCTTGCTTGGCGCGAAATGATTAAAAATATGTAATTTCTGTTCTTTTATTATTCTCTCTGCATAATAATGTTTTCTTTTTCTCAGATTCTCTCACACGCACTAATCCCTTGCTTCTTAGTGGCTTTATTGCCTTGCTTGGCGCGAAATGATTAAAAATATGTAATTTCTGTTCTTTTATTATTCTCTCTGCATAATAATGTTTTCTTTTTCCCAGATTCTCTCACACGCACTAATCCCTTGCTTCTTAGTGGCTTTATTGCCTTGCTTGGCGCGAAATGATTAAAAATATGTAATTTCTGTTCTTTTATTATTCTCTCTCCATAATAATGTTTTCTTTTTCTCATATTCTCTCACACGCACTAATCCCTTGCTTCTTAGCGGCTTTATTGCCTTGCTTGGCGCGAAATGATTAAAAATATGTAATTTCTGTTCTTTTATTATTCTCTCTGCATAATAATGTTTTCTTTTTCTCAGATTCTCTCACACGCACTAATCCCTTGCTTCTTAGTGGCATTATTGCCTTGCTTGGCGCGAAATGATTAAAAATATGTAATTTCTGTTCTTTTATTATTCTCTCTCCATAATAATGTTTTCTTTTTCTCATATTCTCTCACACGCACTAATCCCTTGCTTCTTAGCGGCTTTATTGCCTTGCTTGGCGCGAAATGATTAAAAATATGTAATTCCTGTTCTTTTATTATTCTCTCTCCATAATAATGTTTTCTTTTTCTCATATTCTCTCACACGCACTAATCCCTTGCTTCTTAGCGGCTTTATTGCCTTGCTTGGCGCGAAATGATTAAAAATAT
>OZ038494.1:11286710-11479210 GCA_964036315.1 Acanthosepion esculentum | reverse complement strand
ACAAGTAACCAGTCAGCATGGCTGATCATTTTTCAATTATTCTAAAGAACATCTGTTTTCTGTTTTTGCCATTTCTATCAGAATCCGGTACAGAAGTATTTAGTTGAAATGGAATTAAAGTAGAATCTTCTAAGATAGATAGATAGAGAGATAGATATGACCAGAATTAGATAGATGGATAGATATGATCAGAATTAGATAGATAGATATAATTAGAATTAGATAGATAGTTAGATAGATAGATATGATCAGAATTAGATAGATATGATCAGGATTAGATAGAGTGATATGATCAGACTTAGATAGATATGATGAGAATTAGATAGATAGATATGATGAGAATTAGATAGATAGATACATAGATATGATCAGAATTAGATAGATATGATCAGAATTAGATAGATTGATATGATCAGAATTAGATAGATATGATCAGAATAAGATAGATTTCTATGATCAAAATTAGATAGATATGATAAGAATTATATATATATATATATATATATATATATATATATAGATAGATAGATAGAGAGATATGGTCAGAATTGCATAGATATGATCAGAATTATATATATATATATATATATATATATATATATATATATATATATAGATAGATAGAGAGATATGGTCAGAATTGCATAGATATGATCAGAATTAGATAGATAGATATGATCAGAATTAGATAGATATGATCAGAATTAGATAGATTGATATGATCAGAATTAGATAGATTGATATGATCAGAATTAGATAGATATTATCAGAATAAGATAGATTTCTATGATCAAAATTAGATAGATATGATCAGAATTATATATATATATATATATATATATATATATATATAGATAGATATGGTCAGAATTGCATAGATATGATCAGAATTTGATAGATAGATATGATCAGAATTAGATAGATATGATCAGAATTAGATAGATAGATATGATCAGAATTAGATATATAGATATATAGAGAGATAGATACATATGATCAGAATTAGATATGATCAGAATTAGATAGATAGATAGATAGATAGATAGAAATGATCAGAATTAGATAGATATGATCAGAATTAGATAGATATGATCAGAATTAGATAGATAGATAATTAGATAAGATCAGAATTAGAGAGATATGATCAGAAATAGACAGATTGATATGATCAGAATTAGAAATGATCAGAATTAGATATGATCAGAATTATATAGATATGTTCAGAATTAGATAGATAGATAATTAGATAGAAATGATCAGAATTAGAGATGTGACGCCCGTCCTTGGTCACGACGCCAAATGTGACGCCCGTCCTTCGTGACGACGCCAATATGTGACGCCCGACCCCTTCTGCGGCGCGATCCTGCAGTCACGACACCACTCGTGACCTCTGATCCTCTCTGGCGCAGTCCTGCAGTCTCGACACCACCTGTGACGGGCTAACCCTGGGACATCGGTTGAAGTCTTGTTGGGTTCTAGTACCAACAGATAGATAGATATGATCAGAATTAGATAGTTGGATAGATATGATTAGAAATAGATAGATATGATCAGAATTCTATAGATTGCTATGATCAGAATTAGATCGTTTTGATTAGAATTAGTTAGGTAGAGAAGAACAGATTGAGACAGATAAGAAGAAACTGAGATAGATAAATAAGAACAGAGTGATAGAGATAGATAGGTAGGTACATAGATAGATAGACAAATAAATATATAGATGAGGACGGATTGAGATTGATGGACATATTGATAGATAATAACATATTGAGATATATTTGTCCAGAATTTTATAAATAGATACATACGAATAGATTGAGAGAGCTAGATAAGAACAGACTTAGATAGATAGATAGATAGATAGATAGATAGATAGATAGATACTTTGATTAGGAAAAAAAGAATCTGATAGATATGAGCAGGTTTGTATAAAATTTTTTAATGTTTACTAAAAGTGATCCTGGAAATATTTTACCCCCACCAAATACGGAAATATCAATATGGAATAGTCTCATATAGTGTTATGGGTCCTTACCTATAACTACAGAATGAACTTTTCCTAACACTATGTATACTACGCCTCTCAAGAGAGAGAGAGAGAGAGAGAGAGAGAGAGAGAGAGAGAGAGAGAGAGAGAGAGAGAGAGAGAGAGAGAGGAATCGAGTCAAGCCGATAGTAGTTCACTCCAAACCAGACTGACAGTCATACTAACACCTTCCACATCTTGTATTATTATTCCGTGTAATATATCTTCGTTATTTCTACTCTTGTGTTCGTGTTGTTCTTCTTTGGTCCTAACCTGGACCATAACATATACGATGTGTGATCAATGATGTATCGGGACAGGTGCTATGATTAAAAAAAACTACAAAACATATCAATACGGCATTCAATCTCCTTCGAAGTAGTCCCCTCTGAAGCAACACACTTTTTCCAGCGCCGTTTCCATTAATGGAAGCATTCCTGAAATTACTATTTTGCGATAGCGAGCATCTGCCTCGTTGCATTGACTTCGATTTCCTCTACGACTTGAAATATTTTTCCTTTCAAATGGGATTTGATTTTTGAAGTATAAAAAGTCGCAAGATCTGGTAAATATGGTGTTTGTCGGAAATTGCCCATAAACTACCTCACAAGCGATGGTCACTGTTTGAACCGCTGTGGTGTGGTGAGATGACCGCAGTTTACATAAGTTCGTTCCAAGCACTGTCGCAAACAACGGACGTGAGCGAGCTTAGTGAGCATGCGTGTAAAAGTTCAAGACACTCAAAGTAAAAAAATATATTGTTCTACCCACTAACTCTATCACAACTACAAATGAAAAGAATCTATCTAAACTCAATATAAAATTTATTACAATTAATAAATAAATGTATGTATCGTTATCCCATGAATTGTTTTAGATAGTAGAAGTAACTCCTTCAGTTATGTGCCATGCGTGATACATGCTTAGGCGATCATATATTTTTCGATACATGACTGACGAGGCAGATTTTTTCCCGCAGTATGTTACCATTTCTTTTTGCAGTAGACCAGTTGCCATCCAAGGCTATATAACCCGGTCTGTCCTGCTTTACCCATATAGCTGGAGGGGGAGTAGAAGAGGATTATTCCACTTCTGATCGTCGCTTTTTAAAACATTAAACATTGCCGAGGAGTGAAGGTAGTTAAAATAATAGTGGCGTCGATGGAAAATCTATGCTTTTGACACAGTGTTTGTTTTACCGGAAGTCGTTTATTTGTTTATTTATTTGGGTCAAATTATGTTGCTTGTTTTTATTTATTTTTATTTTTTATCTTATATATTTATTTATTATTTTTATTTTGATCGGTGTTCTATGTTCACATTTATATTTACACATGCTCTATCTCTGATATTGATCACTTGATCCCATAAATATAGCACACTTTAAGACTATATTTCTTCATATATATATATATATATATATATATATATATATATATATATATATATATATATATATATAATCCTAGTGAGCCAGAGACTAGCTACCCAGGTTTCACCCAAATATCACCCAGAGCCAGTTTACCCTAATGATCCATTTATGTGAAATCCCGGTAGGTAGTTTATTTTATACACTGCTCTGTTTAATGTATTGAGAACGTTTACGTTTTTTCTTATTTTAGTCAATTGTTTTTTTCTTTGGACTAGAAATTACGACACTGGGCGTTTTTTTAGGCCTACTCGGATGTTTTTAATTTTTTCTATTCCCCCAGATACCAATTTGTTTTAATATATTTTTATTTGCAAATTGTACTATCAGTTTTTTTATTTTTACACCAGTGGAGTATAGAAATTACGGCTTAGTGGTAGAATCTCCGACTGACGCCAATTCAGTCGGACGTCTACCACACTGATGATCTGTGATACAGCGAAAAAGTCTGTCTGTGGATGACACTATATATGCTCCTGAAAAATTTCTTTCGGTTGAGTTCTCTGGGGAGGAAGTGTGGGTTTGTAAACAGTGACTATTACGGCTAATATAGCATGACTCTTCAGTAAAGCGAATTGGGACCTCTCGGCTACTGTGTGTTTATCTAAGAATAAATACGCTTAAATTCACCGACGGCTTAGTGGTAGAATCTCCGAGTGACGCCAATTCAGTCAGTTTTCGATTCTAGCTAAATGCAAACAGTCTGTTTGTGGGTGACTATATATATATATATATATATATATATATATATATATATATTTGACATGTGGGGAGAGCCAAAGAGAGAAAGAAAATAAGAATTATTCTCAACCGAAATATTTAATTAAATTTTGATAATTAGTAGTATAGACGAAATTAACCTATGAAGGTTATTCGGCACGGATCTTGTGTTAACGGATGAGAGAGGGGGGTTTAGGAGAGATAGAAAAAAAAGTCAACATTTTTTTAAGAGCTAAAAAGAACAGCAAATTGTGGAGAGCCATGCCCGCCAACTTCCTGAAGGGATACGGCACATAGAATAGGAATAACTTTTGGATGTATACATCCCTTTAGATCTTGTCCTTTTTTGACATGAACCTGAGGCAGTGCAATAGAAAACATATCTGCCGTGGTTAGAGATTGAACGATTCTATTTTCTGTTTGGTTTATTTTTACATCAACTGTCGTCTCGCCAAAATTTCTTACAATTCCCGCTTTTGAATGTCTTCTGATTCGGCGGCCATATTCCCCACAAATTCGAGTTTAATCGTGTCTCTATTAATCATCGCTTTGACAGTGATCATATCTTTTAATTAACCATCATCATAATCACCGACTAAATGATTTCCTTCTTGTATTATCGATTAATTTCGAGCGCGTAATTGTTTAAAAACATTTTAAACTCTTCAATGACACAGTAATTTTATTGCGATGTAATTCTGATCGTGTCTTTGGAGACAACGGATTGTTTAACACGTTTGATATGTAATTAAGGGCGCGTTAAGAAACCTTGACCCAAGGAGAAATAGTTTTGCAAGTGATATCAGGAAGTGAAATAGGACAAAGTATAAGAAAAATAAACGCATTTGAAAGAGGAAATGAAAAGCGAAATAAACTAGCCTAATTATAAAGGATTCAAACTTATATCGAAACGCACAATTCGAAGAAATACAAGTTTAATAATCGGAAGAAAACACATTGAAAGGGTCCAATTATTTATTTTATCATTCAATAGAATGAAGATAGATTTACGTCTTATCACACATTGAGTTTATTTGTCACTTGATATTTACTGATTAACTCATGACAGACAGGACTCAAAAACATGACGAAACGAACACATACTAATATCAAATGGAAACTACCTACTTTATACAGTGAGGTGGACCCTGTACAGACTCCAAGAACAACTCGTGGTAGACGGTTACAGGATAAGTATGTATGTGTACATATATATATATATATATATATATATATATATATATGTAATTTAAGGAAAAACAAACCACTTTAATGTTCCATGTAATAATTTATTTCACCTTAGCCGTTTTAAAGGACGGTGGATCATCAGACTACACTTTCAAAAGGCGAAAAGAAAAATGAAATGAACATTTACACTTTTGACGGGTAGTATTAAGTTTATGTAATTTAACAGAGAGGACAGTGACGAGTGATGTGATAGACATGATCGAGTTTATCGAGGGTTTATTTTAATATTTCTATCTATTTCAATATATCACTTCCGTTAAGTTAACCGATTAAATAGGTCAATGTCTGGTCCCTCCTCCCCTAATACTAAGTATGATAGATAGAAATATTAAAATAAACCTTCTGTAAGCTCGATCATGTCTATCACACCACTCCTCACTGCCCTCTCTGTTAAATTACATAAACTTAATACTACCCGTCAAAAGTGTAAATGTTCATTTCATTTTTCTTTTCACCTTTTGGAAGTGTAGTCTGATTATCCAGCGTCCTTTAAAAGGGCTATGGTGAAATAAATTGTTACATGGAGCCTTAAAGTCGTCTGTTTTTCTTTAAATTATTAGCTCTGAATTTACATTAAGCTCTCAGGATTTCATCCTCCTTGGGACTACCTATACGGATTACCAAACTTTTCGTAACTTAACTAACTATATATATATATATATATATATATATATATATATACATACATACATACATATATATATGCAATTTTTATATATTATTTTTATATATTTATTTATATTTTCATTTATTATTTATTTATTATATATTATTATAATTAATTATATATTATATATTTACATATATATTTACATATTATTTATTTATTATATATTTATATATATTTTTATATATTATTTATATATTATATATGCGCGGTACTTATTGGAAATCGTTCAATATTATTGATATTGAGCGCCCAATATCAGGGAGCTAACTCACATCAATCCAACTAAATATATACATATATATATGTAGCTGACCACTCGTATTCGAGGATACCCATCTACTAGAGCGTCTAGCCAATCCCTATTGTAGACGCTTGCTCAGGCACATTTGTGTTTGTTCAACACCCACAGAGCCCACCTGTGGTTTATACTGCAACTATGCTGAGCAGACCGTAGTTACAGTTTCTGGGAAAGAGCGTGTTATCTGGCGTGATCAATAAATTGAACAAGCCCAGCACGCTCAATCCCTCGGCCACGATGACTTGACTCCGGGATAGCACAGTTATCGACTGCCTCCATTTTCACTTTCAAGGCTTGGATCAACCTGAGGCATGGTTTTCAGGCACTTTCCAAGGATATTGGACCATAACATATATATATATATATATTTGGGCAGCAAATTTTCTTTTACCCAGTTCCAAAGGTGCCACACACTGAGATCAAACCCTACAGAGTGATAACATCAAGAAGTCATCTTTCTGATAAATTGACCATGGTGAGATTCGAAACCGTGGCTCATGGTCAGAATGCGAACGTTATAACCTCTCGGCCACGTACACACAGAATAAGAGGCAGATTTAAGATTTAAGGGCAGGTTGACGGTCTCATCAATTTGCAGTTTAGTTGGCTAGATATGACCGTAATACGGCCAGCACGCTCAAGCTCTCGGCCACGATGACTCGTGCTAGCACATCATCTAGAACATCTATCGACGGCCCCCAAGGGTTCCATATACCCAATTTCACTCACAAGGCTTGGATCAACTTCGTTGTATGGTTTACAGACACTTTCCAAAGGTGCCGGATCAACCAGTCAGATAACATCGGGAAGTCTCCTTCCTGACAAATCGACCATGGTGAAATTTGAACCAGGTTCTCATGGTCAGACTGCGAATGTTCTAACCATTCGGCTACATGCCCATAAATATATATATATATACTAATCAATAATTATAATAAAAAAGGATTTTATTAGATGATACCCTCAATGTCAGGATGAAACCGGTTGTAACTGGTTCGTAAATAAGAAAATAATTATTATACGTATACTAATTAATAATTATGTTTTTATTTATGGACCAGTTACAACAGGTTTCATCCTGATATGGCTGATATTCCTCCAATAAAATCCTTTTTTTTTAATTGTTCTCCAGAGAGACGTTTCAACGCTACAATAACTAAGAGATACATTCATTAAAAAGTAACTAAAACCATTGTGAATAGAGTTTGAGTTTATTTCTTGCAACATCTCGTAAATTCATTGATATCGATTTGTCAAGTGTTAATAAAATCTTTAATTTAAAGCACTCCACATATCCGACGCCATCAAGCTGACATATATATATATATATATATATATATATATATATATATATATATATATATATATATATATATATATATATATATATAAAAAGCCGATGGGAAAAAGGTGATAGGGTTATTTACTCCTCGATCCATTGTTTATTTTATTTGCTTTTGCTATAAATATTCAGGCAAAGCGCCTTTCCGAAGAATCTCTGACCTTTTTAACTAGCCCCCCCCCTTCCACCACAAAAAAAGGAAAAAATAATGACATCAAGTGGAATTGAATCCACGATGACAGGAAAACAAAATAGAGAAATATTGTCAAAACAAGTCGACAGGAAACTAAGATCGCAGTCACTGACGTAACGTCACAGCGAGACATTTTAAAGACGCATTGCTTCACCTGTCCTGGACTTAATTAACTGTCGACAAGGTTAGACGCATCCTTTTTTTTTTACCCCAAGATCACACACTGCCATGAATTTGGAAACAGCATACAAAGACGTAGCTCACAGCCGATATTCAAATCATCGTCAAGAACAGATTTGCAATGGTTGTATGCCTGTAAACCTTTTCTGGTAATAACTGAAGCAAAAATGGTTTGATAATGTTAACGCCACCAAAAATAAACTTTCCATAATAATCTAAGAGACCCCTTTCTGCCTTCCATCGGCATGGCTGATGCTAACCCACGCGAAAATGACTCGTTTCGCCTTCTCAGGCTCACATTCTCAGCTGTCATGAATATATATTGAATTCATTGCAAGGTCAGCTGCTAAGAATGTTAGTTCACTGTGTGGTGCATGGCAATTTTTCTCTCCAGAATCTATCTTACATATCTATAAGTCTACCATTCGTCTAGGCTTAGAATATTGCTGCCATATATGGTCCGCTGCCCCTGATTTTTACCTTGAGCTCCTTGATAAGATCCAAAAAAGAATCAGCAATATTATTGGTCTTGATCTGGCGGCTCGGCTTTAGTCACTTTCCCACAGCCGGAAATTATAGATTGGTTCCACGCTCCTCAAAAACCTCCAATCTACCGGTCAGAGGCCTTGCTGCCGGATGTAGTTTATCGTCATATCGAGGAATAACATTGCAAATGAACATGAACAGGTCTTTTTTTTAAACAAAGCGGGGAAGCTTCTTGTGAAAGATTATTTCAATGAGAATCTGCCAGTGAAATGGATCGGACATTCCTGATGATGCAGACAATGTGATGATGAAATTGTTTCCAAGTTCAAACGACATGACAACCTACGATTTTTTCTCTGGAGCTATGGGATCCCCCTTCGTACCAAGTCTAGAGTAAAACAAACAGAGAATCACTTCCGCACTGGAGGCTCTTTTCATAAACATGCTGAAGCTTGTTTGGCAGGAGATGGGCAACCGACTTGACGTGTGCTTTGTCACATGTGGTGCGCATATTACAAAATTGTGAAAACATCCATGAAATCTACATACCCTTGAATTTCAAAATCAAATTTTGATGAATATATCATATCTTGCTCGACAACAAGCCTGATTAATTTCATTTACGTAAACTACCTAGTTACTCAGACATTTGCATCACAAATGATATCAATAATTTCTAAAAAAAAAACTTGCATATATATATATATATATATATATATATATATATATATATATAAAGGAAAGAACAGTAAGATATAAAATCCGGTGTTCTTATAGATATTTTTATTTTTACACAATAGTGCTCTATGTAAATTTAAATTTACAGAGCATTAATATTATAAATTAATAGATTTTATACATACATATATATATATATATATATATATATATATATATATATATATATATATATATATATATATATATATAATCCAATCAGGAAATTACAAATGTAGCAAACATCGTTGTTTAGTTTGCAAACACTTAACAATCGATAGTGTATTTTCTGTACCCAACACCAATATCAAGATACACCCACCTCGCCTCACCTGTGATAGCCATAACATAATCTACTATTTATTCTGCACAATATGTCCCAATAGTGGATATATTTGTGAATCTGGAAATAATTTTAGATTTCACTTCAACAACTATAAACTAACCATACATCAAAACAATCCTTATTCCCCCATAGCTGAATATTTTAATCAATCAGGACACTCATTAGAAAACTGTAAATGTGTATTGATAGATTCTGATTTCACTTCCACATACACACGCAGAAAAAAAAGAAAAATACTGGATTTTAAAATTAAATACATATAAACTAGGGTTTAATAAATACTTGGGTATTTTAAATCTTTATAAATAGTTCAATAGTTAAACAAAATTTTTTTGTTAGATATAGTCAAAAAATTTTTTAAACAACATCTAAAATATTACTACAGTTAGATTTACGTTAGAAATATTCAAACACAGTTGCATTCCATATCACGTGACGTCCGCGTCTCGCGACGGACGCTACTTAATGTAAACAAACTTCTGAAAACAGCCATTTCTGAAGAAAGATCTGGGTCGATCTGAAATATCAAATCTATATATATATAAAATATAAATAAATACTTTCACCAAAAAAAATTCCATTTTTTTTAAAATGCAACTTTTCAGTTTTTTTCTATATTATATACATATTAAGAAATTATACGTGGTTTCTCATTATCCTATATATATATACATATATATATATATATATATATATATATATATATATATATATATATATATATAGAGAGAGAGAGAGAGAGAGAGATAGATAGATAAATAAATAGACAATTATAATATAATTACACAATTATATATATATATATAAATGTAGAAATATAGTATTAAGGTGTGCTTTATTTATGGGATAAAGTGTTTAATATAACAGATAGAGCGTATGTAAATATAAATATAAAAGTGAACATTGAAGTCAACACTCAGAGGCGACAGGCTGTTTGAAGCTGGACGCAATCGTCAGGCCGCCTCTGTGTGTTGACTTCAATGTTTACTTATATATATATATATATATATATATATATATATATATATATATATATATATATATATATATATATATATATACAGAGAGAGATAGGTATTAATGTGGAAAAATAAATAATTAGATATTAGCAAGTGTATATAGAAGTGTTAGCGTGTATACACAGGTAAGCAAATAAATACTTACTAAATTTAATATAAGGTGTAAGCAAAACAGTGCTCAATGTGTTTAGACAGACCTAAGAAGTACATATTATATATATATATATATATATATATATATATATATATATATATACCTACGTTCGAAATGCAACTTAAGTTTCGTTGTTCTATCAACTCATCAGGCACGAATTATTATTTTTGATTTAAAAAAAAATTATTTTCACGGGTGGAACGCTAAATTAAATGCGGATTCAAAGCCCAAATTTAACATAAACTTAACATAATATTCTGGTGTAAATACCGAATGTAGAGTGTAGGTAGGGAAGGGCTATTGTAAAAAAGAGAAAAAATTCAAGCTTAAAGTAAAAAAGGATCGCATCGTTGAGTAATAATAGACGTTAAAATGGTTCAAGGAGGGTAATCAATATGTAACTTAACATATATATATATATATATATATATATATATATATATATATATATATATATATCCGATGAGAACGAAAGTAATATATAAATTCCAATGTTCACAGCATTAATTCAAAAGAGGGCTCGATACCGATAGTAGAGCGATAATTATTTATTTATTATAATTTTATCATATAGACAAAACCATTTTACTCACTACAAACATCCAACTTGGTTTCAGTGCATTTCAACTGCACTTCGACGGGTGAGAGTCGAAAATGGTCGAAGTGCAGTTGAAATGCACTGAAACCATGTTGCATCCTTGTAGTGAGTAAAATGGTTTTATCTATATGATAAAATTATAATATATATATATATATATATATATATATATATATATATATATATGTGTGTGTGTGTGGGGGGTAAGAGAACTCGTGGATAAGTAATCCAAGTAGATGCTATCAATATAAACTATTAAAACTGATCCACAAAGAGAGCTCAATAAATTTTTTTATCATAGAACATATAAGTAAATTAGAATGAATGAAACCGAAACAAATTACCCTATACAGATGACCATTTCGTACATGGGGGAAAAAAAAAATTAGCAAATGTATTTGTATGCCCTAGTAATTTTTTTTTACCATGGACGATATGGCCATGTGTATGGGGTAATTTGTTTGGGTTTCATTGATTGAAATTCACACACACACTTATTTATATATTATGAACTGGACAAAGTCCGACAATTATTTTAAGACATTTTTTTATGTTTTTACATTCTTTTTTATAGATACAAATATTTTTGTAAATGCTCTGTTTATAATAAACAGTATTAAACAACATTTACCGGCCTGAATGTCCGAGAAATTTTCATAGAAAATATTCGTTCTCCGACAGGAATCTAACCTGTATCCTATACGGACCGGTCATATAGCCTGACGTGCTTTTACCGATTTCACCACAGAGGGGCGTTCTTTTAGCAAGGTCGATTTTATTGTTTTTAAACTACAATTCTCCATGATTTTCTCACGTACATTCATATCTGCTCGATGCGTATCCAAATGTAAATACAATACAAATATTTAAGTAAATGCTCTGTTTTATAACAAACAGTATTAAACAACCCTTAGCGGCCTATCTATAAAAAGGATGTATAAACATAAAAATGTCTTAAAATAATTGTCGGACTTTGCCCATTTCATAAAGTGTGACGTCATTTGTTTACATTTGGATACGCATAATAGGCAAGAACAATGGGATTTATTATTCAGAGTTCTTAGTATTTATTTTTATATTAAAAAACTGTGCTCGATACAAAAAATAGAACTTAATATTATAATGTTTCCCAAAATAGAAAAGTTCCGTCCCAGAATCTCAGCATCGCTTGATAATGGAACAGAACTTTGTATTTTAAGTTTAATTTGTATGATTGAATTTAAATTGAAGTTTCAGTTTTGATACGTATATATATATATATATATATATCGATAGATAGATGGATAGATTAATGTATACTTGGGCAGCAAACTTTCTTTTACCCAGTTCCACCCACACCAGGGATGGTAGCGAATATTAGGGTCCCAGGTTTCGGCAAATACTACCCCTTCTTCAGGTGGTTGCAATGTAGAACTGAACCCTTTATTCGCCTGCTGGGGTAGACAGTTCTAGTTCAACGTGCCATGTCTAATGGATGTCAGTTATCAGTTATCTCCCGTTAATTCCCCTTTCCAAGGACACATAGCAGAGTGGATAAAGGCATTGGATAGATCCAGTGACGGGACCCAAAGAGTTTGAGTTCAATACCCGGTTAAGGCAGTGGAGAACTTTGCTCGCATTCGGATATTCAGGGTCCAACAAAAGTAGATGTCTACAAGGCATGTGTCTTAACAATTCTCCTTTGTGGATTTCTCAATGGGATTCCGTTGGAGTAACGAAATGTCTAAGGTCTCGCGACAATTTTCTTGAATGCAATGAACGGAAGGAAAGTTTCGCGGAAGGGAATCGGATGTTGATAGATTCTGTTAAATGCAATTAAATCAAGGATTGCCCAAGAATTTATCACGAGATAGTTCAAGACGGATTTCCTTGTTCTTCGTCTTCTTACTATTGAAGTGAATTGGCTTAAGACAAGTGGCAGAAGTAAATGTCTGCAGGCGAATCAATGAATTGAATTGAGTTATTCATATTCCTTCGATATGTAATCAAACACCTAAAACGAAGTTTTCCTAACAGCAAAAACTATCTCATATATAAAGTACAGTGTATGTGTATTTGTGCGTGTGTGTCCAAACAACTCCTCCACTCCCACTGGTCCGATTTCAATGATTCATAACTCATTCTAAAACCCAAGAAAAGTTAGGCGCAGGGAACGATTTGCGTTCAGCTCAGATTGCCAGATTATGCTCGGTTAAAAATATATATTAATATATTATACTAGCCATTATCGTTTAACTAATTTGCATATTTTGTTTTAAAACAATTTGCATATTTTGTTTTTCATTATTGTTCTTTTATTCGAGGATTGTTTTGATTTTCATATCAAAAATAGTTCTGTTTAGGAATATCGTCTTATATAGTGCAGAAATGTATTTGAAATTTGCATTTTACTTGGCCTTCTACAAGTCGGCATCTATTTGTAAAACTTTCCTTAACTATAATAAGCCAATTTATGAATAGAATATTCATTTAAAATTTTTGTTTCAAAGATTTCAAGTAGTGACTATATCTTACTTAGTGAAACGATATAGTTAATAAAGAACAAAAAAGAAACGTTTTCTTAACAACGCTTAAGCGAATATTTAATAAAATGACTTCACAAACGAAATTTGGGACGAGGTCTGCACATGTTACTGGAAGTGTAATCGATTTAATCGATAAAAAATTGATTGTCACCTAAAAAGAAAAACATTAACTGTTGAGATTTTGTAAAATGCAATAATGATTTCTTCAGATTTCTCCCAACTTCAGCAATCTATATTCCTTTCGGGAAAACGCGTTTGTTTCGTTCGTTCGTTCGGGCGCAGTGCTAGTAATTCCAACTTTCGAAGGGGGTCACTTTATATATGGATTCTGACAGCTGCCGATACTATAACCCAGAAGCCAGTGTTTCATACCACTCTGATTTCTTTGCAGCCCTGTCAATGAACATTACAGAACAAGTCTACTTCGGGGAACAAACAGCTCTCCAGAACTTGATATTTCTCGATTACTTTCAGTACGTGAAAGGAGACCGCATTGATTTGAACGAGGATTATTGCTACCGATTAAAATATCTAGAGTGACCCGGGGAAAAAATGAAATATCCTAAGTTCTCTACTTAGAATTGTCAGCGAGTTAGCGAAACTTAATACCCCCCCCAGCCCGAAAAAAAACTTTTTAGCGTCAAAGTAATTAGTGAGGTCAACGCTGATCGAACTCCGTTGTACAAAAAGCTGATTTTATCGCACCTAAGGGATAAGGATTAGGGAAAGATACGTTCCAAAAGCTATGCAAAGAAACAGGAAAATTTCGAGAATAGATTACTGCTTTCTTATATAATATCAATCCCCTTGAATGACAGTGGATGCTGGACAATGTCCTTATAGGTGAAGTGAAAAATGGATGCTACATATACGTGACCCTACAGGAGGATGCTGAGAATTCCATGACTGAAACGCGTAGGAAGCAAAGAAGTCTAAAGGAATAAAGACACAAACTTATACTAAAAATCAATAGGAGACAGCTGAAATTTCTTGGATATATAATCAAGGAAACACATACACACATATTATATATATATATATATATATATATATATATATATATATATATATATATATATATATATATAATATGTGTGTATGTCGGTTTTAACATGCAATATTTAATATTTAAAATTATATATTGTGTCAAAAGAACTCGCGGATTACTACCTGTATATATATATATATATATATATATATATATATATATATATATATATATATATATATATATATATACAGGTAGTAATCCGCGAGTTCTTTTGACACAATATATAATTTTAAATATTAAATATTACATGTTAAAACCGACTCACAAAGAGCAGTCAATATGTATTTTCATTAAACAGAGCGAAATATTTCATAAAATTGGGATTAACATACCATTAGTGAAAGATGATTTTCAATGGCGAATTTTCACCCAGTCCTCTCCAACAAACCAAAACCAAGGGTTAGCAATTGACAGAATATCTCGTAGCCGTGCTATTCTGACAGTGAATGATTGCATTTGTCTGGGTTTTAGTTATAAGGCTAAAACGGCGAGAATTTCACAGCCGGCTGTAAGTAATAATAAGCTTCACAGACCCACGATTGAGGAATGGCAAAGACCAGACGCGGAGCGACACCAAGCCAACGCGGGACATTCGTTCCAATCGGACACTCATTCTAATGAGCCATATAAAAATGCTTATAATCCGAATTCTGATGAATAAATCACGGTACATAATCAAACCAGACATAGGACAAGAACAGTGCGGGTTCGTCAAAGACACTGGAACAAGGAATACGATATTTATCCTCAGAATGTTATCAGAAAGAGCAATACAAATGCTGAAGAATGTGTAGCTTTGTTTTATAGATTACGCAAAGGTGTTTGATAACGTACGCCACAAATACTTGTTAGACCTGTCTACCAACCTTTATATATTTGGGAGGATATTAGAATAATCAAAAACCTCTAATGGCAGCAAACGTCATGCATTCGCATAGATAATGAGTTCAGCAGATATACAGAAAGGGGCGTGAGGCAGGATGTGTCTTCTCACCGGACTTATTCACCCCATACAGCGAGGCGATTCTGAGAGACTCATTAATGGCGGCCACAACATAAGATTTGCTGAAGACAGTGAAGGAAAGCGAAAAGAAACTAGTAAAGAAGACAGAACACATGATTGTGATTTTCCAAGCGTAGCTTAGATGCGGCACAGGGCCGAAAGTATGGGGCACCCAGTGAGGAACGATCTCACTACTCAGTCGTAATTGTTCTAGCGAGACAAGCTTGCTAACCATTACACCACCTCCAGGTGCCCAAACAGAATACATGATTGTTGGTAACAGGATGACCCCAAATTGTGAATTGCAAATCAGAGATACCAATATCAAATAAGTACAAAACATTAAATATTTGGGAAGTGTTCCGACAGAGGACGGAAAGTGTGACACTGAAATCCGAAGGCGTATTGGGATATACCAAAGATGCCTTTAAAAAGTTAAGCAGAGTATTAGGAAATGGAAATACATCCCTAGAAACCAAGGAAAAGTGTACTCAGTATGGCAGTGAGTGCTGAACAATCTCCCCAAAGATGAGGTGGCTTGAAAACACAGAAATGTAATTCTGCAGAAGTATGTTGGGGGTACCATAGTCGTAACATGTGAGCAACGACAAAGTTTTAGAGAAATTGGAAAGAAAGGAAACTTGTACTTAACATCAGGAAGAGACAGTTGAAATTTCTAGGGCACATAATGAGGAAAGACGGCTAGGAAAATGTGATACACACACGACAGATTGAGGAAAACAGCGCATAACCTACTGACAGAGACTGATGGATGGCGGAAGAAGTTTTAGGAGAAATAGCAAAAAGGCAAAATTTATTAAGTGCTCCGAAAGACAGGAAATTATGGAGAGTCATTATGGCGGGGCACGGCACAAAGAAGAAGAAGAAGAAGAAGAAGAAGAAGAAGAAGAAGAAGAAGAAGAAGAAGAAGCAGGTGAAGAAGAAGAAGAAGAAGAAGAAGAAGAAGAAGAAGCAGGCGAAGAAGAAGACAAAGAAGAAGAAGAAGAAGAAGAAGAAGAAGAAGAAGAAGAAGAAGCAGGCGAAGAAGAAGACAAAGAAGAAGAAGAAGAAGACGAAGAAGAAGAAGAAGAAGAAGAAGAAGCAGGCGAAGAAGAAGACGAAGAAGGCGAAGAAGAAAAAGAAGAAGAAGAAGAAGAAGAAGAAGAAACAGGCGAAGAAGACGACGAAGAAGACGAAGAGGAAGGACGAAAAAAAAAAAACGAAGACGACGACGACGAAGAAGAAGCAGACGAAGAAGTGGACGAAGACGAAGAGGAAAGAGGAAGAAAAAAGAAGACGACGACTACGACAGCGAAGAAGAAGAAGCAGCAGAAGAAGAAGCAGAAGAAGAAGAAGAAGAAGAAGCAGAAGAAGCAGAAGAAGAAGAAGAAGAAGAAGAAGAAGCTGATGTTGATTTCATGATGAAGTCGTTGACTGCACATGCAACATTAGCATTTCCCTTTCTATCAAATTCCAGAAGTGCACTATGGGATTGAGATCCGTTGACGCTAGCGCGCATAGCTGTGTTATATTTGATTTGCGACATGGTACGTTGCACTGCTGAAGTTGATCACCAGAAATTGCCGCTTTTAATTAGTCTACATGACAAGATAGACTGCGACATTTAAACGATTTGTTATTGTTGTCAAAGGTCAGAATATATTCCAAGAAAATAACTAACATAGCATTACACCAGAACTACCAAGCTGAACCGTTTATACAACGCAGGAGGAAACCTTCTAATACTTTATAAGAAATAATGGAACTTTCCAGTAATTTGCAAGGCTGGATAAGAACTTTCCAATAATTTATAAGGCAAGATGGAACTTTTCAATACTTTACAAGGCAGGATGGAACGTTTCAATACTTTACAAGGCAGTATGGAACTTTCCAATAATTTGCAAGGCAGAATGGGACCTTTCCAATACGTTGGCAGTATGGAACTTTTCAATAATTTACAAGGCAATATGGAACGTTTCAATAGTTTGTAAGGCATTATGGAACTTTTCAATACTTTACAAGGCATTATGGAACTTTCCAATAATTTGCAAGGCAGAATGGGATCTTTTCCAATATGTTTCATGGCAGTATGGAACTTTTCAATAATTTACAAGGCAGTATGGAACGTTTCAATACTTTGTAAGGCAGTACAGAATTTTCAATAATTTACAAGGCTGTATGAAACATTTCAATACTTTGTAAGGCAGTATGGAACTTTTTAAATATTTTCATATCGATCACGACAAATTATGGCCCTTCTATCCAATTCTCGTAACCCAATTCGGATCGATTTCGTAGTTCGATCCGAATCTGATCATCCGAAGTAAAGCATTACCAAATTTTTGCTGTCCAAAATTTTGTGTTCACTAGCCTCTGTTTGCTGTGCTTATCTGACAGCAGCAGCACCAGTACGGTTAGCTATTGCCCATTCGTTCTTTAATCAATTCACTCCAAGCAAGGGAACAATCCCACAAGGCGCAAGGCAACGACAGAGAATGAAAAGATTTTAGAAGCTGCCGGGAACTCAATCCTAAACAGTGATAAACCCCTACTTATGATGACTGATTGCTCTCTGAAAGAGGCGCCTTGTCTTGAACGTCTGTTGCGACTAAATATCACCCCAAATTTCGCGGAACTCATATAGAGGATCCATTGCTTAAAGATGCTGGAATTAAATGGTAGGTTCCTTCTAATGCCCCAAAGAGTATTTGATTTCCGCCCTTCTCTATCTTTACAAGTCAGATCAAGTCAGATGACTTCGATATCGTAACTAGAATCATGGTTTCTTATTCTCTAATTCTTTCCCTCTAGACGCAACGTCACAAGTTTATCCGTACACTAGAGCTATCTCCATGGCACATGTTTTGACCAGATTTTATACTCGGTTTCATTAGTACAGGCTTTCACAGCTAAGGCCCATCATGCCGCGTTCACAGGTTCGAATCCTCATCGTTCCCTTCCTAATCATTTGTTAAGAAGGAAGTTGCCCACGCAGGCTTTTTTTTTCTCTCCAGAATCGCTACTTTGCTGAGCAGACTCCCGGGGGTGGTGAAGAGTCAGCAATCTTAAAAATCTCAGAAGTATTAACGCCTAGGATCAATCTTTATTCCTCCTACATATCTTCATTATCAGTAATTACTACCCACCACGCTCTTATGTCCAGAAAGCAACTTCATCCAGCATTCATCTCCCATGGTGGTCCTTAGGCTTTCTATTGTTTGAATTATTTATTGAAAAAATAACATTAAGGAAGCTGTTTTAAACGGTGTCAATAGTGTGGAAACCGTAGGACAGCTTTAATCACTACCACAAACTAAATGATCTCAAAAACACGGCCACCGAATTTAAGCAACGTCTAGTCTACTCAGTACCTAAATGGGTGACCGCTTGGGAATACCAGGTACTGTAAACCTGGATGTGCCGGTGGTGTAATGGATGAAGTTTCGGTATTATTAATCGCAGAGTCGCGTTCTAATTCCAGTCAGGTTCGTTATATTCACTTACCTTGGGAAAGGTATGAATCCACCTTTTCTCTCCCCAACTATAGGTTAATTAGTAAAACTTGAATCACTAACCATTATTACGAGGGTCATTCAATAAATAAGGTGAATTTTACGGTATAAGGACTTCTAATACAGATAGAAGCTTACTTTTTTTATTTTTCAACGTAGTCTCCCAGCACTGTCACAAACTTTTCCCATCTGTGCACAAGCTTCCGTATTCCCTCAGCGTAAAAATCTTTGGACTGATGTCTCAGCCAGTTGCTCACAACACTTTTGACTTCATCGTCACTTTTAAACTTCGTGAACGCTTTCAAGGGACCAAACAGGTGAAAGTCTGAAGGGGCAAGGTCTGGGCTGTAAGGGGGATGAGGGAGCAGTTCCCAGCCCAGGTCGTTGATGGCCTGCACCGTTTGGGCTGCTGTGTGAGGTCATGCGTTGTCATGATGCAAGATGACTCCTTCCTAATGATATTCTTGCGTTTGTCCCAACAGATAAGCTCAAAGTCCTTGCAATGTCATCCACTGTCACCCTTCTGTCAGACTGAATGAGGTCATTGACTGATTCGATCACCTCAGGCGACCTCACTTCTGTAGGGCTCCCAGGTCTGTCTTTAAACAATTTAGGCCACTTGTAGACATTTTTGGCTGAAACATGTGGCACCATACACAGATGACATTCTTCTATGAATTTCAACTGATTTTCACCCTTCAGCAACCAAAAACTTGATAACTGACCGCTGTTCAATCCTGGAGCAAGCTTCTTGGTCGGCCATATTTGTTAATCGCCAAAACTCTCAAAGTTTTTTTTTGATCTGCAAAAGAAATTAAATCCATGTGATAAAGAAGTAAAAAAAAAAAAAGAGTAAACTTCTATCTGTATTAGAAGTCCTTATACCGAAAAATTCACCTTATTTATTGAATGACCCTCGTATTTTTTTAAAATCTTAAAATCTAAAAATATTATCTTACTTTACCTGAAAAAGCGTTCTCAAGCCGTAGAAAACGAATCAATCAATTAATGAACTACTGATTAGCTGCACAGGCGTGTCTTTAAGATTTAATTACGATATCTTGCATATAAATGCATAGAAATTAATGTGGCCATAAAATGAGGGATCACTTCATATATTGATTGTAAAATAGAATTTATCCCCCATTTTATATCCACTATAATTTCGTGCTTATCAAATTCTGATTAGATATGGACCCCCCTCTTCTCCCTTCAGATATGGGCTAATTAGTAAGTTTATCGCTAAAACATTATTATTTAAAAATATGTTACAATCTAAAAATGTTTTCTGGCTTTAAATAACGTGGAAAGGGTTGATAAGCCATAGAAAACGAATTAATCAATCAAATACTGATTAGCTACACAGGCATGTATTTTATATTTATTTACATTAATTGGAATATAAATACAGAGAAACTGATGTGGACACAAAGTGGATGATCAGTGCATATATTGAGTGTAATAGAGAATTAATCCCCCAATTTATATCTTCTATAATTTCGTGTTTATCAAATTCTGATTAGGTATGAATCCACCTCTTGTCCCCTCAGCTATGGTTTAATTACTAAGACTATCGCTAAACCGTTATTATCTGAAAAAATAATCTTACAATCTAAACATTTTTTGTGGCTTTAAATAGACTGCAAATAGTTGATAAGCTGTAGAAAACAAATCAATGAAAACAGTTCAGTTCACTAGTAAATAGTATTTTTTTCATTGTAAATTGGTATGTCAATTATGACAGCAGCGTAAAACACATCTGAAATATTTAAATTACCTATAAATTAGGATAGGGGAGAGGATCTACACTGAATTAATTACGGACACCCAAACATGATTAAGAAAAATATTTTAAATATATCCGTATTAAGATTGTGAATTTCTGCTTGTTCATAAAATGATTTTGTCTGTCGCAATATTCTTTTGCAAATGTTTCCTTTTTGGTGTTTTTAGTGTTATTATTTTATTTTCATCATATTAATATCTTTCCGAAAACAAATACGTCATCTGTTCGCTGCCGTCAGTCTAATTAACGGCTGAGGTAAAAGAATTTATTCTAAGTTCACAAGGAAACAATGATCAGGACGAAGTTTATCCGCCTGCGTCTCAAGATGAGAATGTCTTAAACTTTCTAATCTCTCTTGAAAAAAATAAAATAAATAAAAGCCTGCAAACTGCGGGAAATTGATTTCATGTTTTTGCTACATGTTCATTTTTATTAATTATCATTGGACAATTATTGAACAAAATACTAACTAAAGTTGTGTTACAAAAGCATCTATTTCCATAGATTATATCAGGCTCAGGTGAAATATTTCGGCCATCAGATACTGTATTTCCCGGCCTTTCAGACTCAATAATTTCCAAGAAGCAAAACTTGTTTGTCAAGGAAAATTTTGGAAAAGCATTCAAATTGATTGCCTTAATTAAAAGAAGACAGCGTGGAGTAATGGATGGCAGCTTGGGTTGAGAAATCGGAGAGCCGAGTTCGAATTCCAGTCGAATCTAGTACATTCACTTAGGTGCTAAAACCGTTGGGGAAGGTATGAATTCTCTTTCCCCCATATCTATGGGTAAATAGCAGGACATACGGGATTCTATAGCCTTGGATAGCAACTGGAATCATCGGTAATGAAATTTTAATTTAGATACATTGTATTTATTTTTAGTTGAATTGGGAGGAGGCACGGTGGAGTAATGTATAGCGGCTTGGATTGAAGATTCGGAGTTCGAATTTCAGTCGAATCCATTACATTCACTTACTTGCCAGTACTCTTGGGAAAGGTATGAATCCTCTTTTTCTTCCCACAGCTATGGTTAAATAACAATAAATTGGATGGCAACTGGTCTACCGCAGAAAGAAATGGCAATCTACTGCGGGAATAAAATCTGCCTTGTCACTCATATATCGAAAGGTGTGATGGCACATAACTGAATTAAATATTGGACTTAATGTCAAGAATTTTCATAGACTCACAATTATCCAAGAAACAACGTTTTTTGGTGTATAAGCTTTCTGGGGAAATTATTCAAAGATGTTTACCGGAATTAAATGTTAGACATAAAGCCAGAAAAAAGAGTAACGTTTTTTCTGAGATTTTTGCTTTCTTCACATTCTTATTCATGAATTTATCAGTTATTTACCAATTCTTTTGCCCGAATTTCTATCATGTTAAGTAATATTTCAGCAAATATTCCCAAATCGAACCCGTAGGCCTCAACCGTGGTGATGGAAAGCCTAATTTATAAGTAATTTAAATATTTCAGATGTGTTTTACGCTGCTGTCATAATTGACATACCAATTTACAATGAAAAAAATATTATTTACTCGTGAACTGAACTGTTTTCATTGATTTGTTTTCTACAGCTTATCATTTTAAAATGGGTAAGTCGTTGATTTGGGATGCGACCTGTGCAGATACATTTTCGGCCGGTAATTTGATCAGGTCCGCGGCTGAGCCGGGGTTCGTCGCCCGAGACGCAGAGGTAAAAAAAAATAGCTAAATATTCTTCTCTTGCTGATAGATTTTTTTTTTACTCCTGTGGCAGTGGAGACTTCAGGGGTTATTGGCCCTCGTTCGATGGCGTTCCTTCGGAGGATTGGCGCGATTGCGTCTCGATTATAGGACGAGTCTCGCGAAACGGAGTAGCTCTTGCAGCCTGTCTCACTGGCGACGGTTCGTGGTAATGCTTTCTCCATCATAGCGGCTGGCAGAGGATAGAAAAAATTGTTTATAGTTACGTTGTTCTGGAATCGTCATCATTGGTCGACTGAACTTGCTTTGTTTCAATGACTTTTGTTTTGTTATTATTAATTACTTTGTTCAATAAATACATTACCAATTTCAGCAAAATTCTCCCGACCTTGAGCTTCGTGATCCATTACGTCATAAGGACGCCTCTATAACCATAGCAGAGATGAAAGGTCTAGGGCAAGATAGCCTGACGAAACATCATCCCTCTTAGAACTGGTTTTGGATACAGAGATTTCTTTCTTCTAGAATAGCTGACATTCAAAGCTAGTGCATCCAGGACTGGGGCTGTGTAGAAGAAACCTAAATTTAACCCCGCAATGTCACCTTCCGTACGAGTCAACATTACACTACGCGTATATTAATGAATCACGTATTCTATTATAAAAAAACGATTCCAATTTTAATCATTTCGCACCAAGCATGGCAATAAAGATACAAAGAGTTGAGTGTGGGGGAATATAAGAAAAATTATTAAGGTTTGGGAACAATAAAAGATCAGAATTAAGAAGACAGAATATAGTGATTAGCATTGCATTTAAAATTTTGTAGATCAAAGTTGACGAGGAAGCAAGAAGCTAGGAGTGAGTTCCACAAACGAGAAGTGCAAGAGAAAATTTTCCATTCCCAATCTATGACCGTTTGAGGTGCAGCGTTTGCAACCCGAGGACGCATTTGGTTCTTCTGAATATTCAAAGACTGAATTAACAGTCGAGAAGAAAAAAAAACTTCCAAATCATCATTAAAATAATCCATATGCACGCCGTGAATGATTTTTTTTTCGTTTAGATTCCTCAAATCGGGAATGTTCCCGCCCAAACGAATTAACACTTTCATCAGGAAATTATTTTAGGTTATGTTTCGATTCGTATACAGCCACGATGTCATTCAGTTTTCGGATCTCATAATAAATCCATTTTTCCTCTTGAGAGATAATGTTACTGTTCTGAGTAGGAGGGAAAGATGTAATGTATTTTGAATTTTTTATTTATTAATCTGGTAGATTTTATCACTTTAAATTCTATCTTTGGTGAGTACTCGTATTTGAGTAGACGCTCTGTTTATATACTTTGCCTTGAAAAATCGGGAGACGAAACGCGTTGGCAAAAAAAAAAAACAAACAAAGATTTTTTCCAGTTGTCATCTTATATCAATTTGTCTTGACCACAGAAATGATCTGGGAATTTAACTATATTGTCGACATGGAAAGAAAAATACTTTTAGTATAAAGGAAACTTACATTAATCATTAAGAGGCTTACGCAGAAGCGTCTCTCTCTCTTTGGATTTGGATTTTGTAATGTAACTATAACAAAAAAAAAAACAAACATTTCGATTTCATTCTTGCCTTGAAAAAGTCGGAAGACGAAACGCGTCGGCAGATTTTTTTCTTATAACAATTTGTCTTGTCCACAGAATTCATCTGGGAATTTAACTATACATACACACACACACACACACACACACACACACACACACATATATATATATATATATGTAATGTGTGTGTGTGTTGTGCACTCCACCTGTAAAATATCTAACGATACAAGTTTAACTTAGCTTGAAGCAATTTCAAAGAAGATTATTTAATGTTGAGAAGATGGCATTATGAAATATGCAAGACCAGTTCAACACTCTGAAATAGTGAAATAATACCATTAATCCAAGTTCACATATCATATCCTCTCACGGTCAGGAAATATACGGCTGCACGCCACTGATGAAAAAAAGAAAAAGAAAAGAAAAACTTGCAGATGCATACATATGTAGACTCCAAGAAAGAATATCAAAAACAGGTGAAATGATTCAATTTCATATCTGAGAAAGACAACAGGAAATTAAATTGCTGGTAGGAGCCAACAGTTTTGCGTCATATGCAAAAATTAATATTCATTCTCATCGATGTCTTGGCTCAAAGTTTTTTTTATCTAGTGTTCAGGCGATAGTAGACTAAAATGGATCGTGTCTAATCTCTGGAGTATTTCTTCAGTGCATTAAGAGGTCACTGAACCTCGGAACTCTTTTGCATTAATTCTTCCGTTAATCGTTTGTTATCGCTCATTGAATCTAACCTTGTATTTTGTATGTTCTTGCTGTAACCATATCAAAATTGACCAATCGGTTCTCGTGTTCCTTTGTGGAACGGTCCAAATCGTTTGATCCAAGTAAAATCAGTCTCTCAAAAAGCGTCACCCTATTCAAGAGTATAATCTATCACCTGTTATTCTCTCTCCATAATAATGTTTTCCTTTTCCCATATTCTCTCAACACTCAGTAATCCCTAGCCTCTTAAAGTTTTAGTGGCTTGAAACAAAGCCAATTCATCAAAAACAATCTATGCTTATGATATGTCCCGGGAAGGGATACATTTGTTCGAAGTAGCTAAGTGGTTTTGGCTACTGTAACCGAGTAGTACAATCTAGCAGGTAGCCGTAATCGACTGGTACTCGTCGTAGTCGTAGGCAATAGGCGTAGGCCAATAAGCGTAGACCAATAGGCTTCGTCAATAGGATAGTCCATGGCGTAATTTAAAATTTAAATTTAAAGACATCGAAATTGATTTTATCTTGAACATAAAAAAGTAATCGGGCCTTGGTAATTCTAAGTATCATTTACAGGGATTTCGTAGAAATTGTCATTGACACATTGTCCCTTGTTATGCTGGTGCTTTAGTGACTTTGCTGCTTTGCTTAAGGTGAACGCGGTTAAAAATGTCTACTTAAGAGCAAAATTAGTCATATTCGCACAGGAAATATTCAACATCCATTAGCCACACAAATCGGTTTAGACATTTATAGGACACAAAGTCTAGCATGGAAATGGTGGGTCAAACATTAATTGGCGATCGAAATTTAATGCAAGGTTTGCAGATATATTTTTCTATGGGAGAATGGTAATGAGCCGTTTCCTGATCTGATAATATTCCGCATACATTGACCGAACAGCCAGTGCCACTCGAGTTATGCTTTTCTTCACTCCCTAGACATCATGCTGAGATCAAAGTGCAGTAACTGTTCTCCTTGTCACTATTGCTAATAATAATATTCGGTGTTTCCTTATATGGAAACATTCGCATTTCATTGCCAGAACAAACAGTGCCACTCAAGTTATGCTTTTCTTCACTCCATAGCTGTCAGGTTTTGATCAAAGTGCAGTAACTGTTCTCCTTATCTCTAATGGTAATAATATTAGCCGTTTCCTTATATGGAAACATTCGTATTTCATTGACCGAACAACCAGTGCCACTCGAGTTATGCTTTTCTTAACTCATTGGACATCATGCTGGGATCAAAGTGCAGTAACTGTTCTCTTAATCTCTAATGGTAATAATAATAATATTAACTGTTTCCTTATATGGAAACATTCGTATTTCATTGACCGAACAACCAGTGCCACTAGAGGTATGCTTTTCTTCACTCCCTAGACATCCTACTGGGATCAAAGTGCAGTAACTGTTCTCCTCATGGTAATAATAATATTAACTGTTTCCTTATATGGAAACATTCGTATTTCATTGACCGAACAACCAGTGCCACTAGAGGAATGCTTTTCTTCACTCCCTAGACATCCTACTGGGATCAAAGTGCAGTAACTGTTCTCCTCATCTTTAATGGTAATAATAATATTAGCTGAGGCCTTATATGGTAACATTTCATATTCATAGCTCGAACAGACATTGCTACCCTCGTTTAAAATTCATAAAATAATTTTGCAAATACAAAAACGTGGCACAATAGAAAAGGATAGAGGAAAATTAATCAGAACAATTACTATGAGACTATGTCTAGAAAAGGCATAGGGAAGCGACGTTAGGGCGGCGGAGGAAGGTAAGTGACTGATGCCGAGATGCCAGATCAGGATCAATCACATTGCAGATACTTCTTTATATTTCATATTTGTTCTTAATAATGTCTTTGCAAATTAAGCAATAAAGTTTCATGAAAATTAATCTTTTTATGTTTCAGTTTTTTCAACCATAAAATCTAGGTACCAAGGAGGAAATCTCATCGATTCAATTACTGTGAAATTATTTATAGAAAAGACACAGGAAAAGGAATTGATTTTATCTTGAACATAAAAAGTAATCGGGCCTTGATAATTCTAAGTATCATTTACAGGGATTTCGTAAATTTTAATATGCACATTTTTAATTGGTGCTATACATTGTTCTGTAAACTTGTGTTGTAATCTGCTTACTAAAGTCTGAACTCTTGATGTTAATTCCATTTTAGATATTTTAGAAACCCTAATTGTCCAGTTTTTCCTTCTGTTTCAGGGGGTCATTTACCCCTAACCTGGCGTTGTAATGTAATATTGAAGAGAAGAAATTTAAGACACCTTTTTCTTGATTTTGTAACATGCCATTTAAATGATAAAAATTGTCATTGACACATTGTCTCTTGTCTTTTTGATGGCTTCACTATACTGACCTGACCTGACCTTGGTTTGTAATATTAAAGAAGGAGAATCCTGTCTTTTTTTTTACGTCAATGATAATTCCATGGGATTTCAGGCCTTTTATTATTATTTTTATTTTTTTTATTGCACTGCTTGTATGAATATTTCATGTCCTCCCTTGAGAAGTGAACTGCTCTATTAAGAAGTTTGATACAAATCAATGCAGGGAATAAATGAAGGTTGATTGTGAAGCGTAATAGTCTGAAATGCCCAACAAACGGAAGTGACAAAGTTTCCAATAACAAATAAGAATTTGAAGAACAGAGCAAAGTAATACTGAGCAAACAATATACACATTTGCTCAAATTAATTGAAACAAAATGAATAATTCCGTTATTATTTATTTTTTCGTCTTTTTCTAATGAAACATGACCTAGTGCACATATTAGTACTTCGTAGGTCCATTCCACGAAGTCGTTCCGGGTAGACTGACCACAGATTCTCGCTCGAATTTAAATCAGGAGAGTTTCCGCGCCAGCCTATAGTGCTTTGATTTGCTTTTTTACCATCTATATCAAGCAGCTCACGCATCATGGGATCTATCTATCTATCTATCTATCTATCTCCGTTCCTATCTATCTATCTATCTATCTGTTTATTTGTGTCTACTTATATATCTATACCATTCTATGAATATATAAATCTCTACATATCCGTCAATCTATGTTGACCCTTGTGAAAATTAAATTCACAGAAAACTGTGGAGGGCCATAACCACCTACACCCTTGTGCAAATTAATTGAAACAAAACGAATAATTGCGTTATTATTTACATTTCTTCGAATTTTTCCCATGAAACGTGACCCATGATTTAGTACTTCGTATGTCCATTCCTCAAAGTCGTTCCGGGCAGATTGACCACAGATTCTCGATTGGATTGAAATCAGAAGAGATTCCGGCCCAGTCAATAGAACTTTGATTTGCTCACCGGTACGGCTTGCCAGGCTGTTCGTGCAGAGTTACAATTTTCGTACGCTTCGTGCGTCTCTGATATTTCTGTTCCGTGTTTTCACGCGGTCAAAAAGGGATTAGTTTTACTATTTATGAGGTATTGACATAGCGTAACGATCGTGCGAACTAATCAAGGAATTCATTAATTAATGAAGAGAGGCCAAAGCAGAATTACAATAGAGATTTTTCCTCAACTGCGTAGTAGTAGTTCTCATATTCTCTATATGGAAATAGCGATAGGGTACAGGCGTTTTCGGTCTGTGGGAAACGTTTTTGTAGGATGGAAAACATTTTCCGGTCAACATGGTCACGCAGATGCCGTTGAACTCTATCAAAACCAGAAAGGGATAATTGAACCGTTCCAATCCAAACATCGTAATAATACTATAATTTAGTTCCGATCTGACTCTTAACCCTTTGAGCCCTGACCACCGCTTTACCGGTGGTAGAGAAAAATGACTTAATGACCAGCCACCGGTTGAACGGTGGGTAAACACTTGCGTCGTGTTTTGCTATTGGTTGTCTTATTTTGGTAGACTGGGACACAAAGAAAGTATTGTGGCGATAAAGTGAAGGCATGAACTCATACTCTCTCCCTGCTAAGCATAATGCTTATATTATTTTAAATATTTTTATATCTACCGTGAAAAATTGCATGCTAATTATTTGAGAATTTGACTCAGGAGCTCAGGGGAAAGGGTTAAAATTGTTCAGGAACTCAGGGCTCTAAGGATTAAAACAGAGTCTGGAGGAATCAGACACTTTCTGGAGAGCTAGTGAAAACCTGTATTTTATTTTCCCCAGATACCCACAGTTTAAGTTCTTGGCAATTTTTGACCCTTTTTTGACAATTTCGAAACTATCCAAAATTTCTACAACGAAAGATATTAGAAAATTAAATGAGCAAAAAATATATTTTTAATTTTGTTTAATCATTTCACCGCAGACAAGGCAATAAAGCTACTAAGATGCCTATGGTTATTGATTGAGAGTGAATATGAGAACTACTGCTATAAAGGAGAGAGGACAATAAAAGAATAAGAATTAAGAAGACAGAAGATAACGATTGACGTGGAATTTATATTTTTGAAGATTAAAGTTCACTGGAAAGCAAGAATCTGGAAGAGAGGTTCCACAAGCGAGAAGTGCGATAGAAGAAACTGTTAGCATAGAACTTGCGGTTAAATCTAGCCATTTCAACTGTAAACTGATCAGAAATTGCCGCCTATCTAAAACAGCACTTAAATTCATAAAGTTTATGTACCATAGAGGATAGTTCATGTTTATATTTTAGGAAACTGTTCAGCATTTATTGACATATAGAAGATTAGATCTCACATAACATATCCAGCAGTCCTTTATCCGTTTCTAAGAACATTTTACAATCTTCTAATATGTTGCTTTGTTTCTGGAAGACATATTTTCTTAAACCTCTATGCGTTCAACATTCAGTGTCACACATTCCTCCCTATTTCCATAAAGTACACTAATTAATTTTAATACCCTATGAGTTCTGCAATAACTTTATGTAGTCTTTTATTCTTTGCCTCTGGAATTGAATGTCTCACTCATATTTTGTTGCACATAGAACCATTCTTCGCTATTTTTGTAACTGGCATATTCTTTGCTTGTGTGTCTTGATTTGACTTTTCCAATCTCTAGTCTTGCAGGAACGGAACCTATTACTAGCTTTTTCTTAACTACGTTCAATAATTGTAATTGTAAAATGTCATCTCATGATTGACATTTCACAATTACCTTCAGGACGTGGACGAACGTGGTTCTCCACAAGTTCATATCTTTTGTAGCCGTTAGTAAATTTTGTTTTTCTGTTATCTTCCCTAATCCTTGTTCTGCAAATCCCTTACTCATCTCGCCAGGTAAGTTATGCACTGATTTCCTCTGTCACACTTGTCTTCAATACATCCTATGAGCGTCAAACTTTCTAAGCCTTTTTTCCTCATTATATGACGCCAAGATTTTAATGGTCTGCTTCTGATGCTAAGTGTAAGTCTTAATTTTATGTCCATATTACGTAAAACTTCATTGTTTTTCCTATGTTCAGTCCATAATATTCTCAGCATCCTTCTGTAGAGACACATTTTTGTTTCTCAAGGTCCAGCATTCACTTACTGAACCAATATTACATAACAGTTCAGTACTATTTTCTTTTTCCTGCTCTTAATACTTTGCTTAGCTTTTGTAAGGCAACTTTCGCTATTTCAATGTACGGAAATTATTACTAAGGTGCAAAATTGTAAATGTAAAAGGTCATCTTTTGCATTTCTTCTTCTTCTTCTTCTTCTTCTTCTTCTTCTTCTTCTTCTTCTTCTTCTTCTTCTTCTTCTTCTTCTTCCATGATTCTCTTGAGAAATGTTATCAACACTAGATTTTAACGCTCCTCTTCTGATTCGAAGTATAATTCTTCTTTATATTTTTATTTTAACTAAAACTTCACCATTGTTCACATGTTCAGTCTATGATATTCTCAGTATCCTTCAGTAGAACCACATTCCTGTTTCCCTCAGTCTCTTCTTCATCGTTGATGAGATTCTTCAGAATTCACTTCCTATAAGAGCGGCCAATATTACTTAACAATTCACTACTATTTTCTTTTCCTGTTTCTTAATACTTTGCTTAGCTTTTGGAAGGCAACTTTCGCTATTCCAGTGCGCTTTCAAATTTCGCCGTCGCATTGGCATCCTCTGTTTAAAAGCAAATATTCCTGTCATATTTCATTTTTTGCATAACTTATTGACTCAATAACCTTCAATATATTCCATGGTATTTTTTCTCCTTCAAGACAAGTTTAACATTTCTTGTTAGTATTTTCCCGAAAAATTCTTTGTTACTCGCATGATTTAGCCATAGTGTTCTTAACATTTCTCAGGAGAATCAGCGTCGCTTCGAGTCTCTTCTCATCTATAACGAATTTGTCCAGCATTCACTGCTTAGATAGGAGATTAAATAGCTCATGGTTCCAAACACAATTGGCATCAACCTGAACTGGATATGGCAGCAATAATCCATTTTTGGTCTGATCTGGCTCTTCTAAAGATTGATCATGGCAAGTGGGGTCATGTAGTTTCAGGAGGGATACAATGAATTGAACGACATCTTGGGGAATTGAGATATTTTAATTTTCATCTTTCTTCATGTCGTTCACATCTATAATCTCCAGGGATTTTGATGTAAAAATACACGACCCGAAGAAGATAGCAAGCATCCCGTTTTTGTCATGCCTCATTTAAATTACAGCGTTCATTGGATATATTTAAATATCTTGGGAAGATTTAAAAATTTAAAACATTATTTTCAGTAATGAAATGGTTCTTTCTAATGGCTATATTCTAGGAGATTTGGGCACCTCCCCTTGGTGTAATGGTTTCGCGAGCTTGTCTCACTAAAACAGTTACGACGGAATAGTGAGTGCTCCATATTTTCGGACTTGTGTCACATCTAAACTAGGCTTAGGAAATAACATTTTGGACACCACGAGGTGGTGTAATGGTTAGAAAGCTTGTCTCGCTAGAGCAATTATGTCTGAGTAGTGAGTTCGATCCTCACTGGGTGCCCCCTACTTTCGGTCTTTTGTCACATTTGAGCTACGCTTGGAAAATCAGGGCATCTTGAGATGGTGTAATGGTTAACAAACTTGTCTCGCTAGAGCATTTACGACTGAGTAGTGAGTTCGATCCTCACTGGGTGCCCCCTACTTTCGGTCTTTTGCCACATCTGAGCTACGCTTGGAAAATCAGGGCATCTTGAGATGGTGTAATGGTTAACAAACTTGTCTCGCTAGAGCATTTACGACTGAGTAGTGAGTTCGATCCTCACTGGGTGCCCCCTACTTTCGGTCTTTTGCCACATCTGAGCTACGCTTGGAAAATCAGGGCATCTTGAGATGGTGTAATGGTTAACAAACTTGTCTCGCTAGAGCATTTACGACTGAGTAGTGAGTTCGATCCTCACTGGGTGCCCCCTACTTTCGGTCTTTTGCCACATCTGAGCTACGCTTGGAAAATCAGGGCATCTTGAGATGGTGTAATGGTTAACAAACTTGTCTCGCTAGAGCATTTACGACTGAGTAGTGAGTTCGATCCTCACTGGGTGCCCCCTACTTTCGGTCTTTTGCCACATCTGAGCTACGCTTGGAAAATCAGGGCATCTTGAGATGGTGTAATGGTTAACAAACTTGTCTCGCTAGAGCATTTACGACTGAGTAGTGAGTTAGATCCTCACTGGGTGCCCCCTACTTTCGGTCTTTTGCCACATCTGAGCTACGCTTGGAAAATCAGGGCATCTTGAGATGGTGTAATGGTTAACAAACTTGTCTCGCTAGAGCATTTACGACTGAGTGAGTTCGATCCTCACTGGGTGCTCCCTACTTTCGGCCTTCTGCCACATCTGAGCTACGGTTGGAAAATCACTATTCTGGGAGAGCTGTCCATCTATGAGAAGAAAATGCATTTTCAGACGTCTAATTTCTTGCTGCCACCAAGGATCATTAAAAAGGTGTTCAGGGTAACCCCCGGGGGACAATATGAAGCTGGAATCTCAAAGGAAAGCCCATGCTGCACCCAAACTCGTTTTTCAAACTCTTGAATCGACACTGGTGCCAAGCAGTTTCGGTTACTAACTTCTCTTTAAACAAGGTCGATGCTGAGGAGAAGGGAGCTGCGCGGCATAATCAAATGTCGATCTCCCATAAAATCATCTCGATGAAAGTCTGGCGTTGTCCGTCTGCTGCTTCAAAACACGAATTTCTCCTTTTCATATACGCGTATAATATCAAAACTGACGAATAATGCGCGCACTGCCTGGCCCAGCGATAGAACCCAGCACTATTTTGTATCAACTTAAGAAGGTTTTTTCCGATTCATATTTGAAAATAAGTCTATGGTTTCTTGTTCCAAAAAAAAAAAAAAAAATGATTCTCGTTACACCCATGATTTACCGGTATAGTGTTAGTCCCCCAAAATTTGACACAAATTCGCAGGTCAATAATTTTAGCAATTCTTGTTGAAGTAACCTCAAATTCTCACAGAATGTATAGAAACAGATCAAATTTAATATTTAATGTTTTATTTTTGTTCTGTTTTCAGGTTGAGACTTGCCGTTCATTCCCAATGTCATTTTGCATCTTGGAATATGCTCGCAGACCCAACTGGCAAACAAATTTGGACTTGGTACCAACATTTTTCAAAGGAAGGCAGCTTATGCAGGTCTAAAGTATCTTGTAGACAATCATCAACATCAACGTGTTTGGCAAGTGGTTAACTACCGACTTGCCGTTTGCCGTGATACAGACGGTTCACATAATAATGAACACTTATGGAATCGGTCCTATAATAAACTTATGATGTTCAATACTTAAACTGTTCAATTTCATTGAGCTAGACTTAGTAGTTGTCAAGATAATTGCTTGTAAAACGATGCCAAATTTCTAGGACACCCTGTATATTACCAACAAAACGCACACAATAACAAACTGCAGCGACTTCACTCAAATGCATTTAAAATACTAGCAAACAACCAACATGAAAGGACTTCCATGGAATTAAGCTATATAATATCCAACAATTTCTTAAATCTAACTGTATTCAAAAATATAACTTCCACTAAATCAGAACATAATACACGCATCACCGCCTCTATTAATTATCTCCGCAAAAACATGTATATTCATAAAACTGAGCATCATCTTACTTATATCTAAATATGTAAGTTGAATAACGGACGTCATATCTTCACTACTACAAAACACCAAAGAAAATTAAATATCGGCATTAAATAACCCATAAGGTGTTTATGTTGTTACAGTTTTTGGGTACTCTATATACTAGTGAGCCAACCAAAATGAGCTGACTCATTTTATAGTTCACTAATAGAAGTCCGTCAGAAAGATCAAAATATTCAGTAAAACGTGTATAAAGACAGCCATGTGTTTTCTGAATATTCACTGCCAACCTCTGATATCGAAGACTGAAGTATTACGGAACAGCTGCTGGTGGTATTGGCAATATAGTCAGATCCAGTAGAGTGTCTGACTCGTGAGTGTTAATCTTTAACGTTGTTTCATTGAACAGATTACGTACTGCGCTGGATTCTATATTCATAGACTATGACGAACATGGTCAACCTATGTACCTCACAACAAACAGATGAATCAATCAACATTTTTTTTTATTTTAACGAAACTTCGAAATTTACACCCAATATTTGTATTTGATTTTTCTATTTCTATCAAAAACATCAGCTTCCAGATCAAGTCCGAGCTGTAGAAATCCGTGGCCTATCCCTCCTCATCTACGTGTGTCAGACTTGGACACTCATATTTTTTTTTATCTTGCTGCTGGGCTCGAATAAGGTGGCAAACACTTATATATAGAAATATATAATTACCTTTATTGTTCGAGTTGAAGCGAATGGGTAGAGTGAGGGAGAATCACAGCGGTTAGGATTGCGCACACAGGAATTGACGGAGACAAAGCTTCGGTGAAACTCTAGCCAGCCTCCCTGTCCAGATCAAGAATCAGACCGGTTATGTAACATTTGAACACCTACGCCTTCTTCTATTATGTCGCCTACGCAACTTTTCGAGGTCAGGCCTCTTCCCGCATGCGCCCTCGCAAGCACACATATCCTTCCGCTCAGGACACCTGTACGCCCTGTTTATTTTAGCCACCGGATGCATCTCCTGTTTATGCTATCACCAGTTACGATTTTCGCTCACTCTCTGATGCAGCGGAACTGAGGTCAAAATTCTTCTTCAACCGGTATCCAACACTAAAATAGGAAAAATAATCAAGTGTAGCAATACCAGCTCGCAGCTGATATCTTGCTAAGAACCCACCTGCAAAGCGTCGCAGAAATCGCTTTTACAATTACTTATCTTGGCAGAGAAGGTCAGCTTAACGGAGAGGATAACCAATTCAAACGATGCTGAGAATGAAGGTCCCAGGGCGAAACCAGATCCTGAGTTCTTGATGAATTACATTTTTAGATAGATCTAACAAGAAAAAGAACGCTGTTCTCTATAAGACATTGGTTTCTAATTACATTATTTACATGATTCGGACTGTTATCCTCATCTTCATTGCCATATTCACAAAGTTTCGTCCGTTGTACTCAAGGAAGCTTGGCCCAGTGGATAAAGGCGTTGGTTAGATCCAATAACTAGACCCAAAGATTTGTGAGTTCAATACAGCAGTGGTGAATCAAAAGTTGGAGAGTCGGGTAAAAAGGGAAATAACTGAGACATCTGGAAAAAACATGGCACGTGGAACTAGGACAATCTACTCTGGTGGAGGAAATAAAGAGTTCAGTTCAAAATTCCAATAACCTGAAGAAGGTCGCGGCGTACAACGGCCGAAATGTTGTGAATATGGTAATGAAGATGAGGATAACAGTCCGAATAATGGAAGTAATCATAATACCTCATTTCAGAGATATAGACAGATACAGTGGTTTCTAGCTGATAAAAATACATAACGACACAGTGAGGGGTAGAGGACCGCTTGCTGTCACGTGAAAAGGATGACACGCCCGTTCGTCGCTTTCAACATGCCTCACCTCTGCTTTGCTAGTATACATCAGAAGGTTACAACCGGAATGAAATTGACCTATTGATACAAGCGTCTCGTGGCCAGAGAGTTATTTTATTTTAAGCCACTGCGCTCTGAGAACCAACCTGGTGTCTGGTCTGAGCTGCAATGCTACACCAGGCGTTCGAGAACAAATACTTGAGAATGACCCCACCCAACACAAGCCCGAATCTCCCGCCGGGAGCACAAAACCAACAATTATGTACGGAGGAAGGTCGAAAGTCTCTTGGGCCGACATACAGGAATCTCATCTCACCATTATTAAATGTCGAAAAATGTCATGGTTTGACCACGTCACACGGCGTGACAGCCTCTGCCAGAGCATCACGCTCGGTACTTTTGAAGGCCGACTCATCCGGGGACGGCAACGTAAGAGCGGAAAAACATGATCCTTTGTGTGTTGGTTACTGTATGATTTTCAGCATAGCAATGATGTCCGTATTACACGTTTCTCTTTCAGCAGTTTTTCCAGGAAGATTTGTTCATAATATACTGCATTTCCTTGTAAGAATTCAACTTGTTGCAGACTGGCGAATGCATTTTTAAGTGATCAGAAGGATTTTTAGTGTTGGTGTTCTAAAACATTCGTCCACAACAATTAAAGAAAAATATTAGAAACAAATCATGCAAGAAGATTGAAAGCAAAGACAAACATTAAATGTACAACAATAACATTGGTTTATACAATTCGCGAATACAATTGAGTTGAACTTTGATGGATAAATGAGAATAGATGTATTTGACTGCGTAGTATATTACTGTGAATGTTTCAACGTGTTTGCAATTGTTACTTAGATTTGCTCACAAAATTAAACTAAGTGTCCAGTTACGTACGAAATTGCCCTTCGTGCTAGTTCAATTATTAGTGTGTGTACGTAAATTTGTTTGTATTATTGTTCAGAATTGGTAGTAGTTGCGTACCTTTAGTTGTGTGAGAATTTGATTGTTTGTTTACTAATACTTATTAAGTAGTGAGTAAAATGTCACTTTTTAAAGTATTGTAAGTGATGATTAGATAGCGTTCCTGAGAGAGATAGAGCGTGTTTGTGGTTTGTTGAGTCAGAGATATTTTGCGCGGCAAAGGTGTGGTTGGTCAGAGTTTTGACTTGCGTGAATCAGTTTGGTATCTCTCTAACAATGAAAGTCTGACTGTTTGAAGCAATCAAGAATTTCCTATTTATAGATTTCTGGGCAATAAAGGTAGGCTCTAAGTTCTAAGGCTTTTAACCAATAGTAACTTCGTTTGCAGAAACGAGAGGTTTGATTGATTGATAGATATTTTTGGCGTGAAGTGGATTATACTGGAGGGGTGAAAGGTTAGTATGGATTATTCCATCAAACTAATCACATTGTTTTTATCTGAAAATAAGTGAATGATATATATTTTAACAAAGAGACAAGCATGATTTTTTTTTTTTTTCATGCAAAAGTTTGGAATTTGGCTCGTACATCGGAACAAATAATGTTATATGTGATTTTTTTTTTACCATTACCTAACAAACCGGCATCTACTTTCTATCGACATATGCCAACTAGTAAGAGAAACGAATGCTGGGAATCGTTTGAATTCAAAGACCTTTGCAATTCATGAAAACCACTTTTCTTAGAACCAATAGACTTGGCAGAATTAAATAGAATATGAAATTCCTCAACATCGTATCCTGATGTATCTCTTGCTTACATTCCTTCTTTTATTTCAAATCAGATTCACAAAAACAGAATCTTTCTTTTTCACAAAAGTCAGGATATTCAGATCGGGTGTTCCGTAAAGTCGATTGTTACTCCAATCGGATGTGATATGAAATTGAATTTGTAATTGAATTTCACTCATAAAATATCCAAATATTTATTCATTTTTTTTCTGAGTTATTATTCAGTATTTCTGGAATATGAAACTAAACTAAAAGAAAAAAATAACAAAAGTAACTTTCAATATATCTCTCTCTCTCTCTCTCTCTCTATATATATATATATATATATATATATTATAAATTAACTGATTTAAAATATGTTTTTTTCGCTTTTTCAGGTAAATCAGTTAATTTATAATATTAATGCTCTGTAAATTTACATTTGGCACTATTGTGTAAAAATAAAAATATCTATAAGAACACCGTTTTATATCTTACTGTTCTTTCTTTTTATTTATATATACATACATACATACATATACATATATATATATATATATATATATATATGTATATATATATATATATATATATAGGTATATATATATATATATATATTAATACATACATACATACATATATATATATATATATATATATATATATATATATATATATATATATATATATATATATATATATATTAATGAGCACACACATATATTAATACATATGAAGAAATATAGTTTTAACATGTGATATATTTATGGAAATAATGCTCAATATAAAAAATAAAGCGTTTCCATATCTATAAATGGCAGTGTGTCTGTGTGTTTGTCAACTTGTTACCTCATCCCGAGCAAACCGTTCTCCGATTGGCATGAAAATTCACACACATATCGAAAATTTACGCCATTCGTACTTGACGTCTTCGGATTGTTCGATTGTTCCTCCTGTTTGGGAAAAAAATCGATAAAACCGATAGAGGCTCGAATATTGATTAGAAAAAATTCATCAGTTTTTCAGTGATAGTTTTCACAAATTACAATTAATATTCACCAAACTCACGTTGAGCAATGTACTTAGTTATAGTTTTGAGGTGCTGTTATTGTTTTTAAAAATTGATATCAGTTATCGGAAAAAATCGACATAATCGATCACTTTGGGAGATCCCATTCAAATCCAATGTAGCTGATTTTTGGCTCTGTTTTTCGTAAACTGCAAAGAACTTTCACGAAAATCATGTCGAGCATTAGTTTTATTAACAGTTATTAGTTGCTGACCTTTTTCTTCAATATCAGTATCAATTATCGGAAAAAATCGATAACATCATGCCACTTTTGACTTCCAATTCAAATCCAGTCAGACTGATTTTTGGCTATATTTTTCGCAAATGGCAAAGAATTTTCACAAAAATTACGTTGAACATTGTTTTTATCAACAGTTATGAGGTGCTGACATTCATTTTCAATATCGATATTAATTACTGGAAAAATCGATACAATCGATCACTTTGGGACATCCGATTCAAGTCCAGTCTAGCTGATTTTTGGCTATATTTTTTGCAAATGGCGAAGAATTTTCATCAAAATTCCCGTTGAGCATAGTATTTACCGACAGCATTAAGGTGCTGACTTTCGTTTTCAATATCGCTTTCAATTATCGGATAAAAATCGATGAAATCATACCCCTTTTGACTTCACATTCAAATCGAGTTTACCTGAATTTGGCGATGTTTTTCTCAACTTGCTTGGGATTTTAATTAACTTTATGGGCTTTAGTCGTGACAATTAAAAAAAATTGCCGTGTGAGCTCCTTTGTGACCAACTAATACCTGAGAAAAGTCGATACAATCATGTCTTCATCGGAATTTGCAAATACACCAATCAAACGTATGTTCAACTGAGACGTCTACACTACAGACTCTACAGCTGATTGTTATTCACACACGCGTGACCATGCTTCACATAGCGGTATCTCATTGGCTGAGTGCAGTACGGGGTCGCTGATTGGTGTTCGCGACCCTAGGACGCTCGCTGATTGGCACAATCGATTGGCCAGTAATACTTCGCATTTGAACCTGCTGTGCACAGCTGTGGGAAGAAGGTCTCACTTCTGCTCCTGTTACGCCGCCATCCGGTTGATACGATAGGCTCCTTAAACTGATCATTTCTCCTACCGCAAGTTTCTTACACGTTTTTGCTTTCCGTTTGTCTGTTTAACTACATTTTTCCAACTACCATAAACAATTTATTCAGCTGTTTTACTTAAATACCTGCCTTCCCGATTCTGGCTCACGTTTTGCGATACTAAGTTAGACTTTGTGCTCCTTCAATTGTGCAACCCTAATCAACCACTACTAGCATCACTTTTCCCCATGCTGCCAAAAAGGAGGGTACGTCTTAGCCTTCGGTCTGCAAGAGCGTCTGCAAGGAGGGCAAGAAGGGCCCGCGAGTTCCAGGAGCAGACTACAATGCGACTATCACAGGTTGCTCAACGCAGAGCCCTCACGCAGGCCTCGCAGTCACAAGAGGAGCGTTCCATCTGCTTGGCTGGGAAAGCTGCCTACAGAGCTTCGTTGCGATCAAGCTCAAGAATGCACAACGGTCGAGAATGAATGCACAGGCTGCAGCAACCACGTCTGCATCTCAGGCTTCCGAGACTCATGATCAAAGGCTTCTTCGTAACGTAAGAAACGCTTCTGCCACTGCAAAATGAATGGCAATAGAGACACTTGACCTGAGGCGCGCCCGTCAATCCAGGGACGCTGCTGCAACAGTGAGCGTTAGGGCTGCTGAAACAGCACTCCGTAGGTCTATTCGAAATGCTACGAATGCTGTCACAACTGCCAGGTCGAGGGCATCTGAAATATTTGACCGCAGGCGCGCCCGTCAATCCCGGGACACTGCTGCAACAGCGGCTGCTAGTGCTTCTGGGACACTGCTCCGTAGGTCTGTTCGAAATGATATAAATGCTGCCACCACAGCCAGGTCGAAGGCAGCTGAAATATTTGACCGCAAGCGCTCCTGTCAATACAGGGACGCTGCTGCAACAGCGAGCGCTAGGGCTGCTGAAACACCGCTACGTAGGTCTGTTAGAAATGCTAGGAATGCTGCCACCACTGTCAGATCGAGGGCAGCTGAAACATTTGACCCCAGGCGCGCCCGTCAATCTAGCGAAGCTGCTGCAACAGCTAGGTCGAGGGAGTCCGAGACAGAGTTGGGCTACATGGACCTTATTTACAATAGGGCGCTCATTCAGGTTGAAGACATTGCTCTTGAAATGGGTTGAGCTGCGCTAACTACATACGGGTTACCTCCGCCAGTGCGAGATGGCACCGCCGACTTATCACCAGAAATACTGCGCGAAACGTCTTATTGCACTGCTGACCTCGACCGCTATGTCCGAGAGAATGAATTACGCCTCCTACCTGAACAAAGAACAGCTTACACCACGGTGATTGACGCCGCCCGACAACAGCGCAGTGAAATCTTCTTCCTAGACGCAGCATTTCAAAACATTCGGGTCAGGCTGACGTATTAAGACGTTGTGGAACGAGTGCACTATGGCTCACAAACAAGCACTCGAGGCGTTGAATAGGTCCCTTCAAGACATTAGGGGTCCACTGCTCTCATAGGTGGCTTGACTCTCCTTCTGCCAGGAGACTTTCGACAAACTCTGCCTGTCATTCCATAAGGGACAAGGGCCGATGCTGTTCGTGCGTGCCTTAAGAAGTTCAACCACTGGGCCCATGTCCAGTCATTGCACTTGACCACCAACATGCGCGCTCATACTACTAGGGACAACGGGTCCGCTGATTTTTCAAGGGGCCTTCTAGCTCTAGGAGACGCCCGAACGCCTTCAGACGCAGAAGGCTACATTAACGTGGGAACACTGTGTTCAGTTGTTGATACCCATCAACAGCTCAGAGATGCCATCTTTCCGCATCTTAGTGCTAACTACTGTGACATCGAGTGGCACTCTGAAAGATCTGTTCTTGCTTCAAATAACACCACAGTTACTATCATTAATGAGCAACTCCTGCAGTGCATTCCCGGGGACGATTACATCTACAAATACATTGACAGGACGCCCGACCGGGACAACCTAACGGCGGTCGAATTTCTGAATTCCTTAGAACCGGCGGGGCTTTCGCCTCACACTCTGAGACTGAAAGTGGTCGCGCCCTTTATGATTTTGCGTAACCTGGTTCCTCCGAAACATTACAATGGTACAGGCATGGTGGTTAAGTCTTTGGCGCCAAATTTAATTGAAGCGACAATTCTTACCGGTTGCGGAAGGGGTGAAACTGTATCCATACCGAGCATGTATCTATCTCCGTCGGGTTCAGATATGCCCTTTACATTCCCTCGGTTGCAATTTCCCGTCAGACTTTGCTTTGCAATGTCTACTAATAAATCACAGGGCAAAACACTACGTGTCGCAGGAATTCACATTGGAGAGCAGTGTTTTTTCCACAGCCAGCTTTACGTAGGCTGTTCGCGTTTAGGTAGAAGCGAGGACGTATTCGTCTTCATTCCCAGGGGTTCTGCAAATAAGTTGGCAATAAGTTCTGAGTATTTCGCTTACTTATTGAGCCAGCGTCTATTATGAAGAGCGATTTCTGTGGGTGCTTCATTGTAGCTCTGTCTACCAGTAACTTCTACGGTACAACACTTCAAACTTTACGGAAGGCCAAATGTTGCGTTGCAAGCTCCGTTCCTTTACTGTTTTTTCCCCCAAACCGTAACATCCGCAGTAAAACCGACAACAACAGCTACCCCAAGTACTCTCAATTCACAAACTATTGCGCTAGACACAACAAGTGACCCCTACATGCAACTGTGATGACCTCTGTTCGTGCTCCGCGACAATTACCGAGTGTGTGCGGGGGAAGTCACGTGCGTTCGTCCGCTCAGTTTTCGGGGGGGGGGTAATATTACCATAGGAAATGAAGTCAAATCATTCTCGGTTCAATAAATGGACACTCCAGACTTATGCCAAAAAAAGGAATGGGCACAAATTCACCACTAGGTCAAGGGCTTTCCAACAAGACTAAGCAAGCCGTACTTAAGTAGGGTCGGGCAGGTGAACGTGTGCAAACTGGAGTAGAGCGCCTTTGCCGACCACCGATGTTAAGCGAGTCCTACAGTGAAAATGCAACCACTATTTTACATTGCCACAATTAAAAAGTATTGACAATTTAAGAACGGGTGGCAATCTTCGGGTAAGTACAGAGCAGCAACAAAGCAGCCACCTATTGCAACCGGTTGCCCTTGATCTCTTGATTTTGCTACCAGTGAGATTCCCGGCCTAACAGTGACCTCAACAACTGCGGATACGTGCGTAAGTTCAATAATTCAAACCCCAAAGCAATTTAACTACATAAAACCCCGAGCAACGCCGGGCTTTACTGCTAGTGTAAATATAAAAGTGAACATTGGAGTCAACACTCAGAGGCGACAGGTTCTTTCATGACGCAATCGTCAGGGCACGATTGCGTCTAGCATAAAAGATACTGTCGCCTCTGACTACAATGTTCACTTTTATATTCATATATGATGGACTCTCCCGTCGAACTCGACGTATGAGGGTCAAGCAGATCAGTTCCCAGAAACTGAAAGCCCGGCACATGAGATTTGATTATAGTTGTGAAGGCCTTGTGCAGGGCCATCCACACTTTTTGGAGGGATTAATACAGGGAATGCCACAAGGTCCCCAAACGACCCTCCGCAGGTTTTGAATTCAGAGTTGTCCTTCTCCTAGACCAGTTGTCATCCAAGGCTATAGAACCCAGTCTGTCCTGCTATTTACCCATAGTTGGAGGGAGAAGAAGAGGATTCACACCTTTCTCAAGGGTCTTAGCACGTAAGTGAATGTAATGGATTCGAACTCGGCTCTCCGATTCCTCAATCCAAGCCGTTATTCATTATTCCACCGTGCCTCCTATATACGAAACGCATGTATTTAACAATAGGTTTCCTAAAAATATATATATGTGTGTGTATGTATTCATATATGTGTGTGTATGTATTCACACACACACACACATATATATATATATATATATATATATATATATATATATATATGTGTGTGTGTGTGTGTGTGAATACATACACACACATATGTGTATGTATTCATACATGTGTGTATGTATTCTTATATGTGTGTGTATGTATTCACACACACACACACACACACACACATATATATATATATGTGTGTGTGTGTGTGTGTGTGTGTGTGAATACATACACACACATATATGAATACATACACACACACACACATATATATATATATATATATATATATGTGTGTGTGTGTGTGTGTGAATACATACACACACATATATATTTTTAGGTGAATGTAAACAAGTTTGTGACACTGGGTTTCACGGTTACGCTAAAGTGTGAAAAAGAGGGTCACAAACACATATCCATTCAACTAAATATGTTAGCTCTATCACTGATATTGATCACTTTCCAATAAGCACCGCACATATATAAAATATATAAAGAATTTATATATATGTACATATATATATATATTCATATTATTCGTACACACACACGCATATATATATATATATATATATATATATATATGGTAGTACTCATTTTACCCTGAAGGTCCGTTTAGCTGAAACCTAGGTAGGTTTGCCTGGCTCCTTAGGATTATCTTAGTATATATATAAGAGTTTATTTTTGTTCCATCGAGAGAAAAGTGTATATTTTTAAGAGAGAAAAACCGCAAACGGTTATTATTATATATTATTTCGGGGCCTGTGACCTCCATCAGGCGATGAATGGCTATTTCCACATATCGTTAAATAGAATTCATTTTTTTATTCCTATGTTAAATCTTTTAAGTATTGTCTTTTGAACTTCATCTGAATCCATCTTGGACTGGCCGAAAAATGTTCCTTTGCTTGAAGGGTAATAAAACAATTAAATTTGGTCAGAGAAACGGAAAGAAAGAAGGATTTCTTTGTTCTTATCTTTTTATGCTCCCTGTATCTTTTCATAGAGACTTCCTTCCTCTATTTTTGTGTATTGTGTGTATTTGCCAGTATGTGTATATATATTCTTTCTTCATACATATTTATTGTATTATTCAAAGAAACCTATATAGTAAATATAGTCATACTTTGTATGGTGTGTAGGTTTCGTGTTTGTGTGTGTGTATATATGCGTATGTGCGCGCGTTTGTGGACGACTAGCGCGTTTATTTTTGCCAGTATGTGTGTGTATATTCGCTTTTCATACATACACACATACATACATACACACACATATATATATATATATATATATATATATATATATATATATACATATATATATATATATATAAGGAAACCTATTGGTAAATACATGCGTTTCTTATGGTGTGTGTGTGTGTGTGTTGTTCAGCTAGTGTGTTTTGCCACTATGTGTATGTGATGTGTATCTAAGTATGCAGTGTTATGATTTATAGATAGATTGGGATAATTTTAAACTTACCCTTGTTGCGTTTGTGGGTATGTTGTGACACAGAGAATTTTAATGTTGCTTTTGTGTAAAGACACTCTGTTTTTAGTGCTTAAGTGACAACTATATAACTTTGTGTATCATCATTCCAGTTTCCCTCTGCGGACTTTGGTTGATAATGTGTGTGGTTATGTGTCTTTAGTGGCATTTTGCTAATTGGTTGCTAGCATCCGTATGCTGATTGCAGAGTTATTTTAGTGGAAGTGTTTAATGCTAGTCTGTTTTTAGATTCTTTATATAATATCGTTAGGTTTTCAAAAGTTTCTAACTTCTAACAGACAAACTGTGAAAGTCAAGGTAAACTATGGAGGATTTAATGCTTAATAAATAAATATGAGTTATTAATGTTCTTATTATTTGTTATTTTCTTAATTGTTTTATACATATATATATATATATATATATATATATATATATATATATATAGAGAGAGAGAGAGATAGATAGATACATACATACACACACACATATATATATATATGTATGTATATACAGATGTTAACTTCAGTATCTGTCTATATTTCTGAGATGAGGTATTATGCACACTATTTACATTATTCGGACTATTGTCCTCGTCTTTGTTGCCATATTTATTGCAACGTTTTGGCCGTTGTACGCTCCGGCCTTCTTCAGGTGGTTGGAATGTCGAACTGAACCCTTTATTTCGCTCACTGGGGTAGACTGTTCTAGTTCCATGTGCCATGTTTAATGGATGTCAGTTATCAGTTATCTCCTGTTAATTCCCCTCTCCAAGTTCTCCACTGCCTTAACCGGGTATTGAACTCACACTCTTTGGGTCCTGTCATTGGATCTAACTAACGCCTTTATCCATTAATAATTAATTTACAGTAAAATCGACCTTGCTAGCCGAAACGCTCCTCTGTGGCTCAATCGGTAAAGCACGTCAGGCTATATGACGGTTCCGTATAGGATACAGGTTCAATTCCTGTCGGAGGACGCATATTTTCTATGAAAATTTCTCGGACATTCAGGCCGGTAAATGTCGTAAATACTGTTTATTATAAACAGAGCATTTACTTAAATATTTGTATCTATTAAAAGAACGTATAAACGTAAAAAATGTCTTAAAATAATTGTCGGACTTTGTCCATTTCATAATATCTTTAATATATATATATATATATATTGTCTTTACACACAGACACACACACACACACACACACAGACACACACACACACACATATATATATATATATATATATATATATATATATATATATATATATGAAAGGAAAGTTAAGGCAGGTTCGAAATTATAGGACAATAAGCCTGATCAGTCATCCTAGTAAAGTCCTGCTCCGTATCGTCTTGAGCCGCTAGAAATCCAAAGCTGAAGAACTGCCATCAGAGGAACAAGCAGGTTTTGGAACCGGGCGAAGTACAATGAAACAGATCTTCAGTTGTAGGATACTTGTAGAGAAACACCTGTAACATCAGAAGGACGTGTTCCATAGCATTGTTCATTTCAAGAAATCATTTGATCGTGTATTGGATGACGGTCCTTGGCAAATCCTTAGAGAGTTCAGTGTGGATAACGGAATTATTCAAGTCATCCAGGCCCTACATAAAGACGCCACAAGCGCAGTTCTACCGGAGGAAAATGGGAGAATTCTTCCGGACAACTCTCGGCGTGCGACAGGGGTGCATACTTTCACCCACATTGTTCAACCTATTTCTAAAGAGAATCATACAAAAAACCCTTGAACGACCATAAACCTACAATCTCTATCGGTGGCAAACCCGTCTGTAACTTACGCTTTGCCGATGAAATTTACCTCATAACAGGTAGTAATAGTCAGCTGCAGGAGTTGACCAACAACCTTTTTGAAAGAGGAGGAGCATATGGAATGGAGGTCAGCTGCGAGAAATCCAAAGTAATAATGAATAGCACAAACAGTAAAACCCGCGTCAACATTACCATGAATGGAGATTCACCAGAGGAAGTGTCCAGTTTTAAATACTAAGGAGCAATCTTGTTTAAAGATGGTACCTGCAACTCAGGAATCCAAACACGGATTGCCGCAGCCATGGCAGCGATTGGCCAAATTGGCAAGAATATGGAGGAGCAAAATCAGCTTTCAAACGAAGTCCAGATTGTACAAATCGCTGGTAGTCTCCATTCACCTATATGGATGTGAAACGTGGACACTGTTGGCGGATACAGAGAGAAGGATCCAAGCGTTTGAGAACAAATGCATGAGAAAACTCCTTGGCATTTTCTATTGGAAACACAAAGCCGATGTGTATGTGCGGAAAATGGTGGAAAGTTTTGTGGGACACAAGGAACCTCTTCTCGTCATTGTCAAACGGTGAAAAATGGACACATTACAAGGTATGACGGCCTGTGCAAGACCATCTCTCAGGGCACCGTTGAAGATGGACGTAGGCGATGAGGCCAAAGCAAAAACTGGTAGAACAATGTCAAACAATGGACAGGTATGACTCTACCAGAATTGGTAATGGCTGCCGTTGATAGACCGTTACGGAAAAGTGTTAGTCTGGCTTTGGCATTTGGATCCGCCCGACGATTACAAAAGTCAAGGGATGATGATGATGATATATTTATATGAATTTTTACACACACACACACACACACACACACACATATATATATATATATATATATATATGTATATATATATATATATATATATATATATATATGGTAGCTAAGTTTCATAATTTTACTGTTGAAATTTCTAGCTCTAGCCGTAAGTTCTATGTTAGTTTCTTCCCTCGCGCCTTTTCGCCTGTGTAGTTATCCCCATGACTATTGCTTTCCTTTAACTTCGATCTTAAAAACTTAAATTCCACATCAGCTATCATCTTTTATCACACTGAATCCTTGTTCCGACCGCTTTCTCTTCAGTAACCGTTTAGGCTTAGTGGCTTTATCCTTGTGATTGGATAAAAATATTAAATCAGTAAAAGCAGTTTTAAAGTATTTGAGTCTTCTTTGTCCTTCTACTATCCATTAGCACAAACTCTTACATAATTAGATGCTTAATCATTCTTCTCATACCTCATGTATTTCCTATGAGTATTAATTTCTCTATGCCTTCTTTCCTCAATATGCGTGCCAGAAATTGTAACTGTCTCTTTCTGATAATATTGTTTATCCTTAAGTTTTTGTCATAGATTACATATTCCGTCCATAGTATTCTCAGGGTTTTGATATTATCGTCTGTGATACAAGTCTAGAACAAGTAGAGTGTTTTCCATATCTACGCAGCCTTTCATTAAACAAGTGTACCTCAGAAAAGGATGTGGACCACAAAATTGGAGCTGCGCACGGAGTATTTGGAAAGCTAATCAAACTTGTCTCCAAAAAGAAAGATCAGAACTTAACAAAAATTATGGTCTATGATGCTGTTGTCATTTCAACTTTCCTGTATGGTTACGAAATCATATTGGAAAGTCGTGATATCCAAAATTAGAACGCTTTCGCCAGCAAAAACTTCAACTTTGAGTATAAAAATGGAATTAATATGTGATTAACACCAAAGTCCTGGAAAGAGCCAACATCCAAAGCATCAAATCGCTGATCATTAAACACCGTCTTCGATGGTCAAGACATATAGCAAGGATGGAAGAGTCAAAGTTTCCATGTCAAGTCTTATTCAATGAGCTTGCTTCAGGAAAGAAAAAAACACGGTGTTGCTCTCTTCGAAGACACAAGGAACAACTCCAAACAACACTCAAAGTCATTGGACTTGAGCCTAAATCGTTTGAAACACAAGCATAAAACCGTACCAAGTGGCGATGTTCCATCAATATCGAAACCAAAATCTTCGAAGTCACCAGAAGAGAAAAGGAAAACAAACAAGACGAAAAAAGGCTAGACAAATTCGACCTCGGCGTCTATCAATATTACTACACAGTCAATGCGATCGGTTCTTTCCTGCAAGAATTGGTCTACTTAGTCATCAAGGGCATTATCATAAAGGAGGCAATCATAAAAGAAGAAACTTTATTCTTGGATACGAGATAAAGCCGAAGACGACGACAATTCTTGGGGTTCGTCAGCAGAAATATATTTCTTTTTCTTCGGCGTATACTGCCATAAAAGTAATTAATTATTGCATAGCAGTAAGGCATTCTGTGTTTCTAACGATATTTTACTTAGTTTCTGGAAGGCACCTTTCGCGGTTCCATTGCCCTTTCGGATTTCTGTCTTATATTTTCCATCGAATGTTTCTAAACTAGCCATTTACATTTCTCCTACTTAAGTTACTTGTGTAGAGTAAAACAAAATGGTGTCGGCTGAAGTCGGAGAATGAAACCCCAAACAAAAGCTATTCATTTTCACTTAAAGTGTCGGTGCGTCTTCAATCAGAAATGTTATTATAAAATGTCCCATAAAATGAAGAAATAAACAAGTTGATCAATAAGGGCAAAATATTTTTCAGCTTCCAAATAAAGTGTGTTTCATTAAGACGGATTATATATAAGGGTTTTTCATTAAGACGGATCAAAGTCAGCAGTTAAATCAGTGTTATTTGTGAAAATGTATTTATTTCTCTATTGGATCATGTTATTTAAGTCATGGCAATTAGGTGTGAAAAATAATATCGCCCAAGTATCCGCCAAATCTGAAAGAAAAAGAAAAAAATCATTAGACGCTTAAAGTTAATTCACATTTAAATCGGTCCAAGTTATTGGAACATCCTTTATTAGGTATTATAAACATGGTGTTTGAACTTATATAACTAATGTTAGAGTATACTTTAGCGTTTCTTTATTCTTAATATGCTATTTTATTTTTTGCGGGGTTATATAAGGAAAACTTTAAGTTACTCGTGTGTCCCTATAAAAATACGTTTAATGAGTTCCAACTATTTGAAAGAAGGCAAGTGAACCTAAGTTTGGAAGTCAGGAATGACATTCGGTATGCATGAAAGATTGAAGGCTGAAAGCACTCGTCTCCTATCAAAGTTTGCTTTAAGCAAACAACATGCAAATTTGTAATTGTAACAGCTGGAAATTTGAGTGAAGAGAAGACGAGTAGAAAATAAACGCAAAAGAAAAAAATGGTTAAATTATGAAGAAAGTGAGTGGTGAATTTTAATTCAAGAAAGAAAAACGAGGAAAAAATTCTGTAAAAATTATAATGGGAAAGAGTTGAGAATTAAAGAATCAAATAAATAAATGAAATAAAACAAAGAAAGAGAAAAGGAGGGGTGAATGAAATGAAGGAAAAATATCATCAGTGTTATATTCATTCTTTCTTTCATTCATTCATTAGTGTTATATTCATTCTTTCTTTCATTCATTCATCAGTATTATATTCATTCTTTCTTTCATTCATTCATCAGTGTTATATTCATTCTTTCTTTCATTCATTCATCAGTGTTATATTCATTCTTTCTTTCATTCATTCATCAGTGTTATATTCATTCTTTCTTTCATTCATTCATCAGTGTTATATTCATTCTTTCTTTCATTCATTCATCAGTGTTATATTCATTCTTTCTTTCATTCATTCATCAGTGTTATATTCATTCTTTCTTTCATTCATTCATCAGTGTTATATTCATTCTTTCTTTCATTCATTCATCAGTGTTATATTCATTCTTTCTTTCATTCATTCATCAGTGTTATATTCATTCTTTCTTTCATTCATTCATCAGTGTTATATTCATTCTTTCTTTCATTCATTCATCACTGTTATATTCATTCTTTCTTTCATTCATTCATCAGTGTTATATTCATTCTTTCTTTATGATTACGAAAAATATTGAGAAAATAATATTTAAAAGAAAGAGAGAAAGAAGGAAGGAAGGAAAGAAAGAAGTATTTATATTAAGAAAAATAATGCGTAAATAGGGAGGACAACAGAAAGAATGAATATAACACTGATGAATGAATGAAAGAAAGATAAAACAAGATCATTCATGATTTTATTTTGTGAATATTTAAAAAGAAAGAATTCCAGAATAAAGATTATGAAGAATATAAATTAATCTTCGATATTGATAAAGAAAGAAAGAAAGAAAGAAAGAAAGAAGCAGAATTAATGAAAATAAAAATATTGACGGAAGTAAATAATATGCGAGTATTATAAAACGAAAATAAACAAATAAAGAGGAATTATAAAAATATAAATGAAATAATGCCGGAATATTGAAAACTAAAAAATATTACCGAGGAAAAAAAGAGAAAGAAATCGTGATTGATTATTTCATGTTGCTTGCAAGGAAAGACATAAAGGACATATTGGAGACACCGTTTGGTTTCCGTGAGAGAACGAAAGAAAGAAAGAAAGAAAGAAAGACAGAAAGAAAGAAAGAAAGAAAGAAAGAAAGAAAAGAAAAGAAACAAACGACACGGTAGAAAGAGTGAGTTAAGAACCATATGTCAGGGAATTAAAAAGAAATTAAAAAAAAAAGACAGAACGAGAAATAGAACGGATCTGGCAGCGAAAATGCGAATGTAATCTAAGAAAGAGAAATAGAGAAAGATATTGAATCCTACGATAGATAGATAGATAGATAGATAGATAGATAGATAGATAGATAGATTGAGGTGTAGACAGACAGACAGACAGATAGATAGATAGATAGATAGATAGATAGATAGATAGATATGAACAGGTAGGCAGATACTACGTACCCACTAGGACAGATAGATAGATAGATAGATAGATAGAGAGATAGGTACCGTTGAATGAATGTAGCAGATAAAGAGAAGAAAATGACGATGAGAAACAATGAAAAAGTGGGATAGAAATGAAGAGACCATTCGTAGAAATGAAAGGCTATTACGTGGATGATTTAAATCTCAGCCAAATTCTGAGAACGCCGCTGTTCCGACCAGAGAAAGCTCATTATTTCGTATTTGTCACAATGTCAAACTGGATCGCCAGAGAGGATGCCGCTTTCCGGTTCAGATCGGCACACGCAAACACCCAATGTCATACTTAAATCCACCTATCTTTATACGACGTGCTTAAAAATTTACGACATTTGTTAACACACTTTTATAACTTCGAATTGATTTCAAACAGTTGGTCTGTTTGTTTTTCTCAATATTAAAGCAATTTTTTATGAAAAAAAAACAGATATTCCAAATAACTTTCTGTTAAATACTGACTTCTTCCTAAATCGTTTCCAGAGATTCTGTTAGGTATGTTCAATTCAGAAATAATCAGTTCATATATTTTATTTAAAAATGGTCCCAAATCGTAACAGCATTGTCATTAGCAAATAGTTGTACCAAAGAGAAGACGTAAAATTTGACCAAAAAGTTTAACAGTGTTATTAATATCTGCCTATATTTCTGAGATGAGGAATTATGTACACTATTTACATTATTCGGACTATTGTCCTCATCTTTGTCGCCATATTTATTACAACGTTTCGGCCATTCAGTATATGTCTATATTTCTGAGATGAGGTATTATGTACACTATTTACATTATTCGGACTATTGTCCTCATCTTTGTCGCGATATTTATTACAACGTTTCGGCCATTCAGTATCTGTCTATATTTTTGAGATGAGGTATTATGTACACTATTTACATTATTCGGACTATTGTCCTCACCTTTGTCGCCATATTTATTACAACGTTTCGGCCATTCAGTATCTGTCTATATTTCTGAAATGAGTTATTATGTACACTATTTATATTATTCGGACTATTGTCTTCATCTTTGTCGCAATATTTATTACAACGTTTCGGCCATTCAGTATCTGTCTATATTTCTGAGATGAGGTATTATGTACACTATTTACATTATTCGGACTGTTGTCCTCATCTTTGTCGCCATATTTATTACAACGTTTCGGCCATTCAGTATCTGTCTATATTTCTGAGATGAGGTATTATGTACACTATTTACATTATTCGGACTATTGTCTTCATCTTTGTCGCCATATTTATTACAAAGTTTCGGCCATTCAGTATCTGTCTATATTTCTGAGATGAGTTATTATGTACACTATTGTAACACTATTTAGCAACGGCAGGTTAATTGACCAATTAATTAACCACAGAAGTTAATTACGGGGATTACTTAAACCGATAGATAGAACGAAAGACATACTGAGCGATAACATAAACCAATAGATAGAACGAAAGACATACTGAGCGATATTCTTTTTGTTTTGTTATTTTCCGCAAACAAAGGATGGGTAAAAAGATTTTTTATTTTATTATTTTCAAATGCGAATCAAGATAATCATTTTTCCTTTCTCGCGGAGGGACAAGACTTAACAACTTAGATGATAAGGAAAAAAACACTCACAAAGGGATATTTAGCGATTTTATTTTGATGGTGGGAACGGTGAAAATTCTGATGGCCATTGTCGTAAAAATTAGTTGATGAATCCCAGAGTTTTTAAATAGATAAAAATTAACTGTGTCATGGTGACAACAATATTATCAGAGAATGATGAAAATTCTCTGCGAGGAAAAAGGAAGGAAAAAGAGAAAGAAAAGAAAGAAAGAGAGGGACGAGACTTAACAACTTAGATGATAAGGAAAAAAAAACACCCACAAAGGGATATTTGGCGATGTTATTTTGATGGTGCGAACGGTGAAAATTCTGATGGCCATTGTCGTAGAAATTAGTTGATGAATCCCAGAGTTTTTAAACAGATAAACCTTAACTGTGTCATGATGTCGAACTTCTATTATCGGGAAAGGATTTAATAGGTCATCTGTCGACCGCACACAAAGCCCAACCCTGAGTTAAGGAGATGTCGGTTGGACAAGACATCTGTGTTCTGTTGAAATTCGCCTATGATAACAAAAGCCATGTTATTGGATTTTTTTAATTGACTCAATTTCACCAGGGTTCCATCCACTTAATGTTGGCGAGAACCTGATTGAAGAATTCCATATGCCGTGACGTTGGATAAAAATTGAGATTTCACACCCACACTATCGGACGCCCATTGGCCGAATAGTAGCGATGGCCAGGCGGAGGTGATCATGTGACGCAGGGGGAGGCCTCCCACCGCCCATTGAGAGGATAGGTATGAGATGTTACTGCGAGGAAGTGGGAAAACCGTTGACGCCCTCTACAGTATGGTGAGATACCCATATGAGAACAGAAGAAGGTGGGAGTGGAAGAAAAATGGAAAATGATAAATATTTCTGACCGAAAACAAAGAAAATCCTTATTGGGGATTTGAAATCAACGTGGTGGCCAGACCACGTCCGACTCACGCCGGGTTTTGATCGGCGTCCATATAAGCAAACGTCTTTGGGCGTTATGGCAGTGCAGTCCAGGCAGAGTGCAGTGTAGTTCGGCAGAGAGAGTTCGACAGTGCAGTTCGAGAAGCAGAGAGATCCAGTCGAGCCCAAGAGACGGGGGACTCGGAAGATAACGCCTCGCAGAGGTGACCGCACGATTCCATGCTTTCCGACTTAGACTTCTAGCCAAGAACAAATTTTTTGAAGTCCGACTTTAGATTTCCCACCAAAACCAGTTTTCGACTTAGACTTCTAACCAAGAACAAATTATAGAGGTCTGACTTATATTTTCCACCAGAGCTGACTTTATTGAAAAACAACCCAGATATCCAGAGCTAGCTAAGTGTTACAAACCACATTTTTTCGGGCTGGGAGAGAAAGAGAGAGACGCACTCCTGTAACTCAACAAACCGACATAAAATTAATCACTATTCCTAACCAGTCGCTCGCCTTGAAGTTGTTTGTGCTTTTGTTTTTTTTTGTCTACATTTATTGTGCAGTATCACCTTGACCCGGATTCGGCTGGCACTACGGCCCGACGTTTGATTGATCTCGTCAACCTAAGATCAAATCACAACGTGGGTAGGTTGAATCGAGATCAAAGCAGTTGCTTCGGTGACCAGGCGTTGGAAGCGAGCCGAGTACGACAAGTTGGTACTAGAACCCAACAAGACTTCAACCGATGTCCCAGGGTTAGCCCGTCACAGGTGGTGTCGAGACTGCAGGACTGCGCCAGAGAGAGCCAGAGGTCACGAGTGGTGTTGTGACTGCAGGATCGCGCCGCAGAAGGGGTTCCGGCGTCACATTTTGCGTCGTGACCAAAGGACGGCGTCACATTTGGCGTTGTGACCAAGGACGGGCGTCACAATTTACATTATTCGGACTATTGTCCTCATCTTTGTCACCATATTTATTACAACGTTTCGACCATTCAGTATCTGTCTATATTTCTGAGATGAAGTATTATGTACACTATTTACATTATTCGGACTATTGTCCTCATCTTTTTCGCCATATTTATCACAACGTTTCGGCCTTTCAGTATCTGTCTATATTTCTGAGATGAGGTATTATGTACATTATTTACATTATTCGAACTATTGTCCTCCTCTTTGTCACCATATTTATTACAACGTTTCGACCTTTCAGTATCTGTCTATATTTCTGAGATGAGGTATTATGTACACTATTTACATTATTCGGACTATTGTCTTCACCTTTGTCGCCATATTTATTACAACGTTTCGACCTTTCAGTATATGTCTATATTTCTGAGAAGAGGTATTATGTACACTATTTACATTATTCGGACTATTGTCCTCATCTTTGTTGTCTTATCCGGCCTTCTTCAGGTGGTTGGAATTACGAACTCAAGGACAAATGGCACAGTGGATAAAAGCGTTAGTTAAATCCGGTGACCGGACCCAAAGAGCGTGAGTTCAATACCCAGTTAAAGTTTTGGAGAACCTGGAAAGGGGAATTAACAGGAGATAACTGATAACTGACATCCATTAAACATGGCACCTCGAACTAGAACAGTCTACTCTAGTGAGCAAAACAAAGGGCTCAATTCGACATTCCAACCATCAAGAAGTCCGTAGCGTACAACGGCCGAAACGTTGTAATAAATATGGCGACAAAGATGAGTACAATAGTCCGAATAATGTAAATAGAGTTTATATATATATATATATATATATATATATATATATATATATATATATATATATATATATATATATATATATATATATATATATTGATCTCTCTGGGGATGGAAGTATGGGTTTGTAAACAGTGACTATTATGGCTAATATAGCGTGACTCTCCGGCAAAAGCGAATTGAGGCATGTCGTTCACTGTGCTTTTATCTAAAAATAAATACGCTAGAATTCATCTATATCGACGGCTTAGTTGTATAATTTCCGACTGACGTCAATTCAGTCGGGTTTCTGTCCTCGCTAAAAGCAAACGGACGTCTAGCCGCATTGAAGAGGCTGTGATACAGCGAAAGAGTCTGCCTGTCGATGACAATATATATACATATATATATATATATATATATATATATATATAATAAATAATCGGGGGGTTTTAATAATCATAATTAAACAAATCATCGAGTCAGGAAGATTCCTCAAATGGAAGGACGGCCGTTTCGTCCTTTTTTGGAACTTATCAGTAGTGCTCATCCGCTACTGGGAATCGAACCCGGACCGTTACGATTTGACGCAAGCGTCATACTCCTAGATCAAAAGGTCTTGGTGCTGAAGACACACACACACACACACACACACATATATATATATATATATATATATATATATATATATATATATATATATATATATATATATATATATATATATATATATATATATATATATATATATATATATATATATATATATATATATATATATATATATATATATATCATATCACAGACAGTACTGTTTCGCTGTATCATAGCTCCTCAGTGCGATTAGACTCCCGAATGCCTCAAGCCAGGACTGAAACTCAACTAATTAGGTGTCAGCCAGAGCTATCTTCAATCGGTAGAGTTATTGCGATGGATAAATTGACTTCTAATTTGCGAAAAAATGAAAATAACACTGACATCTCATTTTAATAGATTTATTTACCAACGTTACACAAAAATATTTTGAATGATTATAGAGAAAATTTATTAAATACAATCGCCATTGACATTAACTACGGCCTTCAGACGACTTTGGAATGTCTTGCAACTCTTCTGGGCGGTCTTCTTGTTTAAATTGGTAAATGCTGCCATAATCCTTGCCTTCCGTTTATTTTTGGTGTTGCAAGGAATTTTGTTGGTTTCTCAGTCGACAGCGTCCCGCACTTAATAATAAGGTCTGGTTGCAGTGTGGGGAGTTACGTAGTCAGATATAAGGGATGATGTGGTTGCAGAAATTGCCTGATAGCCACGACTGGGTTCTCCTGCGTTTGTAGCATGGTGCAGAGTCCTGTTAACAGAGTCCTGTTACCAGAGTCTTCCAGCAGCTAGCCTATTGACCCAGGCCAATACAATCTCTTCAAGGCACTTGATGTACGTCTCTGTTTTGAGCCGGAGATCCCGTGGGAATATGAATGAGGGCATAACGTCGCCATCACTTGTGATCACTCCAAACACATTCGTACTCACCCTAAGCATGCCGTTTCCAAATTTCTGACCGGGCTAATAGCGTCATGGTACCCTTTTACTCACTACCAGTGCCCAACTGACCCTACTATACTGTACGATTTGATAAAATCTAAAGGAAACAAAATGCATGTGCGAAATTCAAAATCCAAAATTGCATCAAACGAAAACTTTTTATTCATTGTCAAACATACATTTTCCACAAAATTGTTCTTCATATATAAAAATTATATAACGTTATTTCATATATATATATATATATATATATATATATATATATATATATATATATATATATATATATATATATATATATGTATGGGATTTTTATTAGCAAAGCGTTTAGAATTCATTAGGTTGGCGTTTTCAGTCGAAACGCGTTATCAATAAAAAACACTTTATCTCATTTTACAATTTTGTTCGGATTTTATATCCTAGTAATATATATATATATATATATATATATATATATATATATATATATATATATATATATATATATATATATATATATATATATATATATATATATATATAATCTACTCGAATATATCTGTTCGAAGCGTATCTTAACGTAAACAAATGACATCATGTATTATGAAATCGACTAAGTCCGACAATTATTTTAATATATTTTCTGTTTATACCTTATTTTTATAGACACAAATATTTAAGTAAATGCTCTGTTTATAATAAGGAAGTAATTTGACTTTGCTTACCATACGCTTCCTCTGTAGCTAAATGTTATAACACGTCGTGGTATATGGCGTTTTCGTGTAGGATACAGGTTCGATTCCTGTCGGTGGACACATATTTTCTATGAAATTTGTATGTATAAAAAATAACGTATAAACAAAAATTATATTTAAAATAATTGTCGGACTTCGTCCATTTCATAATATAAGACGTCATTTGTTTACGTTAAGATACGCTTCGAGCAGATATGAGCGTTGGAGAGGAATCATTGGTTTCGCGTTTTTCAAGATCAGGTTCGTTCGGCTCGGTACTACGTATTTACCGGATACCGGCACCTCGGTGTGGTGTAATGGTTAGCATGATTGTCTCGCTAGATCAGTTACCACTGAAAAGTGAATTCGATCCTCATTGGGTGCTCCATACTTTCGGCCTTGTGCCGCATCTAAGTTACGCTTAGATAATAACCATATTTATTGGACATCGCTTGCTTAATTGGTTCCTTCTGCTTTTTCACGAAGTTTAAGCGTTTCGTCCGTTCTGACATCAGCCAATCAAATTCTTATCCCCAAGCATATTATGCCGTAGGTTTATTTCTTCTGTTTTGGGGGCTTTTTTTAGAGATTATTTGGATTTACTTTGACAAGAGCTTAATAATTATCTATCTATCTATCTATCTATCTATCTATCTATCTATCTATCTATCTATCTATCTTATTCACTGTAACAGAATAACGAGGAAAGGCCGTCTTCTATCATTCAACACCTCTAAAACAAACTGGTCACCTTCCGTCATCTCTAAACCGGCCCGAATGTCTTGATGGCCTGTTCTGCTTCCAATGAAGCCTCTTACCTGGAGCGTCTCTTAAGACACAAGCGGAACTCGTATATTCAGAAAGCTAAAAGAACTGTCGGTTCCTTGTACCTGAATCTTTATGCCACATAACATCTTGACAAGAGCTAGATCAGACCAAAAATGTTTTATTGTGGACTTATCTAGGCCGGAGCTATCAGATCCTCACTTTTAGGTCTTGGTAGAGTTCAAAATCATTTACACAGCCTTATGGTTGTGGAATTACTTTCCAGCCTACAATTCTTTTCCCGCAAACGAAACTTTGCTCATCTAACTCAACTCTTTCGCTATTTTTATGTCAGATATCCAAACGATTAATATTCCTTAGTTTCACCAGTTCAGAAGTTCAGAGCTAGGACCCGCCATGCTACGCACACAGTTCAATCATCCTCATTCTCAATGTATTCCATTTGTAATTAGTAAGCCCCTAACATTTACCTTGAAGAACAGATTTCCCAAAAGGATATTTCCCTGATAAGCGCAATCTTAACATCTTGAAGTCTCGAATCACCGGTTGTATATTTCACATAGACTGATAAATATTCACGTCTAACTCCCTCGCTGCACACTCTTAGAACAACCTTATTCTTTAACGCTCTACCTTGAGTGATTCACGAGCCTTGTATTGGGTTAAAAAATAATATAAAAAATTCATTAAATATTCGAAATGCAGTTCTACGAATTTCAGTGCTGCCTAGCAGAGTGGTTAACTGGCAGAAGAGAATATAATCAAACTGGCGTCCACTGTGAGTCGTATTTACAGAAAGTAACATGGCAATGTTATTGGTCCTGACCTGGCATCTCGGCGGCTTCAGTCCCTTTCTCACCGCTGTAACGTAGCTTCTCTATTTCTTTTCTATTCATACTTTCATAGTAATTGTTCTCGTGAACTTTCCTCTATGGTACCCAGACTTTATGAATTTAAGGGCAGTACTAGATATTGACAAGGTTTCGTCAATATACAGTTGAAATGGTTAAATGTAACTATGTAAGTTCTATATATCGAAGATGAGGTATTGTAAGTATTTACACTATTTACATTGTTCGGACAGCTGACCTCATCATATGCACGACGTTTCGGCCGTTGTGAGCTCTGGTCTTCTTCAGGATCTGTCTATATTTCTGAGATAAGGTATTGTAATTATTTACATTGTTCGGACTGTTGTCCTCAACTTTGTTGCTATATTCATGACGTTTCGGCTGTTGTACGTTCCAGCATTCTTCAGGATCTGTCTATAATTCTGAGACGAGGTATTGTAACTATTTACGCTATTTACATTGTTCGGACTGTTTTTCGCCTCTTGACATATTCACGACGTTTCGGCCGTTGTACGCTTCTAACTGAGAGATCCAGAAAAGTAGAGGAAAGAAAGGTTTCCGCTCGAAATTCTAACGTATATCACCTGAAGAAGGCCGAAGCGTAAAACGTTCGAAACGTCGTGAATATGACAACAAAGATGCGAATAACAGTCCGAACAATGGAAATAATGTAAACAGGTTCTTCTGTCGCACTTCTTGCTTGTGGAATTATCTCAATGCTTCTTGCTTTCCAATCAAATTTGATGTTGAAAAAATTTAAATACTTCTGTTTTATTAATTTCCGTTCTCTTTTCTTTTCTCTCCTTAATTATTATATTACATTTTTTAAATAATGATTAATTGCAACAGGCAGTAAATTTACCATCCCAACAGCAAATTAGACCCAGGAATTCTTTTAAAGAAATGGTAATGAATGGGAGGTATTGTATTTAATGTGAGAAACTTTGTTTTTCAGAAGTCGATTATTTACTTCCAACTGGAAAGTCCAATAATATATACAGTGTAACCGGATATAAGAGAGTTGTTGGAACCGGCGAATAAGTCTCTTATATCCGGGTTTCTGTTATATCCGGGTTTTGTCTATTATATATACATTAACACAGGCTCTAACTTGGGACCAGAGAAAATCTCTCTTATATCAGTGTCTCTTATATCCGGGTTTAGTCTATTATATATACATTAACACAGGCTCTAATTTGGGACCAGATAAAATCTCTCTTATATCCGGGTTTAGTCTATTATATATACATTAACACAGGCTCTAATTTGGGACCAGGTGAAATCTCTCTTATATCCGGGTTTATTTTATATCCGGGCCTCTTATATCCGGGTTACACTGTATATGCATTTACGAACTGAGTAAATGCATCTACAGGGATGTTGGGATCGGTATTTAATGGCTGAATGACACATGTGAATTGTAGAGACGTTGCAAATCTCGTAGTGAATGTCCATTCCATTTGCTGTGGAATGCGTCGTGTGATCAGTTAAAATGTGGAATATTCAACCTACTATCAGGTGACGAAAATAACGAACAGCTGGACTTGCTCTATAGAATTTATGACCAAAAGAGCTGTATTATGTTTCAATCTCCGTTGTCATTTTTTTTTGCTGAAATAAAAAACACCCTATGGCTTTCTAGAGATCCCCATTCTTCCATTTTAGTATAATACCAATAGTGTTACCGGAGGCATAAACGGTAAAACTGCTTCTTCTGTAAGACGATTTAGTATTACAGTGTAACCCGGATATAAGAGAGTTGCCGGGACCGGAGAAGAAGTCTCTTATATCCGGGTTTCTGTTATATCCGGGTTTTGTCTATTATATATACATTAACACAGGCTCTAACTTGGGACCAGAGAAAATCTCTCTTATATCCGAGTTTCTCTTATATTCGGGTATCTTATATCCGGGTTACACTGTATTACATACTTCCTTAACGTCTGCCATTATATATGTTAACAGTTGGAGAACCATCTCTCAGTGTAGCATAAATCTTTGATAATAATTATTAGTTCCAAAATTCTACGTGGAAACCAGAGCAGGCCGAAAATGGAGTACCGTTGTCATATTTGAGCAACAACTGTTTAGCCCACAATTCCAAGCCTCCATAGACTTCAAAGGCGTCTCCGAGGCCTTGTGGGTGACAAATTTTTTTCCACCCTCCAATCTCTCCCCATGGTTGGGATGTGACAAGCCTCTCACTGCTCTACCGCGAATTCTATAGATGCGCTAGTTCTTATATTCACGGCTAGAACCCGACATGCCACTTACATAATATCAAACCACCCACATTATCACCGTATTCCGTTATTGACTCAAACAGATTCTTTCCGCGAATCACTGCTCTGTAGAACAGACTCCCAAGTGGATGTTTACCCGGTTACTATAATCTTATCCAGTTCCAGTGTAGTGTTAGCCGTTATCTTCCCCTCCTATCCGTATAAACTACCTCAATGTAACCCTCTAAGTCAAGTGCCCCCGGACGTTGTACAGTGTGTATATTACTGTAAAAAAAAGAAAAAGATAAAAAAAAGTTAATCTTTTCTGACTGCAAAACGATTTTAATATTCATCATTTTGTTAATTAATCTCCTTTTGTACACATCTATCCACAATTTAGAACGATACAAGTTTACGCCCAGTATAGATTTAGTGATATAAGTAATAATATAACACCAAGAAAATATTCGTCAAAGACCCAGATTTAAGTCCAGGAATTTATATCTGTACTCATGAGGTGTTCATTTACCGCTTTGAAAGTCAGTTTTTTCATGACATCTTTTCCTGTCCTTAAAGATGTCTGAATCTATAGAAACTTCTGGTAATAATCTCAACTAAAACGTTTAAACTCAAATGCGAAAACATTTTTAACAAAATAGCTAACACCACCTTTCGCAGAAGTACCGATGTAAGCTGGAGTTCTAATTTGCATGCAAATTCTCATTGGTAAGCGACTATTTGGAACTACAGGAGCTGCATCAGACTGGTGCACAGCTGTAAAATCAACTTTGCTTGCAAATGTTTCACCTTTTTGCACCAGACTTGCACAAGCTCCACCACGGAGGTAATTGCTATATTACCCGTACTTCAAATATGTTGTCTTCAATTTCGGTGATATTAGCAAATAACTGTAATCTGGAGATTATAAAATCGTTTGTATATGTGAGGTCTGCTTCTACAGAAATAAATGCATTAAATTGTATATTTTTTTGTTTTTCTGCACATACTTGCAGACGACGTAACATCTTGGAAGGTCTCCTAACTTTTAATACCACTCTGCTTAGTAATCGTTGGAGATTTCCTTGTTCCGAAAGCGAAGTCCTTTGAATTAACTCTACCTTAAGCCATAGGGATTAAAGCATTAGTTCGTGAATTTGTTAGCATAATAAGTTCGATTGTCTAATTGGACTTAGTGGAAACGGGGTAAGCAATAAATGTGGAATACTAAATAAGAACTAGCCGTGATATCCCTGGGAATGAAGAGCAGGAATTCGAAATCCCCTCAAGGAAATTTTGTATTTTATTTATTTTTTAATTTCCCATATATAAAATCAGCATACAACGAAGAAATATATACATAGGCGTAAGTGAAGGAACATGGAAACAATGCACGCAAACATCCTATATAAACAGTAAATACGCAAACAGTACGGTATTTTCTAAACATATATGGGAAAATAAAAACAAAAAGACAAGCCCCCACCTCGAGATTATCATTGAGAAAAAAGAAAACAGCGCCAAATAAAACGGAGACATATAGACTGCAAGAAATACCAACGAGAGAAATGCTTTTCTTATATAGCTGTAAGAAATAATGTGGTATTAAAATAAGCACCACGCATATATATATATATATATATATATATATATATATATCTTTAAAAATCTCAAATCTCATTAAATGGATTTTAAATGAAGCACTCTTATATACGTAACGAAGGGAAGAACGAATTATATATATATATATATATATATATATATATATATATATATATATATATATATATATAAATCTCATTTAATGGATTTTAAATGAAACACTCTTATATACCTAACGAAGGGTAGAACGAATTTTAATATTCTCATGAAATAGATTTTAAATGAAACCCTATTATATACGTAACGAGGGGAAGAACGAATTATATATATATATATATATATATATATATATATATATATATATATGAAGAAATATAGTCTTAGGGCGTGATATATTTATGGGATAAAGTGCTCAATATCAGAGATAGAGCGTGTGTGAATATAAATGTGAACATAGAAGTCAACACTTAGAGGCGACAGTCTGTTTCATGCTAGACGCAATCATCTGGCCACGAGTGTTGTTATTTTTCTCGGCTATTTAAATATACCGGTCAGTGGTGCATTGTGAGTAGACTCTTTTGGCGGTTATTTTAACGGAAGTCGTTTATTTGTTTATTTATTTGGGTTAAATTATTTTTCTTGTCATTATTTATTTTTATCTTTCATTTTTTATTTTTATTCCTTTTTTATATATTTCTTTTTTATTTTAATTTTAATCGGTGTTTTTATTAACGTAGTAAAAACTGTTTATATCGCTTATTTAATAGTTTTGTTTTGGTTTGGGAACCTAATTAAAGGTATTTTTTTCAATTTAGGGGTTGATTGTTGTAGTTTATTCTAACTATTTTTTTGGCGCGGGCCGTTTTTAATTTGTTTATTAATTCATGTATTTATTTGGATTGATTATCTTTACTTGTTTTTTTCTAATGGTTAATTTATCGGGATCGGTTTGTTAGTTTGTTTATTTATTTATGTGGATGAATTTACATTAATTTATTTTACTTGTTTTTTATTATTTGTTTATTATACTGTATATTTTCATTTACTCTTTTCGGTTTCCGATTTTTTTATCGTTATATAACAGTTATAGCTATGTTATTCTTCCGATTTTTGGTTTGATTTTTATAGTCTAACTAATATTTTGGTGATAATGGTTTGTTAATTTGCTTATTATTTACTTTATTTATTTGGGTTCATTGATTTTGTTTTTATTTTTTATTTATTTATTGTATTTCGTCTGTTCTAACGGGTATGATTTGGTAATGATATGTCCCGGAAAGGGATATATTTGATAAGAGTAGCTAAGTGGTGATGGCTACTGTAACCAAGTAGTACACGGTAGCAGTAATCGACTGGTACTCGTCGTAGTCGCAGGCAATACGTGTAGACCAATAGGATAGCCAATGGTGTAGTCCAATGGGCGTCGTCAATTCTTTTCTCACTTGGTCTCTCCGTCAGTCTGTATTTACGACTGACATCAGCCAATCTTATTCCAGTGAGGGGGGACATAGGTGTATGCATATTCCATTATATCAGGTAATTTGTTTGGGTTAATTTATTTTACTTATTTTATTGTCATATTGTTTATTTATTTGTTTATTTATTTTATTTTATTTATTTTGTATTTATTTATTTTTTTCAGTTTTCGATTTTTAAGTGACGAAGTAAAAATTTGTTTTCATGTCTGCATTTTGAGATGAGCGCGGATATTTTATATATATATATATATATATATATATATATATATATATATATATATATCTTTAAAAATATCATGAAATGGGTTTTAAATGAAACACTCTTATATACAAAGGGAAGAACGAATTATATATATATATATATATATATATATATATATATATATATATATATATATATATATATATATATATATGTAAAATTAATAAACAATAAAATCACAAATCACCTCATATGGAAAATAGCTTATTTCTGCAGACCAAGATATCGTTCGTCTGTCTTATCAACCCCGGTGTGGATTGAATTCGTGTCAGAAATAGAAATTCAACTGAAACAGCGCTTCCGTTTCCTTAGTTCCCAGTTACAAGAAATTGCATTGTTTCTTTCCAGATAAAATGATATCTGACTATTCAAAGAAAACCTCAAATGTGACTAGCAGCGAATTCTCTTGAAAATTGAAAAAAAATTGGCATTGTGGTGTTATCATGTACCTGCAGAAAAAGGGCTTAGCCTCCAAGGACTTTCATGTGGACATTGATGCCACGTTAGGGGATGACGTTCCAGTTTTACGGACAGTACAAGGGGCAGGTGAATTTAGGAGGGGAAGGGTATATCTTGAAGAGGATCCCAGGTCTGGACGTCTACAACTGCCACCACCAAGGGGAACATTGATATCCTGTTCCTGTTCACCATAGGGTGATGGACGAATTGAAATTAATGCCTGCAAGATTTCACTGTTCTCTGATCACACCTTGATAGTCAGCCTATAAAACTTTCAGCCCGTCCTCGTAGACGATATAATTATCTATATCATCTTATTCCGACGGCTTCGTAATGCCGTTTCTATAAAAGACTTTTGGTCTAAAGGAAAACAGAACTGAGAAGCTAGTTTACACTTATTCATACGATGAACCAGTCTATCAAAATTGTTCTCTTATTTCTCGAACAGATCCTAAATCGATATCGAGAGATTATATTTTTAATCATTTCACCCCACGCAAGGCGACAATGCTATTATGACGCAGAGGATTACATGAAGTGAAAGAGCATGCGACGACTTTAGTGAGAAAAAGGACAATAAAGGAACATGATTTAGGAAAAGAGATGAGTGACGTTGCATTTAAACTTTATTTTTACAAAAGATTTTAGCTACCAGGGGTGGGGCAAGAAATCTCGGTTCCATAGGCGAAACAATCAGAATAGAACCTACGGTTGCATCTAGGAAGTTCAGCAATAAGAGGGAGAGACCTAATTGCCAATCTAGTAGCAATCTTAAATTCGTGCAATCGAGGCACTAAGGAGAACAGATGATCAGAAGAATTGCTATGAAAATATTTATAGAAAAGTTAGAGTGAAGGCCCGTCACATCGGGAAGAGGCGATGAGTAAAGCAGAGATGATAGGTCAGGATCGATTACATTGCAAACCCCGTCTTTGAATTTTTTGACCAGATATTGCAGCAATATTCAATGTACGGAATGATGATAGATTTATAAATGTGCTGGTGAGAAGTACTGTCTGGCCCAACACTGTAAACCAACCATTCTAGCAGTAGACCTAGCAATTAACTTAATACAATCACCCCACTTTCTTTCGGTGAAAATTGTGATCGCAAAGTGTTAATCTCCTGGAGTTTAGCATCAGCATTCAGCAGACAGCAAACGTTCTCTCTGGTGCTTAAATGAAAGGAGTTATTTTTGTAGGCGTTAAAATTTACAAGCCATTCCTTGCTCCCAGTCAACCAATGAGTGGAGGTCCTTTTCAAGAGCAGTTACCAGTTCTGCTTAGAGGATATATAGCAACGTAGCTAAAGTGCTCAGAGTGAAACCACTTGGCGCAAATTACCTTAAACTTTGTCGCGCATGCACAGTAAGGTATAACGTTCCCGCTCATTTTCGTTGTTTATAGCAGTGCTTGGAAGGGAAGTGTGTAGAGTGTGGTCGTCTCACCGCACCACAGAGGTTCCATAACTGCCCATGGCTTATTCAGAACTTTCTTGCCAAGGACAATATTACCTAGGCTCGATAACCACCATATTCCCTAGATATCACCCTTTGCAATCTTTTATTACTCAAATATCAAATCCCACTTAAAAGGAAGAAGAATTCAAGACGACGAGGCAATCCAAAAGAATCTGACTGTCATTTGGCTGACATTAACTTTTAACATTCTGGAGGTAATTTTATCTGCGAAGCGAACTTTTTAAACTGCCACTACAAGTGACTCAGATGAATGAATGATAGCGTATTTGAATTTTGCAGTTGTGTTGTCATATCCTGCTATAGCAACAGAAAATGACCATGACTGAAATTAAGTAGGGTGTTTAACCAATCCCTGTTGCAGACACCTACTCAGGCACATTTGTGTTTGTGCAACAGCCACAGAGCCCACCTGTTGTTTATACTATAAAGTATTAACATGAATCTTTATAAAAATAACGATTTCATTCTCATGACTCTACAAATGAAAACAGTTGTGTATTCTGTAATGACATATAAAAATTTCATGGCATCTTAAATATTATTTAACCTTTATAATCCTGGGGGGGATTTTGTTTGCAAAACAAAAATTTTATTCTGCAAGTGACTCGGATGAATGAATGATAGTGTATTTGAATTTTGCGATTGTGTTATCTCCTGCTATGGCAACAGAAAATGACCATGACTGAAATTAAGTAGCCTTGAAAAACAATGCAGTGGAAAAGAAAATAGTGACTAATGCAGTGTGTTAAAGGTTAATACTACTATGAGAAACATTGGTGTGAATGCAGCCATAACTCTAAAAATCAAGAATGAAAGATTTGTTTACGTTATTTGTTACATGTGTATGTTGCAGAACTTTTGTAAATTGTATAATCGTCTTTTTTTATGTGAAATCAAGAAGTAAAACTAGTTTTATTACATTTATAATTGTAGTACAGCATTATAATGTGAATTATTTCAACTAAAAATATTTACATTATTATTTAGTTTCATGTATTAAAATTAATCTTTATAAAAATAACGATTTCATTCTTATGACTCTACAAATGGAAAAAGTTGTGTATTCTGTAATGACATATAAAAATTTCATGGCATCTTAAATGTTTTGTTGCTTAATAAAAAATAAAGTTTGCATATTATATTAAATGTTGTTATTTAACACCACAATGATAATGAATTTTAATTAGAAATATAGATTTTATGTTATCTTAAGTGTTATTTAACCTTTAACATTCTGGGGGGTGGGGATTTTGTTTGCAAAACAAAAATTTTATTCTACAAGTGACTCAGATGAATGAATGATAGTGTATTTGAATTTTGCAATTGTGTTGTCATCTCCTGCTATGGCAACAGAAAATGACCATGACTGAAATTAAGTAGCCTTGAAAAACAATGCAGTGGAAAAGAAAGTAGTGAATAAAATGCTATGATTAATAACGACACAAATTACAGTGAGCAAGTAAAAGTACTATCGACTGGCTCGGAAACTCTCCTGATTTAAATTCAATCAAGAATCTGTGATCAATCTGCAAGGGAGGACTTCGGGGAATGGACATACGAAGAAACTAACATGTGAACTGGGTCATGTTTTATTGGAAAATACGAAAAAGAAGTAAATAATAACGGAATTATTCGTTTTATTTCAATTAATTTGCACAAGGGTGTATAAGTCTGCCATTCATCTACCCACTGAATATTACTGTAACACCTAGTCTGGAGCCTCTGATATGTATTTAGAGATTCTAGATAGAATCCAAAAAAGAAGCTGCTATGTTATGGGTCCTGACATGACATCTCGCCTTCACTCACTTTTCCACCGCCGTAGCATTGCTCCCTTTTAACTTTTGCATTAATACTTTCATGGTTCATGTTCTGATGAACTTTCGTCTAGACTTTATTAATTGAAGAGCAGTACTAGATTGGTGGCAAGGGCTCATCATTCTACTGTTGAAATGGCTAGATATAACCGGAAGTTCTATGTAAGTTCACTTCCGGTTATCTGATTTTCAGTCAAGTTTGATGTTCAAATATTTAAACGCAATGTGAATCGTTATCTACTGTCTTCTTAATTTCTGTTATTTTATTGTTCTCTCTTCTTAATAATATTTTATTTTTCTCATATTCTCTCCAACTCAGTAACACTTGCGTCTTAGTGGTTTTATTCCCTTTCTTGGAGCGAAATGATTAAAAAATGTCTTCGAAGACATACTCTACCTGATTGTTCATGAATTCAGCAAAACGTTTCAGTATTTCATCTGGGATGTGGCGTGAATATGTTAGAAATATATTCTTTATCTCTTGCAAATACGTCGATACTAGATTCATTTTCGTATAAATGTTCCGTATTCTATTTTCGCAAAAAATATATAAAAAATATCCGAAATATTCCTGAAAAACATCTGAGATATTACCTCATTCATCAAGAAAATACTTTCACCTGCATTTCTGACTTGTTCTTTTAAGAACTGGTTAAATTTGTTTTAATTTTTTTTATATAAAAAATTCAAAACAAGAGACAAACGGTCATATCTAATGTTAATATGATGAAATATATATATATATATATATATATATATATATATATATATAATCATTTATTTGAATATTATAACATAAATATGTTATAAAATCACTACAAAAATAGCCATTTTGTTTCAACACTTCTGGTGTCTTATCAAGTGAGATGTAGAATATAGAATAAATGGTTTTAAAAGTTTCAAATAAATTAACGATCCTTAGCTAGGAGTAAACGCTGTTACATAAGCTAGAATGACCAATCAAAATACAAGTATAGGGTAATTCGAAAAATTTGACAACTAAGCAAGGTTATCATAGATATTAAAACATTTATAAAATTTGAAATTAAGATTAAAAGTAAAAAATTAAAAATTACCTATTTAGAAATCTAAATCAAATCTCTATTAAGTTTTAAATTGTAGAATTACCGAGGAGAAAAAATATAAAAATATAAAAATAAAAATAAAAGATATATATGCTATTTAATTTATATTTTCATTGAAATTATGTTAAAAAGGATGTTCAGATCCCCAGACAAAAATGTATACATTTTTATAGTTTCATTTCAACATGGTAGTCGCCTCTCACGCGAAATCATTCGAACATACTCAGGTTATAATACATAAGCGCTCAGACATATTTAGATATATATACACACATAAAATACGGTGAAGAGACACGACCCTTGATAAAAAAAACAAAAAAAAAAAACGAACATCTACACTACACACAACCACACGTACGCAAACATACAACCAAACGTGCATGCACTTTCCTTACACATAGACATCAATAAACACAGGCACATACATCCACATTCACATTGACCTAGACGTTCAGATGTAACAGCTAAAATGAACATATTCGTGTCATAATGTGTTATTAAACGAATTTTAACTTGAAATATAACTAATCTGGTCAAATATATATAGATAAAATTTAAACAAATATATATATATATATATATATATATATATATATATTTTAAACCATATAGTTTTCCACACACTACATGCAAAAGTAAATAACTACCTCCATATATAATTGTACATTCACACATACGCATAAAAATCAGCACATGTACCTACATATATATATATATATACGCATAATAGGTACGCATATACAGACATACGCACATAGACATACATATACATAAGCACGTATAAATATATCGACCCATACAGCAACGCAAAAAAGTAAAAAAAGCAAGTAAAAATATATATACATAAAGATGCACATATATACAAATACATACATACATACATACACATACACATACATATTTAGATATACATACATACGCACGCATACATATATGCATATAAACTAAACATATACATAGACATTTACAAATACACGCATATACATGAAAAATCAAACAAACGTAAATTAAAACTATATAAATATAAATATGTATATACACATCAGCGTATACATATATATACACATACATACGCAACTACGCATATACACATACATATACATACACACATACACACATATATATACATATACCCACACACATACATACATATATACATATACATACACACACATATATATATATATATACATATACATATATATATATATACATACACATACACACATACATATACAAACACACATACATATACACATAAACATATAGACACACACACAAAAAAGGGAAAGGAATAAGTATACAGAGACAAACATATATTCTAATAATATTCCAACAATATTATGATAAAATATATTAAAAGTTTATAATAATTAAAAAAAATAACAACAGTCTATAAGCAATTAAAGGCTCCTTATCAACAAAAGTAGATTTTAGTTCGTATCTATGATACACTCCAAGACACTAAGGCATACATACAAATACACATACTACGACATACAAACATATATCTATATATACATAAATATCTAATCATATATAAATACCCATATCAACACATCCAGATATACAGTACACCCACATCCGAGCACATACATATAAATACCTACACACATATATATATATATATACACCTATATACAAACACATATACATACATATATACACATTTAAACATACACACATATACATATATATGCATACATAAACATACATATACACATATACATATACATATATATATATACATATATACATATATATATATATATATATATACATATATACATATACACATACACACATACATATACATACATAATCATATATATACATATTTACACACACACACACAATTACACATATATATCTATACCCAAACATATACTTACATATTTAGTGGTAGACACTTACCAAAATTTACACCCCTACTCGTACACATAAACAGGTTAACATATGATAGATATTAATATACACAATTATATACCTTCATATAAATAAATAAAAAATAACAAAAAAACACTTACATATATATACCCCTATATACACACATACACATCCAACAGTAGAAACACACCTACATAACATACAAATATATACATGCAAATACAGACACGTATAACACTTTGTAAGTACACAATACACATTCATATCGACTCGGTGACCATCATGCTAAAAAGGTAATAGTCTATCAAGTTTAACTTATCGTTATCATTGAAAGTATATGATCTCTATACTAAGTTAAATTTGAAACGATGTTTGCAGTTAACTGTTAGTTCATATCTTTGATTTAAAAGATCAGTCTTATTTTTAAATGTAATTATTTCAAGTTTCTCGTTAAGGCATAGGTAACACGGGGCATATAGGGAGTTACATGTCCGGGCCTTTCTAATTAATTTCCATTTAACCTTAGGTGTTTTATTTTTTTCTTTTAGACTCCAAAAGTATTTGGATAATGAAGTCATATATTTTTTTTTTTAATCATATCACCCCAAGCAAGGCCGGAGGCCACTATCACGCAAGGGGTTAAAGAGGGGGTTGGAGGAAGAGCAGATAGGAGTGGCAAGGGAGGGGATGTGGAGAAAGAGAAATACAGTGGGTCGATCAAGGCAAGGGGGCCAAAAAAGATCCTGAGCGAGAGCCGATAGGAATGAGAAATGAAAGGATGTGGAGAAGGGAAAGAGACAGAGAGAGAGAGAGAGAGAGAGAGAGAGAGAGAGAAATCCGAGGCCCCCTTCCTAGACACGAAACAAGGTTTGGGCCTCTAAACGTGTCCAATAGAGGGGGGAGGAGTGTAGACCGGGCGGTAGGAAAGCCTACCTACTCCTATTACGTATAACATTCAACGAAGACAAGACTGAATTTTATAGTTACTATTATTAAAAGATTGCATATGACCCCGCCAGCGTTCCTTGAATGGTCTCATGGTGCAACCTATGTAGAATTTCTTTATATTTGGATTTTCTAGTGTTGATATTGTACTGAGATAAACTACAGAGCCAGTTAAACAATTATTCTTTAGTGGACAATTATTGGGATTTCTACAGTTACATGATTTATTATTTGTGTCATTTTGCTTAGTGTTGCTTTTCGCAACCTTGTGGGTTTTCAGGCTCTCCGAATCCGTATACTTGCTGAAGATACTATTGTTATGTTTTTTAATTATTTTCTCTAGGTTATCTGCACAACTATAGCTTAACTTAAGAGTATTGGAGTTAAATATTTTACTAAGTGTGTTGGTTTCAGATTTGGGGAAATGTTTTTTTAATGAGGTTTAGAAACAGGTGCCCCAATTTAGTTTTAACCATAATGTTAAAAGGGGGAGTATACCATATGATTTTTCTAGATCTCTTTCTACTATTATGGTTGCTATTTATAGGGCTTTCATATTGAATAGTAGTATTTTTGTATCCACTATTTTTAAGTGCAGAATTATAAAAGTCTCTATGTTTATTAAAAATATCTCTGTTTGAAGAGTTATTACTGATCCTACATTCAATAGAATAGGGTATGTGTTTGAGGATTGCAGGGGGGTGGTTAGAATGTGGATGTACGTATATTGGATTGGAATTAATCTTTACATATGGTTGGTATGAGTTGCTGGTGAGGTCTAGGGTAACGTCTAGGAAGTCTACTTGTTTAACATTAGTGGTAACCATTACTCTGAGACCCAGATCCTTAAATACCCTATGAATCATTTTTCTAATACGGTCGACTTTAATTTTAGTGGAGTTCTTAACTACTAATAATCCATCGTCCCTATATAATCTTACACTATCAGAATCTAGGTAATCAAAGGCACTTAAATTATACAAAAGAAATAATTTTTTTTAATTTGCAACTTTTCAGTTGTTTTATATATATATATATATATATATATATATATATATATATATATATATATATATATATAAAACAACTGAAAAGTTGCAAATTAAAAAAATTGAATGTTTTTTTTGTGAAGGTATTTATTTATATTTTTATATATATATATATTTGATATTTCAGATCGATCCCGATATTCATCAGAAATAAATGTTTCCAGAAGTTTGTTTACAAGTAGCGTTCGTCGCGTGACGTGGACGTCACGTGATATGGAATGCAACTGTGTTCGAATATTTCTAACGTAAATCTAACTGTAATAATATTTTAGATATTGTTTAAGAAAATGTTTGTATCTATATCTAAAAAAAAAATTATGTTTAACTATTGAAATATTTATAAAGATTTAAAATACCCATGTCTTTATTTAACCCGAGTTTATATGTATTTAATTTTAAAATCCAGTATTTTTCTTTTTTTGTGCGTGCGTATGTGGAACTGAAATCAGAATCTATGAATACACATTTACAGTTTTCTAATGAGTGTCCTGGTGGATTAAAATGTTCAGCTATGGGGTAATAAGGATTGTTTTGACGTATGGTTAGTTTATGGTTGTTGAAGCGAAATCTAAAATTATTTCCAGATTCACCAATATATATATATATATATATATATATATATATATTCATAACATGATATTTTCAAAGAAGAATCAGCAATATTATCGGTCTTTTTCTGGGGGCTCGGCTTCACTCACTTTCCTCCCCTCGTAAGGTTGGCCTTGTGTCTTTTCTATAAATACTTTCACGATAATTGTCGAAAAAGGCTCTTCGCTATGGAAACTAGACGATTTAAAAAATTTAAGCGCAGTGCTTGACATTTCATCAATTTACTGATGAGCTGTCTCGATATAGCCGTAAGTTCTATGCTAACAATTTCTTTTCTCGCACTTCTCGCGTGCGTAACTATATTCCTGATCCAACAATAATCTGCAACAATTCAAATGTAATGTCAGTCGCTATCTACTTTTCTCTTCCCCGTCATTATTAATAGTTATTTTCCTAATTCTTTCACACCCGGTAGCCCCTTGGGTCTTAGTGCCTTGCGTGGGGTGGCACAAATTTTAAAATAAAAATTACTCCCAGTAGCTACGTTGCATTTCAGTTGCATTATTATGTGGTAAATTGTCTTAAAAAAAAACTGTTAGAAAATTATTTATCAAACAAAACGATTTTACGAGTTGGCTGACAAGTCATGTGAAGATTCTTTTTTACTGAATATATATATATATATATATATATATATGTTTCCTTAAAAATGACAGACAAGGTACTGCGATTATGCTTTTTATGGGTGTGGAAAAGAAAATGAAATTGGTTAGCCAGTTTCAAATTCCGAGCAAATGTGTAGCGCTCGATGCCGCTTTAATATTCTTGTTAAGGCTAGATTCCATATTTTATTTTCCCTCAACACTATGGATTAAATAGCAGGATCGATTGAGCTGTCTAACATTGTTTGGCAGCCAGTCTAATAGAAGGATTACTCACAACTAACAAGAAAGCAGTCGACTATATTTCGCATTAGATCATGATTCAAAGTTATTAAAAAAAGAAGTTGTGGAGAGCTATTGCCCATTCGTCTTCAAAGCGTATGGTATTTAAATTTTTTCTTATTTATTTACTGTTAATAATCTGGTCTTTAAATAGTAATAATTTTTATACAGGTAAACATCTCAAATTTTAGAATTCTTATCGGTCCCAAAGGTTGAAGTTGATATTTTTTGTCTTTTGATGATGCAGTTATGATAGCGGTATCAATTCAATCCATAACTCCCAAGAGTAATGAAGAGCAAGAGTTGTCAACAATTTCGACTTTCAAGGAGTGGGATCGAAAAGCCCGGGGACCATTCTGATTAAATTTATCGTAAACAACTTATTTTCAGTCGGGAGGGGCGTTTCCAAATCTTCACTTTAAAACTTCGAAAACCATTGTCCACACTTGCTCGCACCTACTGAATCCATATCGTAATTTTCAGTAATCCATTGTGTAGATTTCAGTTTATTCTGTTGGAGTTTTGGGATACCCTGTTGTACTAGTGAGCCAGCCAAAATGAGCTGACTCATTTTATAGTTCACCAATAGAAGCCCTTAACCAATGAGAAGGCTCAAAATATTCAGTGCGACGTGTATAAAGGCGGCCATGTTTTTCCCGAATATGTGCAGTCAGCCTTTGATATCGAAGACTGAAGAATTACGGAACTAGAAGAAAGCCAGACTATTTTGGAATGGGTCAATGTAATATCTGTGACATTGACTGTTGCTATTCGGTGCAATGTATCCCGAAGAACTATCAAGAAGCCATAAATTCTGATAATTCCAAACGATGGATAGCCGCCATGCAAAAAGAAATGGAATCCCTAGTATCAAATGATACTTTTGAATTGAAAAAGGCCCCGGATGATAAAAATATTATCGGCAGCCGTTAGGTTTATACTATAAAGCGAAATGAGGATGGCTCGCCAGTGTATGAGGCTCGTTTTGTAGCTAAAGGATTCTCGCAGATATACGGGGAAGACTATGTAGAAACATTCAGTCCAACAATAAACATTACAACAATCAGAGTTTTGATGCAAATGGCCGCACATTATGGTATGGATATACACCATATGGATGTTAAAGCAGCGTATTTAAATTCTCCGATTGACTATGAAATATATATAGAACCGCCAGAAGGTTTTGAAAAAGGTGATAATTATGTATGGAAACTCAAAAAGACACTATATGGGCTCAAACAAAGCGGAAGAACATGGAATAAATTACTACATTTCTATTTAATTGAACAACATTTTGAATCCTCCCCAGTTGACCCATCCCTCTACACAAGAATAATGAAATATTAGCAATTCTGATTATTTGGGTCGACGATATGTTAATTGCTTCAGAATGTAAAGCTACTGTATTAAAAATTAAAAATTCCTTAAATATATGGTTTAAAATGACCGACTTGGGTCGACTATCATGGTTTCTTGGTATACAGTTCGAATTTAAGGACAACACTGTTACAATGAATCAATCCAGATACATCGAAAAACTTTTATCTAAATTCAGCATGCAAAATTGTAAAACACGAACTACTCCATGTGAAATAGATTTAAACACAATTATGAATAATGAAGATGGTATAGCGGCGTGTGAGAAAGAATACAGAATATTGATTGGAAGTCTTATTTACGTCATGACATCAACAAGGACAGATATCTGCTATACGGTTACTAAGTTGTCCCAAAACTTAAATAAACCGAGGACTGCATTTAACAAGAGCTAAGCAAGTATTACGTTATTTAAAGGGAACTAAGAATCAGTGCCTAGTATTTCGACAATCAAAAAACCCACTACAACTGGAAGGATTTTGTGATGCTGATTGGGCAAATTCACCAGATCGTAAAAGTATCACAGGCTATTGCTTTAGATTGGCAAAAGATAATCCAATAATTGGCTCGAAATCTAAGAAACAGGGAATGATTTCAGTTTCAACATGTGAGGCGGAATATGTTGCATTGTCGCAAGCAACACAAGAGGCTATTTTTCTTAAATTACTGATAAAAACAATTACAACACTGATAATAAGTGAGCCTAAAACTATTTCCTGTGACAATCAGGCCAGTATTGCTTTGGCTAAAAATCCAATAATACATCAAAGATCAAAGCATATTGATATTAAATATCAATTTGTTAGGGATCAGGTACAAAAGAAAACAGTACAAATTGAATATGTTCAATCGGAAAATAACGTGTCGGATTTCTTTACAAAGCCAATTACAAAATTGAAATTAGGGGCTTTCATTCCTGTCATATTTGGTACTGACCTATAAGGTCCTTATTAGTCCTGGGTAGGACGTAAAACTGCATCCACTAGTTATTGTCTTAAGAGACTTCAGTTTTTGGTATGAATGTGAGTCCTTAGTTTCGAGGTATAAACGTAATAATCCTACTTTTAGCCCAATACTTCTCTGAATGTCTCTCAGAATCACTCTGACCCGGAGTGATAGTGCCTGTTTTAATGGGTCCCAGCTATGGGTAAAATAACAACTTTTTCCAATTTTGTTGTGATCACAACCCAAATTTATAATATTGTTATTAATGTTTATTAACCATGAAATACTTAACAGTGGACGAAATGATATAACTAATTTTTGTTGATATTAATTAAAAATAAAATTAATTTCAAATCAAAAAGATATATTTTATGAATACTAAATTATTTGATCCATATGAATATTGATTTTACTAATATTTTGAAAGAAGATTCCATAATGTACCCAAAATGGGGAGGGGGTGGAGTTTTGGGTACCCTGTTGTACTAGTGAGCCAGCCCAAATGAGCTGACTCATTTTATAATTCACCAATAGAAGAGTTTAACCAATCAGAAGGCTCAAAATATTTAATAGAACGTGTATAAAGGCGGCCATGTTTTTTTTCCAAATATGCACAGTCAGCCTTGGATGGCTGAGCAGTCGAACTCTCTGCCTTCGGGCAGAGAGGAACCCAGACGAGGCTCCGCCGAGGGGCAGAGTCTCGTTCGGGGTGGTAGACTGTCCCTGAACCCGTTTTTACGGGTGCCAATAAGGTATATTTTTGGCCGAGCCGACGGGCTCGGAAATTTCACGTTAAACTCGACCTTGTGCCGCATGTAACCCTCGTGGGGGTGGCTAAATATTACAGCCAGCCTTTGATATCGAAGACTGAAGAATTTCGGAACAGCTACTGGTGGTATTGGCGATCTATTCAGATTCAGTAGAGTATCTGACTCGTGAGTATTAATCTTTAACGTTGTTTCATTGAACAGATTACGTACTGCGCTGGATTCTATATTCATAGACTATGGGGAACATGGTCAACATATTCCCCTCAGGTTATAGTAATTTAATAAGGTTAGATTACATGTAGAAAAAGGCCGATAAGTATGGAGTACTCAGTGTGGATCGAATCATTCGTAATTGATCCAACGAGATAAGTTTGCTAACCACGTAGAAATGATCAATATTTTCCCCAGAATATAAATAGATCAGGAAATAAAAAGAGGCTTGTTGAAGTTGTTCAAAGCTTGAAGTCCTTAACTCTTTGAGCCTTGACTACCGCTTTACCACTGGTATAGGAAAATGACATAATGCCTAGCTACAAGTTGAACGGTGGTAGAGAAAAATGACTTAATGCCCAGCTCCGGTTGAACGGTGGTAGAGAAAAATGACTTAATGCCCAGCACCGGTTGAACGGTGGTAGAGAAAAATGACTTAATGCCCAGTACCGGTTGAACGGTGGTAGATAAAAAGGACTTAATGCCCAGCACCGGTTGAACGGTGGTAGACAAAAATGGCTTAATGCCCAGCACCGCTTGAATGGTGGTAGATAAAAATGACTTAATGCCCAGTAACCGGTTGAACGGTGGGTAAACACTTGTAACTATTTTTATATCTACCGTGAAACATTACATACATTTGTGAAATTTGACTCAGGAGTCAGGGTTTAAAGGGTTAAAGATTAACATAAACCCAGATTAAGCTACGCATGCACATTTTAAATGTTAAACGACCTGATTAATGTTTCGACACTTTATCTATTTTTTTTAATGATGCTAATTTAAATGAATGCTGAGTAATCTCATCACATATAAAGAAGAGACTTGCAGCAAGATAGATGTGGTTCTACAGAACGATGATGAGGATGTCAGGGACAGAACATGTGAGCAACAACGAAGTTTTAGAAAATACTGAGAGAAAAAGGACACTAACATATTGATGCATCAAAAAGAGGCAACTGAAATTTCTAGGGCGACAAAAGAAAGAGGAGATAATAAATTGGACATTGGTCATATTGAAAGCGAGAAGGACAGGGGTAAGCGACGCATAACGTATTTAATGAACTTGTGTAAACGGATGGTAGAAATATTTACCGAAAATTTACAATCACATATGATCTCATAAAATATTATTCACAAAACTGTAATCCTGAGTAATTATAGGATTTTATTACGGCCACTCCATATTTGACTGAAGACATAGTATACTTTTACGAACCTCTGATATAGTTACTATTTTATACAAAATACTAAACGATACAAAAGAATAATACGTGATTTACGACTAAATCCCAAACTATTAGGATATTGAATAAGTTATCGCTGATTTTTCCATGAAAAGTAATGTTTTATTTACAAAGATTAATAAGAAACATGTCACTGGAAGGATTGTCCATCGCTAGTGTTATGGTCCAATATCCTCGCACCACGGTTATGGTCCAAGGTTAGGACCAAGGAAGAACAACACACAAGAGTAGAAATAACAAAAATATATTACAACAGAATAATAATACAAGAAGTTGAAGGTGTTAGTATGACTGTCAGTCTGGTTTAGAGTGTACTACTATTGTCTCGACTCGTTCCGTCTCGACTCGTTCCATTTCCGTTCTCTCTAATACGTCTCTCTTGAGAGGCTCAGTCTTTATAGTGTCAGGAAGAGTTCATTGTATCGTTACAGGTAAGTTCCCATAACAGCTAGCCACTACATATTCTTATATTTCTGACAGCATTTGAATTTCACGTCGGAAAAACGACACGTCTTTTGAGGCTAACCACGAATCGACCCATTTTTCGGAACGAGTGATAATCAGACGGGGTCTAATGAATACGGCAGGTGGAGTAGGATTTCCCATTTAAGCGTTTCCAAGTAGGTTTTCACCGTTTTTTTTCCAAATGTGGCCTAGCGTTTTCATGTTGCAAAATCACTTTTTCGCGTCTCTGTTTGTATAGCGGCCGTTTATTCTTCAATTCTCGGCTCAAGCCCATCAACTGTAGTCGACAGAGATCTACCGTGATGGTTTCGGCCGGTTTAAGCAGCTCATAATAAACTACACACAGCTGATTCCCAGAAGTTTTGAACCATGGATGTTCGGCTTTGTCGTCGATGTTGACGCATGGCTGGGCTTACGCTACGATCTCCTACGCTTAGGGTTATCGTATTGTATTCACTTTTCATTGCCGGCCACGATACGATGCAAAAAACCGTTCCTTATCTGCCGATGAAGCAGATGTTCACACGTGACATGTCGCCATTCGACGTCTCTCGGCTTCAACTCATACGGCATCCAATGTCCTCGCTTTTGAATCATTCATAATGCTTTCAAACGTTTCGAAACTGTTGTGTGATCAACTCCTAATTAATCTGCAAGTTCAGCTTGCGCCTGAAATGAGTCTTCATGAAATAATGCCTCCAATTCTTCGTCTCCAAACTTTTTCGCTGCGCCAAAGCGTTCTTTATCTTCAATGTCACAATCATTATTTTTGAAGCGTCTAAAGCAATCTCTGCATGTTGTTTCCGAAAGAGCATGGTCATCGTAAGTCTCAACAAGAATTCTGTGTGCTTCAGCTGCAGATTTTTTTAAGTAAAGTAGTGCAGTAAAATTATTCGCAAATACATTTTCTTCGGCACGAAATCCGACATGTTTAATGCTATGAAAAACAAAGTTCTTTACACTTCAGCGAAATGAGATATACTGAATTTCAAGCCTGTAGTACTTCCTTATAGATGCGTTAACACCTGAAACTACACACACGCAGTACTAGCAACGCCATCTGTTGGAAATCAGCGAGAACTTATTCAAGGTTCCAAATATTATGGCTATACACAGAACCCCAAATATCCATAACAAAAATAATTATGAAGTCTTTTCATGCGATTTTACTCCCAGGAGCTCCGTTGCATTTTCAGATACATTATTATTTTTAAAGAAAGTGAGAAAATTATTTATCAAACAGAACGATTTATCTATGTAAAATAAGGCCGTGATGAACATTTTGCTGCGAAACTCTTCAGATGTCGAACCAGATAGGTTATTTGAAAATTTTTACTGCACACACACATATATATATATATGTATATATATATATATATATACACGCTCCCATATATATATATATATATATATATATATATATATATATATATAGCTTTACTCTTCAAGTATGAATTGAGATCTCCGAGTCAGAATTACAGGGTGTGTAAAAACTGTCCAAATGTTCTGTAATTCTGAGCGCTTTCGGCTATACTTTTCGCCATTATCAAGAGTTATTTTATTTTTGCCTTTTAATTGGATGTGTGGGTTGTGTGTATGTTTCTAGAGTTATAAGGATGTTTTATTTTCCGAACACGGTTAACACATTGTGGCCGCGTTCGTAGTTAATATATTTGATTGTTGGGCTTTTCTCTTATTCTTTAGGCTTCCATTAATTTTAATGTTTTTTTGCTGTTGGGTGAGGTTATTATGTTTGTATTTTCTACTAGTATGTTTCAGATGGAGTCTGGTAAGTTTTTATGCGTGTTTAAATGTGTTCTAATAGATCAGTGGTCAGATAGGTGTAACGTAAGGCGCCGGGATAGCCCTGTAGTTGTGTGACCCATGTAATTATTTATGAATTCGGTTTGATCAGGAACACAGTTCATTAAAAGGGCATTTAAACTCATAAATAATGGACAGTTTCTACACACTTTGTGTCCAGAAGAGGAAACACTTGTTCGAACACAAGAAAAATTAATTAAAATGCATAATCTCAATATCCTGTCTGTCGTTTTTAATGAAGCATATATATATATGTATATATATATATATATATATATATATATATATATATATATATATATATAGCATCCACAAATAAACTGTTTTCGCTGTATCACAGTGTGGGTAATGTCCGATTATTTCAAGCTGGGATCGAATACATATATTTTTTACTTAGGTGTTATAAAAACAGTGCTATTAAGTATGTATATTAGTAAATATATATAATATCCCACATCGCTAGCACAACTCGGAGTTCCATGCCGTTACACAATCACCACGTGATGAATATATATATATATAATATTATATATTAAGTGATTTAAAATATGTTTTTTTTTATTTTGAATCAGTTAATTTATAATATTAATGCTCTGTAAATTTACATTGAGCACTATTTTGTAAAAATAAAAATATCTATAAGAACACCGGATTATATATCTTACTGTTCTTTCTTTATATATATATATATATATATATATATATATATATATATATATATATATATATATATGAGTGGTTAATATATATATATATATATATATATATATATATATATATATATATATATATATAATTTCGGAGTGCTTATTCACAAAAACGACAAATGAATTCGGAATCTATGGCACATCAAAGGCAAAAAAGAGTAAAACATTGTAGCGTGACTTTGAACTAAAAAGCACTAAAACGAATTGCTGAAGACGTTTCTCTTCACAGCAAATGCGTGATTAATTTTCAATGGATTAAATGTAAATTTGGCGAAGGTCAAGTCTGAAAGGAAGAACAAGTTTTCGCCGCCATTTTCTCCTCTTGAATTCTGTAAATCGACGAATTGATGGGGTGGGGTGGGGGAGAAACGGCGCGGCTCGCTTTAGAAACACACACATACAGACATACAGAACGTTTACAATTATTCACCGAAGCGAAGGAAGCTATGAAAAGCATAGGATCAAATTTAATTATTTTTTTTGATTTGTTTGTATGTTATTGTATTTATTTTTTTTTTAAATTTTCTACTCTGAATATTATTGCAAGAATATTTGAAAAATATTCTTTTTTAATTATTGAGCAATCAAAAAACGATAATAAAATATCTAATCAATAATTATACAATACGCCCTAACCTCGCTTTCCTGTGCTTTTATATGAATATTTTTATGGTAATTCTACCGGTGGTGGGTATTACGAACATAACATAATGTTAGTAATACCCACCATCATTATTTAGTTTCTGGTATATAAAATAGCAATCATGTGCACCTCGAGGCGGTGTAATGGTTAGCAAGCTTGTCTCGCTAGAACAATTACGACTGAGTAGTGAGTTCGATACTCACTGGGTGCCCCGTACATTCGGCCTTGTGCCACATCCAAGCTACGCTTGGAAAATCACTGTGAGCACCTCGAGGCGGTGTAATGGTTAGCAAGCTTGTCTCGCTAGAACAATTACTACTGAGTAGTGAGATCGATCCTCATAGGGTGACTCAGCCTTGTGCCACATCCAAGCTACGCTTGGAAAATCACTATAAAATAGCAATCATTGTAAATATTAATTGGGGTTTCATTTTTAAAAGTAGTTATTTTTACACCCCCCCCAGACAAATTGTACATATGGGAACTAATTAGGACTTCATAGTGATTTGAGGTATTATGTTGACTATACTAAGAATAGTAAGTAAGAATGCGTTGTTTTACCACCTCTCCCCTATCCCCGCTTTGGCCTTGTGCCACATTTTTCAAAAATAAATATAACTTACCTCTGCTGTACCTCGATTTTATGAATTTAAGCGCAGTGCTAGGTCGGCAGCTAGGTTTCCTTTTACAGTTGATATGACTAGATGTAACCGCAAGTTCTATGCTAAGAGTTTCTTCTCTCGCACATATCGCTTTTGAAACTCTCGTCCAGAGTCTGGCTTCAAAGTCAACTTTGTTCTTCAAAAATATAAATGCCGTTTTTCCATATATATACGAGGGTCATTCAATAAATAAGTTGAATTTTTCGGTATACGGACTTCTAATACAGATAGAAGCTTACTCTTTTTTCTTTTTTTTTCTTTTACTTCTTTTTCACATGGATTTAATTTCTTTTGCAGATTAAAAAAAAACTTTGAGAGTTTTGGCGATTAACAAAGATGGCCGCCCAAGAAGCATGCTCCAGGATTGAACAGCGGTCAGTTATCAAGTGTTTGGTTGCTGAAGAGTGCAAACCAGTTGAAATTCATAGGAGAATGTCAACTGTGTATGGTGCCACATGTTTCAGCCAAAAAATGTCTACAAGTGGCCTAAATTGTTTAAAGAAGGACGGAGCAGTGTTGAGGATGAAGACAGGCCTGGGAGGCCTACAGAAGTGAGGTCTCCTGAGGTGATCGAATCAGTCAATGACCTCATTCAGTCTGACAGAAGGGTGACAGTGGATGGCATTGCAAGGACTTTGAGCTTATCTGTTGGGACAAACACAGGAGTCATCAGTCAGAAGGTGTCATCTTGCATCATGACAACGCAAGGCCTCACACAGCAGCCCAAACGGTGCAGACCATCAACGAGCTGGGCTGGGAACTGCTCCCTCATACCCCTTACAGCTCAGACCTTGCCCCTTCAGACTTTCGCCTGTTTGGTCCCTTGAAAGCGTTCACGAGAGGCACGAAGTTTAAAAGTCAAAAGTGTTGTGAGCGACTGGCTGAGACATCAGTCCAAAGATTTTTACGCTGAGGGAATACGGAAGCTTGTGCACAGATGGGAAATGTGTGTGACAGTGCTGGGAGACTACATTGAAAAAAGAAGTAAGCTTCTATCTGTATTAGAAGTCCTTATACCGAAAAATTCACCTTATTTATTGAATTACCCTCGTATATTACATCTGATACTCTTTTCGTGTTATCCAGAGCTCGTTGACAGTAAAGTCAAGCAAGAAGTGTTATCTATCCTCGTTATCCTCGCAATCATCACTTCCTATTATCTTCTCTTAAATTCATATTTAAATTCACTCTTCTTTCAGTATCCCTGTACAGCATTTGTAGCCTTTTATTTTATGTATTCTAGTATAGAAAAAAAATCATCCTTGGTGAGTAGTACCCTAACTTTTCCACTATATATTTTCTATAGTTCAAACAATAAAAGTCCTCAGGGTCACACAAGTTAGAGGATTAATGAGTCGAGTATTACAAGGAAGGAGGATGTCAAAAGTACTTATTATGAAGACGTGTAGGAAAGATATAGGTTGACTCTCCAATTGAAGAGGCCAAGATTATAGTGATTAGGAAGCAACCACTCGGGCCTCTGCGCCATATAGCAACAGATCCTGGAAAAAAGTCTCCGGATGGAACTTACTTCTTTCAAAGGGTCACAACAGGAAGGGAGATAATTACTTGCACCGACATAGCGGGCCATAGCTGTGAAAGTCTGGGCTGGTGGGACTTAAGAACGTAGCAGTTTCTGTCATAGTAATACCGATATAGATGCGAGGGGTTAGCATGCATTCATCTGTGGCATAGGGGTTGCAGGGTGGAAAATAATTCCTGAACCGCAATGCAAAGCTTTTTGAAGTCTGTTGACGCTGAATAGGGAGGACTGGGCAGCAGCTGTCCTGATATGGCAGCAATACACCATTTTTGGTCTTATCTGATTCTTGTCAAGATAGAGGATGGCAGCAGGAGTCTGGTATTTTCTGGGGTGATTCAAGGAACCGACCATACTTCCAGTATCTTTTGCGATGACACGAAGGCACGAGTTCCCTTTGAGGTCTGTAGTGTTGAATTCGAGTCAAAAAGTATCTTTGAGACTATGATTACTCCTCAGTATTGTTCAGGGTTAGGATATAACACCGTGTACTGATTGGTGCTATTCAGGGTTAGGATATAACACCATGTACTGATTAGTGCTATTCAGGGTTAGGATATAACACCGTGTACTGATTAGTGCTATTCAGGGTTAGGATATAACACCGTGTACTGATTAGTGCTATTCAGGGTTAGGATATAACACCATGTAGTATTTAGTGCTATTCAGGGTTAGGATATAACACCGTGTACTGTTTAGTGGTAGTTGGGTCTGATATAAAACAAAATCCCCCCAAAATGTAAACCTCGACATCAGAAATGGTTAGAAATTTAAGTCGACTGGTTATTATCTGCGTGTCCCCTTAGCCCCAAATCTGTGCCTAGAAATATTTTAAATGGGCCTGGAGACACCGGTTGCAGTGAAGTCATTAGCCTGGATTTAAATTTCCTACAAAATAACAATTATTTGTGAATTTTGACTCAGGCGCTCAGGCAGAAGGGTTAAAATTGTTCAGAAACGCAGGGCTTAAAAGGTTAAAGATTAACATCAACCCAGATTAAGCTATGCATGCAAATTTTAAATGTTAAACGACCAAAGAAAACCTGATTAATGTTTCGACACTTCATCTTGTTTTTTTTCCTATTACATGTAATTTCTATTTGTGCTTATGTGCGCCTTGACGTGATAGTGATAGTTAACAAGCTTGTCTTGCTTGAGCAATACTGATTTCGATCCTCACTGGGTGCCTCATACTTTCAGCCTTGTGTCACATCAAAGCTACGGTAAGTAGATCGCGATATGGGCCTGAAATTTGTGGGCCTCATCAAAAATGAGCCACAAGGAGGAAAAAGTGGAGAAACCCTAAAGTAGACGAAACCTAATCAGAACCCCTGTATGCAAACGTTGACTCCCACAATATGGTGTTGCGAAAAGCCCGGATTATAAACAAATCAAACTTTGCACCGGTCCAGATTTCCAAATTAATGAGAGCAAATGAATATAATGAGCGAATCTAGACAGATTGAACGAGGAGAGAAAACGACATTTTAAGCTCTTTGAGAAAGCATTAATTATCTGTAAATATGTGATTAGCAAGAATGTCCAATTTGTCTCGCTCCAAGTTTGTCTGTCACATTATTTTATCATTATGCTATCGATTCATTGACGACATTAAGGAAAAAAGAGTGACAAGAAAAGTCTTGTAGAACTAGATATTTTTAAACTAATGATTTTCAAAAGGACTTACGATTACATCACATTGAAAGACCGGCTCTTATACGATCACGAATTTATGTATATATATATATATATATATATATATATATATATATATATATATATATATATGTGTGTGTGTGTGCGTGTCTGTGTGTGTGTGTGTCCTTGAAGTTGTATGATTTATAAAATTATCAGAAACAGATGAAGAGATAAGTGTAACATCTTTAAACGACGAGTTTCGCCGAGAGCCTTTCTTGTCTTTGGCTTCCTCAGGTTAGAGTGAAAGAAAGACAAAAGAGTGCATGAGGAAAAACGCGTTGGGACATTTGAGGATAATTGGGGACAATAAATCAAATTAACTTAACTCATCACATCCAATGTCCAGACTCAGTAGTGTGTCTCACCGCCTATGTGTTATTTCGTTTGTCTTGGATATATATATATATATATATATATATATATATATATATATATATATAATTTGGAGAAGATTATCACTTAGCTGAGCGGTGTTTGTTCAGTGATGCCTACTACGTGGTCTCGTGAGTACATCAAGATAATATCTTCACTCTTCAGATCTGCCTGCCCCAAAAGCTTTTCCACCGTGTAAAAGAACCACAATTCTGGTACTTAGAACTAGACTATTATTTAAATACAATCAGTACAGTGAAACTAGAGAGTATTTTTTATGTATATACTTGTATATACGTGTAATATATACACACCCAACCAAGTGAAACGCGTCGTTTGGAGATTATTCCCTTTGTCCTATCTACATGCCCAAATGAGGTTGAACCACTCGAAATCAGATGTTCATAGGCTGTAAGTACCAAGAGCTTTAGGAGGTCCAGATCTCATGCATCTTGAACTAACTCTAAAAACTACAAGGTAACCAAAAAAGTTCTGTCTGTTTTTAAAGGAAAAAAAGAAACATATGTAACTTATATTTAGTCTTTGAAGTAATCGCCATCGGCATCCAGCACCTTCTGCCAGCGTGTCTCCAGCTGTTCAATGCCCTTGGGTTTTGATTATCCATGGAGTGGAAGAGGTAGTAATCGGATGGCGCAAGGTCAGGTGAATACGGCGGATGGCACAAAGCCTCCCACCCAAGTTGCTGTATCCCTGACGATTCGCGCGACATGCGGCCTGGCATTGTCATGGAGGAAAAGCGCACCTTTGCGATTAACCAGTGCTGACTCCTTCTGGCGCAATGCCTGTTGCACACGTTTCAATTGCTTCGAGTATTGGTCTCCAGTGACCGTTTCGCCAGTTGGTAGCAGTTCATAATGAACCACTTGACGACCTGTCCACCAGACACAAAGCATAATCTTGCGTAGGTGCATAGACGGTCTTGCGGTGTGAGGGACAGCATCCTGAGGAGGCAACCAATGTCTGGAACACTTGGGAGTTTCGTACAGAACCCACTTTTCACGAGCTCATACGGTGGCGAGAAAGCAGCGATACGCAGGCTGACACTCCTTTTCCCTTGTGGACCTCCAACAGCGTTTGCGGAACCCACTTGCTCAGTTTGTACGTCTTACCTAGGCGGTGCAGATGAAGTCTAACTGTTTCATCGGAAACGTTGAACTGTCTTGCAAGTTCCCCACACGTTAGACTACTGTCCTCTTCAATGTCCGTCTTCAGGACTCCGTTATTCAAGACCTGTGGTCGTCCACTGCGAGGCTCATCATGGAGAGACAAATCTCCCGACTTGAATTTTCGAAACCAACGCCTTGCAGTACGTTCATCCACAGCACTATCCCCAAACTCTTGACATATGCGGCGACTTGATGTAGCTCTGATAAGCCCACTTTGAAGTCGTAAAGCAAACAGCCCCGAACAAAATCTCTAGAAACTTCCATCCTTCTCACAGCTGTCCGGCTCATAACTGATGACCGGGCACGGTGCGCATGTTTTTTATAACGTCTGATGTTTCTACTTCCGGCTGTCCGAATTTGAAAACAATTGCTACACGCATTTCGTATATATTTTAACTTCATTCAGTGACTAATCAAAAAACGGACATAACTTTTTTGGTTACCTTGTACAATAATCGGATTGGAGGCCTACCTCATGTAAAGCAATGACCCCCTCCTACAAATAGTAAAACACCAAACCCATTCCATCAAGAAAGAAGCTGCTCCCTTCAAGAAAGAAGCTTAATTTACTTTAAAACTTACCAACAAATACGAAGCGAATACCATCTACGCCAAACGAGTAAAACCGAAAGCAAAACAACTTGGCCTAATGAAATTACAAAAAGACTGGGAGAACAAGGCGTTACATGGCAAATACCTAAAAAGAACAAAAGAAGCAGATGTTTACTAACAGGAAACACATCAATGGCTGAGGAGCACCGGACTGAAAGCTGAGACAGAAGGTCTAATTATTGCATCTCAGGACCAAAGCCTCGCAACCAGATCCCATCACTGTCGCATAATCAAGGATAGAACAAACTTGAAATGCAGCAGCCGAGGAAAATATGATTAAACTGTAGACTATATTATCTTAGGATATCCGGAACTAGAAGAAAAATGAATATACCCACAGACATAACAATGTAGCAACATATATGCACTGGAAGATATGCAAGAAGCACAAAATCGAAACCACTGAGAGATGGTATGAGCACCAACCAGACACAGTTACCCAAAATAACGATGTAACTATCCTCTGGGACATGCCAATTCAAACTGTCAGGGAAATAAAAGCCAACAAACCTGATATTATCATAAAAACAAGAAATTCAGAGAGATGGTCATGCTTATTGACATAGCAGTACCATCTGAGAGACCTGGAGATCGAGATTAACAGGATGTGGGGAATGAAGACTGAGATTGTACCAATAGTAATCGGAGCTCTGGTTCTTGTGAGAAAAAGAATGGGTAATTTTACAAAGAGTGTCCCAGGTAATATCAACATACAAGTAGTAAGTGGGTGTTTGAATGAATTTTATTTCAACCAGACTTCTCTCTCTCTTTCTTTCTTTCTTTCTTTCTCTCTCTCTCTCTCTCTCACTCACACACACACACAGATATATATATATATATATATATATATATATATATATATATATAAGGAATCAGAGAGCCGAGTTCGAATTCCAGTCGAATCCATTACATTCACTTATGTGCTAATACCCTTGGGAAATGTATGAATCCTCTTCTCCCTCCACCCCCAGCTAGTGGTAAATAGCAGGATAGACCATGTTCTATAGCCTTGGATGGCAACTGGTCTACCAAAGAAAGAAATGGCAACCTACTGCGGGAAAAAATCTGCCTCGTCAGTCATGTATCAAAAGATACATGATCGCCTAAGCGTGTATCACGCATGGCACATAACTGACTGATATGTATGTATGTATGTATGTATGTATGGGTGATTTTATGAAACTGAGGAAGTTGATATCTGAGGAGAAAAAACGGCTGACAAACACTGTCAAAGACTGCGTTTATACTTAAATTTTGCATTTTTGCTGAAAATGCTTTCGACAGATGAAGACCGAAAACATATTCCATAAGATACGTAAATGTGATTGAGACATTGTCATATATTAAAAAAAATTCTTGTGAATAGTTTCAAGAAATTAAAACAAAATTTCCTAAACTGAAAACTCTTTTCAAATTATCAGTGCAAATCACCGATTCCATTTCTAAAACAAGAACACAAAATATAAGACCAAGTGTATTAATAAATTGGAAAAATTAGTAACAGACGATGAAACAAAAAAACAAGGAGGCCACATTGAATGGTGTACAAAATACAATTAAATCAACACAATTACGTTTCTCTTGTTTATCATGTTTATTTTGATAAGTTTGTCGCTGGAAATGTGCTTTTATTGTTGGGAAGGACGAAATTAATGTTGATTTTTAAATTGTTTTGCAAATACAATTTGAAAGACATATATTCAAAATTGATAATTAAATGAAGACAACGGCGTAATTGTTGAGGAATAAAATATATTCTTGTGGTTTTGAAAATGGATTTTAAGTTCGAATCATACATGTTAACCAACTTATAAAACCCAAAAGAAGGATCTGCAATGGTATTGGTCCTGACCTGGCATCTCGGCACAAGTCACTTTCCCACCGCCGTAACGTAGCTTCCCTGTGCCTTTTCTATAAATACTTTCATGGTAATTGTTCTGGTGAGCTTTCCGCTTTGGTAACCCGACTTTTTGAAATAGCTAGATTTAACCGTAAGTTCTATGCTAACAGTTTCTTCTATCGCACTTCTTGCTTGTGGAACTCTCCTCCGGCTTCTTGCTCCTCAGTCAACTTTGGTTTTCAAAAATTTAAATGCAATGTCAGTCATTATCTTCTCTCTTAATTTTTGTTAATTTATTGTCCTCTCTCCTTAATATTATATTTCTCTCATATTCTCTTACACTCAGTAAACTATTGCGTCTTAGTAGCTTTGTTGCCTTGCTTGAGGTGAAATGAAATGAGTTAAAAAAAACTACTGTAATGGGCACAAAAATTCTAAGAAGAATAAAATATAATATATACACTAAAACAAATCCACATTATATCCAAAAACGTTTGCGGTTTCTCTCTTTTATATATATATATATATATATATATATATATATATATATATATATATATATATATATATATATATATCTATATCACAGAAATGAAAGTGTGAAGGTTAATATTACAAGACATATTAAAAGCGAAGCAATTGGTTTCGCTCCTGCTCTTCAGGCTTCCAAAGGGAGATTTAACTTAAATTAAACACACTAGAAAATGTGCAATGAAAAGTAAATGGGGAGGAAAAAAATGAACACAAGGAGCTAGAGACAAATAACAGCGAGTCCTAACAAAAATTCACGCTGTTTACACAGGGGAGGCTTGCGAGACCCGATATAAAGTGCCTCCAGCACCTGGAGATGAAATAAAGAGGGTGACTAGGACAACACAGTGAACCCGTTCAGACTAAAGTTAGCCGCACACTTTCTGTTATTTAAGATGTGCTCACATATCCCCCCCTTTCCTTCTCATTGCACATTTTCTAGTGTTTTTAATTTAAGTTAAATCTCCCGTGGAGGCCTGAAGAGCGGGAGCGAAACCGGTTGCTTCGCCCGTTTTTAATATGTCTAGTAATATCAAGCTTCACATTTTTATTTCTGTTATTAAATTAGCCTCCACTGTCTCTAAAATACTTCTGTGGTATGTGTCTCAAATAGCCTCTAACAATTAAGTCCACCTCCAAGCCGGAGAATGGATGAAGACAGAAAACTGACACCTCATAACTCGCTTCTTCGGGTATGTGAAGCTCGGCAGCCGAGGAAGTGTAATAAGGTAACTTGCTTGTTAGGGAAGTGTATTTTATATTTCTGTTTTTTTTTGGTGGTAGCGACTGGAACAGAAAAATTTATAAGTTTGAATCTGTTGGGGAATCAAATTTTCCCAGGATATCTGATTGTGAAAACATCTGTACTTCAAAGGACTGCAGATTTTGACAAGTGACAACATTTGTCTTGTCTATGTTCGCCCAAAAGCTTTTCAGACGAATATGTAAGGTTGTTATTTAGAATGTAAATGGCTTTGAAGGCTGGCGATATTTAGAGTCTGGATATGTTAAAAACCAACTAGAAGACATGACCCGTTTTGACCCCTTTTGTGATCAAAGGAGGGTGAAAAAACGGGTGGGTAGATGGTTCTTTATATATACAGCATTTTGACGAACGGCAGAGAGAGGCAGCCGAGGGACACACACGCAATGCACACCCGCCCGAAATGTTCGATTCTCTGATAAAAGGTTTGAGAATACATACTTTACTTCCAAGTCGCTACCCCATCAAGACGTGTCAAGCTATATCAAACTTTTGTAAATGTTCTATTTTTATTTACTAATATTAAAGCTATCATTTTCAACCATCATCAGGCTTACTCCTTCTTCCGATAAGGGTGCGATTTTCTTTTCTTCAGCCCAGTCGTCAAAGAAACTACCACGGTTTATTAACTCAAAGGGAAGGGCCACCCCCTTGTTCTTGCCAGTAAGAAACACAACATTTACTGGCAACTCTAGACTATCGACGACCTAACTGGCACCAACACCTTGGCCAATTTAAAACTGAATGCAACCAACCTGAGTCCAGAGCCACCCTAAGCTGAAGATATCTACCAGCGATAGTGTACAAATTGTATGGCGGCACTTCGTTGGGTGAAGGAAAACAATGATTTTAAACTTTCGCTGTCTTGCGGTTATATCCAAACATGGAAAACTGTATGGAAGTAAATCCAGACAGTAAGAAACGAATGGAGCCCCGAAGAGCCGAAGGTGGTTAGTTGTCAACACTGACAATGATCCACCAACTCGTACGTTAAAGTCGTCACCAAATGTAATAACCTGTATTCATTTGGATCTCTCAGGGTGGAATGGCATCTAGTTTGGGCAGCACACTGTCTCCATACACCATTTTTCCTGATATTAGCTATATATAATTATAGATGGACAAAGGAATATCAGTTTTGGTCAAAATTGATTCACTGAAACAGAAAAATTACATTTTTGCATTTAGTTTGAAATTGTAAACTTAATTCAAATTACTTTAAAAAAAAAATTAAAATTCATCGCTTCATTTTGCACAGGACATTTCCAAATGTCTTTGAGAGAGATGCTTGGGAAAATATGACAGACAATTTGCGTTTTTCTATCCATTTCAGGAACCCACAATATGCATCTTTTTTTCTTTCTCTTATTTGATGGCTACTAAGCAGTTTATTGCTCACTAGAGTTTGTAGTTGTACCAATACATGCGAGACTCGAATTCCTTCAGTATTTGTCCATTTGTTGGCTTCTTTCCAAGGGATTTAGCCTCAAGAACGACATAAGTGATGAAAGAACTGAAACAAAATCTTCTAGCGAAACGTGAAGATTCAGGCTTTTAAACCATTGTAAAATAGAGTTCTTCCTTATGCCCTTTCAATTGGTTTAAAAGACCAAATTCCAGACTTAAGCTTCACATAACACTTTTCATTCGTCATTGAAGGGTTTAAAGAATCATTTCTGTCTGCTTTATTGTCATCATTCATATCATCATCTGATTCTGAATAAGTAATGATGACATCATCGCTTTCATTATCATCTTCGGTAAAAGAAGATTCAACACTAATTTCTACTTCTCCCTCTTCATCAAACTCGGATAAAAATTGTGAAATATATTCAAGGTTTTAGCTTTTGCCATTTTGCGGAGGGATTACATCTTTAAGGACAAATGTTAACTTTGGGCAGCTATCATTGTTTTTTGGTATACTTGTTGAATGATGATACAATTCTTCCTTCAAAGATAAAGCAATACTAATTGTTTGTTGCATAAAGATGATGCAATAAAACGTGTGGTATTGCTTCATCTTCAAATGTCTTAGGAAATTCTATTAGAAATCTTTTTCCAAGCACTCTAAAAAAAGAGTAGTTTGAAAAGCCTTTTAATAAAAAAGGCTTTGCATAATGACATCTATTTGGAAAAGAAAATATGATTTCTTTAATTGAAAAATTGTAACCGTACAGTCCAATGGACGCACTTGGAGGAGAATTCATCCACCAAAATTGTACTTTTTGCTCTAAATTTATTTTCTTGATGTAGATCATAGAAAATGAATAAAAAAATAAAGTAAAAAATAATTGGGACAGAATAAATAAAAAAATAGTTTTGAAAAAACATTACGGGTCCATAGGATCCATTTCTAGACTTAGGTATAAAAAATTTCTGAAAAATGTATTCTATGTCTCTTTCTCTCCCTTTTTTCTCCCAGTTTCCTTGGCCTAGAGTAATTTTTAAGGAAGCTAGTGTCATTGGCCAACATTTCTTTGTAGCGAGTTCGATTTCCAGCCTGTGCCCCGTATAAAATTTGATATCAAGGAACCCAATAACGGTTGAATTGTCAAAATTAGTCAGGAGAAAGGACAATAAGATTAAAAGAAAATGAAAAAGCCTTCGTAGAAAAGACAATAAGATTAAAGAAAATGAAAAACCTTTCGTAGAAAAGACAATAAGATTAAAGAAAATGAAAAAGCCTTCGTAGAAAAGACAATAAGATTAAAGAAAATGAAAAAAGCCTTCGTAGAAAAGACAATAAAAGAACATAATTGAGAAAGACAGACTATAGCGATTCATGTTGCATTTCAATTTTTGAATATCGTATGTGAGGGGAAAGCAAGAAACGAACGAGATTTCCAGAGGCGAGAATTTCGAGAAAAGAACCAATTCGAACAGGACTTACGGTTACAATCTGTGAGGAGATTTCCAGCATTCACTACCATAGAAGGGGCGGAGGTTACATAACAGTGTAACACTATTTAGTAACGGCAGGTAGTCGACCAATTAATTAACCACAGAAGTTAATTACGGGGATTACTTAAACCGATAGATAGAACGAAAGACATACTGAGCGATATTCTTTTTGTTTTGTTATTTTCCCCAAACAAAGGATGTGTAAAGGGATTTTTTGTTTTATTATTTTCAAATGCGAATCAAGATAATCATTTTTCCTTTCTCGCGGAGGGGCGGAGGTTTGACGCTGAGATATGCCAAATGTTCCTGAATAAGTTGGGGGAAACGGGCGGGCGGCTGTCAGCGTTGAATCGCGGTCACTTGGTGAATGTCGGCCAGCGGAGCGTGGAGGGAAGTTGATTAACAAAATAAAATACGAAAGAAAGAATTTGACGAAATTCGTTATCAATGAAGGCAGAATTGATCGAAGTCGGGGTGAGACAAATATTGTTTTTGCAACGGAATTTCGTCGCTAAACTAGCGGGCATCTGGTTGTTATAACACCAGTTTTTGTCCATAAGTGAACGGTTTCCCAAGATAACGAGTGAACGAATAATTAAAAGCCTTATGGCAGAGGCCCTATTATATGCCAGATGTCTAAGGTGAGATAAAAGATTGTCAACGGAATTTTGGGAGGTCTAATTGTTTTTCTTGAGAAAAAGGAAAAATAATTTTTCTTTTTTTTCTTTCTTTCCTTTTCCCTCCAGGATGAGCTAAACACCCACCTGGCTCGAGTTGGTGGGAGGGATGAAGGTATGATAAAACTTAGGAGGATAATTCTCCTCCGACTTTCCCTCACAGAAGATGAGGATATGAGAAGGAGGGAGATTTTTGTTGACACCCCTCGAAGGGATTGGTATGAGGTGCCGGTTTGAGAAGGAAGAGGTCTCTCCTCCGACCTTTCCTCGCAGAAGGGGTGGAGCCCCTCTAGACAAAGAGCGGTAGATTTCCAAAAATGGAAAATGATAAATATTTCTGACCGAAAACAAAGAAAATCCTTATTGGGGATTTGAAATCAACGTGGTGGCCACACCACGTCTGACCCACGCCGGGTTTTGATCGGCGTCCATATAAGCAAACGTCTTCAGGCGTTTTGGCAGTTCGGCAGAGAGAGTTCGACAGTTCAGTTCGAGAGTTCGAGAAGCAGAGAGATCCAGTCGAGCCCAAGAGACAGGGGACTCGGAAGATAACGCCTCGCAGAGGTGACCGCACGATTCCATGCCTTCCGACTTAGACTTCTAACCAAGAACAAATTTGTTGAAGTCCGACTTTAGATTTCCCACCAAAGCAAGTTTTCGACTTAGACTTCTAACCAAGAACAAATTATAGAAGTCTGACTTATATTTTCTACCAGAGCCGACTTTATTGAAAAACAACCCAGATATCCAGAGCTAGCTAAGAACGCAAAAGTGTTACAATCCACATTTTTTCGGGCTGGGAGAGAAGGAGAGAGACGCACTCCTGTAACTCAACAAACCGACATAAAATTAATCACTATTCCTAACCAGTCGCTCGCCTTGAAGTTGTTGTTTGTGCTTTTGTTTTTTTTTGTCTACATTTATTGTGCAGTATCACCTTGACCCGGATTCGGCTGGCACTACGGCCCGACGTTTGATTGATCTCGTCAACCTAAGATCAAATCACAACGTGGGTAGGTTGAATCGAGATCAAAGCAGTTGCTTCGGTGACCAGGCGTTGGAAGCGAGCCGAGTACGACAAGTTGGTACTAGAACCCAACAAGACTTCAACCGATGTCCCAGGGTTAGCCCGTCACAGGTGGTGTCGAGACTGCAGGACTGCGCCAGAGAGAGAGTCAGAGGTCACGAGTGGTGTCGTGACTGCAGGATCGCGCCGCAGAAGGGGTCGGACATCACATATTGGCGTCGTGACCAAGGATGATGGGCGTCACAACAGATCAGCACGCTTTTCTTTGTTTCTAACGACATTTTCCTGTTTCTTAATAATTTGCTTTTGAAAGGCATCTTTCGCTATCCCAATGCGCCTTCGGATTTCGGTGTCACGCTGTCCGTCCTCTGTTAGATTAGGGAGTTCAACAACTTTAAACTTAATGTATTGGCGAATGTTGAAAGTGTTATTTATATACAGCTAGGGATTGACATTCCCGGCGATTCGATATGAAATGTCATTCGACTTGAACATATCTGTGTCTCTTATTTTGGTTGCCGATGTACCTGTTATGTCATATCAGTCCTCCTCTGTGGTAGTGAACAAAAGACGAGAAGTTTTAACAGAGGACGAAAAGACTTCATCTTCTATGCGTCGTGTCCACTCAGGATATTGACGATCATGACCCTCCACAATTTTCTCTCCTTTTTTTTTGTCTCTCCTAAATCTTGCTCAGCCATCCATTTATGTAAGCTCTCTAAGTAGGTTAAGCGTTTCTTTCCTCTGTCCCTCTTGCCTTTAACCTGTCATGTGAGGATCCAAATTTCCCAAGCCCTCTTTCCTCACTATGACTCCTAGAAATTTCATACATCTTTTACCATCCCAATGCAATTTTGGATAGCAATTTATGATTTCCCGTCCTCTGTTAAAACGATTCCCAGATATCTAAATTGTTGCACCTATTTGATTTTGGTATCCCCAATTTGTAATTTGCATATTGGGTTGTCCCTTTTGCTAACAGCCATGCATTAAAAATTGCCTTAAAGTCATCATGTCAAAAATGTGAATGAACGTTCTTTCTAACTTAATATAAATCAAGTTTCGGAAAAAATATATGTGGTCTTAGATTTATAAATGTTCCGTTTTATATAATAAATGGTATTTTTTTTTATCTTCTTCTTCCAGACGCAACTTGAAGGAATTATAAGTCCGAAGAAGTGATAATGCCCAAACTTGAAGCTTGCGTCGTCGAAAATCTAATATTATCTTGACTGTATTTTGAAGATTTCAATAAAAAGAAAATATTATTGTAATAAGAAACCTACTTGTGTCATTTTCGGAATTTCTTTTTTATTTGTTTAAAATGAAACGATGTCGAGCGAATTTCATCTCAAAAGAGATTTTAAAATTGAGTCATTCAGTCACTGTTATGACTTATAAAATGATCGATATAGATTGCGGTGGAAAGATAAATTTAAATGTCTAAATATTGAGATCGATATCCAAAGGCGCCTTCGGAATTTCGTGTCGCACTTTCCGTTTCCTGTTAAAACGATTCCACTTTCCGTCCCGTGTTAAACGATTCCCTATTTGATTTCGGTATCCCCAATTTGTAATTTGTATATTGGGCTGCCCTTTTGCTAAACACCATGCATTTTATCTTCTTGCAATTGATGCTTAGTCCTTTCTTCTCGCTTACCCAGGATGTCAAAATGAAACTCTCAAACAAATGTAAAACGAAGAGAATTATTTGTTAATCTAGTAGGTACATGCGTTCGATTTAGCAAAATAAAAGCACATTAGAAAAATCACTATGAAAATTTTTATCTGTCTATATTTCTGAGATGAAGTATTATGTACACTATTTACATTATTCGGACTATTTTCCTCATCTTTGTAGACATATTTATTACAATGTTTTGGTCTTTCAGTATCTGTCTATATTTCTGAGATGAAGTATTATGTACACTATTTACATTATTCGGACTATTCTCCTCATCTTTGTCGCCATATTTATTACAACGTTTCGGCCGTTGTACGCCCCGGCCTTCTTCAGGTGATTGGAATGTCAAACTGAACCCTTTATTTCACTCACTGGGGTAGACTGTTCTAGTTCCACGTGCCATGTTTAATGGATGTCAGTTATCAGATATCTTCTGTTAATTCCCCTCTCCAAGTTCTCCACTGTCTTAACCATTGGACTCACACTGTTTGGGTCCTGTCAGTGGATATCACTAACGCCTTTATCGACATGGCACAGTGGATAAAGGAGTTAGTTACATCCAATGACAGGACCCAAAGAGTGTGAGTTCAATACCCAGTTAAGGCAGTGGAGAACTTGAAGAGGTGAATTAACAAGAGATAACTGACAACTGACATCCATTATAGATGGCGATATATTATGTGGAAAATGTTCTTTATTTTGAGATCTTAAAGGTGGTCTTGATCGAGCTTTTTTTTCCAATATATAGTCGTTTGTCGTTGCCAGTTGTCCTCCTGTCAAAATAAAATTTAACACCAATCGAGGTCCGTTTTTGTAAAAAAACTAATTTAGAATCAGTTTCCCTGAGTTCTGATTTATTTTTGCCTTTTTAAACGACGAAATACAGTAGGTCAGCTCTACAAGAAAGTTTTGAAAAAAGATCAAAGTTATTTCTAAGATATCTTTAACATTTCGGAATTGATGACATTGGCTACATTAGCAGTAATAATATACGTAACTTATTTATCGTGGGCTTTAATGATGGCAGCAAACTTATATCAAATGCCACTTGTTCCTCTTTCTTACTCTCTCTTCCTCTCTCATACATTTTATATTCTAAAGTCAGTAAAGAAAGATAAATTTCAAAATGGCTACCATTATGAGATTGTCCTAGATTTGATTCTAGGGAGATGCTTGCGACTGACCGTTCAAAGAGCAATTACGTGTCTGTGATGAGAACTTATCATCGAAAATGTCACGCGTAAAAAAAGCGGATTTATTCATAACGCGAATAAGGAAATCTGGGCTGTTCAGTACAGAGATACTCTAGCCATTGGTCATTGGAAAAGACATTCATATTTTGGCGATAGATTGTTAGATACGAACGAAGGAAAATGATAGATAGATAGATAGATATGAAGAGACTGACATTGATATATATGAAGAGACTGATCTATAAGTAGATAGACAGATAGATAGAAAAAGAGAGAAAACATGAACACTTAGATATATGTGAAGAAAATGAGATAGATAGATAGATAGATGCTGTATTTTCCATATGGAAAATACAGCATAATATATTTAAAAAAAAAATCCAAATGACAACCAAAAACATTTGCGGTTTCTCTCTTCTTTTTAATATACACACTTTCTCCCGTTGGAACTACTATAACCTCTTCCCTCTATCTATCTATCTATCTATCTATCTATATATATATATATATATATATATATATATATATATATATATATATATATATATATATATATGTAGATAGATAGATAGATAGATAGATAGATAGATAAATATGAACAGACTTAGATATGAATAGATTCAGACATATAGATGAATATCAAGAAACTTAGATAGTTTGATAGATAGATATGAAGAGACTCAGATTGATAGATAGATAGATATGAAGACATATATATATATATATATATATATATATATATATATATATATATATATATATATGGATAGATAGATAGATAAATCCGCCCCTTCATATGATTATACGATTTTGAAGTCCAGCATCCGAATTCATAGGTATCAGGCATATATGACCGATAAACTCAGTATCCATGATTATATGTTCATGCCTTCACACGTCATTTACACAATTATACATTAAGAACTAGTAACACGTTGAGACGAGAAAATTAATTTGGAGACCGAGTCATTCTTTTGCATAATTACTCTAATAACATTTTACACATTAAACATACGACACTTTATTTAATATATCACAATTCATAAACCTCGCGTTACTGGATAGCAAAGACGCAAAAAAGAAAGCAATCCACTATGTTTATATATTTTATTTATGCTTAAAAAATTAGTGGAGGGGAATATGATTTAAGACAAAGAATGGTGATTAAATTCGAAATTGATATTTTTGAACGTTGCTAAAACAAAAAAGGAAATGAAAAGAAATAATCACACACACGCATAAACACACACATATGTGTGTTTGTATATATATATATATATATATATATATATATATATATATATATATATACAGGGTGTCTCAAAAATGTACTCATACTTTAACTGTTTCTAACATGCTTTTTTTTTGGTCATCAATTTGAACATTTGCGAACGTGATTCTTCAATTACATTTTTCTTCTGTATTCGAAGCTCTTCCATTTCACTCTATGTTCATAAATAAAGGTTTTCCCGTCATTCAAAGTGTGAGTAGATTTTTTGAGACACCCTGTATATATATATATATATATATATATATATATATATATATATATATATATATAAATACATATATAATTAACTGAGCAACACTGAGAGACAGTGATCTTGAGCAAGTAAACATTTCGTCATTTTAGTAACGAGAATGAAATTCACAGTATCCCAGCTGAGATGTTGCAGCAGTCAATGAGGAATCTCAACAGCAGATTTCAAGAATGCATTCGAACAGGAGGACGCCATCTACAGGACGTAATTTTTTGAAAAAGAAAATTCCATCATTATTTCGTAAATGGCATGTTTTAAGGTTTCAATTACTATGAATTAAATATTTTTCTTCCATCACTCTTGGTTTTATTGGATTGTTAAAAAGTTCCCGTTTTTTGGTGTCACCTTATGTATTAACTGTTGCATTAGAAGATGCAAGTTACTACTACAAAATTGCATATTTTGTCTCGACGTTTAACATGTCTCATCAGGTAGTAAACAATGATGGTAATAAACGTTTATTACCATTCTTTTCGTTCTTTTACAGTTGGTTATATATATATATATATATATATATATATATATATATATATATATATATATATATATATATATAAATATATATATATATATATATAAATATATATATATATATATAAATATATATATATATATATATATATATATATATATATTTGTGTGTGTGTGTGAATCAGACATACTTTTATTACTGACACATTATTTTGTATGAAAACCCGTATTTGAATATATGATCTGGCTCTGATTATTTGTTTCTTTCTTAGACAATAAATCAATAAACAGAACATCTCCTCAAATACGAGTATGTACCAAATATATATATATATATATATATATATTTTGAGAGCAAAGCAAATTTGCCTAGTTATTTGAAGAGACAGTACAGTTGTACAGAAGGATAAAATATTTTCATTTTTATTATATTATTGCATTAACAATTTTTCAGGGAATAACAATGATTTTTTCAGCTAAAAGTCTTACTATTTAACCCATAGTTGGGGACTGATGTTTTTAATAATAAGTTCAATTTTCTGAACGTTGCATCGAGCACTTTATTTTGTGTGTGCATTTGAAAAACTTTAAATCCTTGAAGATATTATTATACAACATAACAGGCAACATAAAAAAATATCATTCACCACAGGAGAAGATATCTTGAATTGCATCTCTATGTATAAAAGGCAGGATGTGTGTCTGTGTGTGTGTAACGAATGCACGGCCACAATTGTCGACGGATTTGCACCAAAAGTTACATACACATGCTCCAACTAAGTGGAAAGGCCAAGACCGACTTTGCATTTCCCAACTCCCATCGATAGTGGAAATAATCGATTTTTTCATGCTTCTACGGCAGTTTTCATGTAGTTTGCGGCCATTTTCTACTGGCCAGAGTGAGAGCCTATAGCTGGCTGCCACGAATAGATAGGAAGATTCTATTGGCCAGTGTGAGAGCCAACAGCTGACTGACACGAATATTAACTTGCATGCTAGCATGCAAAAAAAATAATCGATAGCTGCATTCGTCACGAGTAGGAAAAATTTAAATCTTCATGGCACTTTACTCCAATTGGCTCATTCGCTTGCTTAAACTCAACGTTGATTCTGATTCCGCAGAACTGGGTTGGGCGTGAAAAACTATTTGTTGTTAACATTCTTTTTTCATTTGGTTTTTCCAGTTACGAGTCCTTTTTTTAAAGCTGATCGTTTTGTGTTCATTTTCTTTAGTTCTGTTTTCGTAACAGATTTAATGTTTAGTATAGAGCTTAGAAAAATTCGCAGTGTGAGATAGGCAAGAAGTAAGGCATGTAGCAACATCAGCACGGCAAAGGGAAGTCCTTTAAAGGCAAGGAAGGGCAAAAATATATTAAGTCATGTGATAGCGATTGCTGTATGAGTCGTACGATTTTTGAATCAAGCACAGGCAACGTCGGGCCATACTGCTAGTGTAATATAATTAATGTGAGAATATATATTATATTAATATTAAAATAAAATACAATAAATTAAATCACATTTTTTCCATGTTGCACTTGACGTCAGATCATTTCCAATGTTCAGGTTCCCTAAGAATACCTAAATGCCGACAAAGGAATTCTAACTACTACAGAGACAACGTCTTGAAAGAACGGCGAAAGTTCTTTTTGCAAAACTTAAATGTGGGTGAATTGTTGTCTAAATTACGCAAAAATAAAAATAACACTAATATTTTATTTGAACAGATATATTTACCAAAATTACACAAAAATATCTCGAAATACTAAAGAGTAAATTTATTCAATAAAATCGCCATTGGCTTCAACCATGGCCTCGAGATGACTTCCGAATCTCCTGCAACTCTTCTGAACTGTCTCCTTGTTTAAGTTGGTGAATGCAGCCATAATCCTTGCCTTCAGTTCATCTTTCGCATTACAAGGAGTTGTATTGGTCACTTGCTCAACTGCACCCCACACATAATATTTAGGCGGGGTTGCAGTCTGGGGATTTAGGTGGCAAGATGTAAGGCGTCATGTGGTCGCAGAAATTGTCTGACAGCGATGACTGGGTTCTCCTGCTTGTGTGGCATGGCGGAGAGTCCTGTTGTCAGACATATGGTCTACCAGCAGTCACCCTCTTGACTCATGGCAGCACTAACTCCTCAAGATACCTGATGGAGGACTCTGTGTCGAGTCTTAGGCCCTGTGGGAGGATGAATGGAGGCATAACGACGCCATCACTAGTGATCACTCTAAACACCATGATGTTGACTAGATATATTATCCAACTCTTTCCGAATCCTCTGCACTGTCCTCAGATTGACACCCAAACACTCTGAAATGTTCGTATTGGAGACTCCGTATTGGAGATTGCCGTTTTCAAATTTTGGGTGGAGTAAATTGCGTCATGGTGCTCTTTTTTCTCACAGACGGTGCCCAACTTACCCTACTATGCTGTGCAGTCGATAAAATCAAAAACAATCAACGCGCATGCGCGAAATTAAAAATATAAAATGGTGATAATTTACACATCACGCCCTGTACTTGAACAAAAATAACAAAATATGAACTTCGGACACAATACTCAACATCTTATCCAAAAATTGAAAAAAAATTAATAAAATATTAACCAGACAGCCCTTGTCGGTTCTTTTTAATCAAACTTGTTTATATATATATATATATATATATACATATATATATATATATATATATATATATATATATATATATATATATATATATATATATATATATATGTATATATATATATATATATATGTATATATATATATATATATATATATATATATGTGTGTATATATATATATATATATATATATATATATACATAGATAGATAGATAGATATTGATGTAGATATACAATATTTTAATATATTTTATTTATATATTATATATGCACGGTACTTATTGGAAAGCGTTCAATATCAGTAATAGAGCTAACATACTTAGTTATATTAATGTGGGTTTGTGACACACGGTTTCACGCTACTTGCCATCGTCCGATAAACTGATTCATTTTTTAAATTTTAAATTTATATATGGTGAGTGTGTGTATGCCTGCGTAGGTATGAGTGGCGTTCCCACGATAATTTTTCCTCCCGCTACCATAAAAACACCGACATACGCAACAATATAAAAATACAAACTTTAAAAAATTAATCAGTTTGTCTGACGATCGCAAGTTGCATGAAACTCAGGGTCACAAACTCACATCAGTCCAATTAAACACACACACACACACACACACACACACACACACACACACACACACACACACATATATATATATGTATACATATATATATATGTGTGTGTTTGCGTGTCTGTGTATGTGTGTGTGTGGCGATAGTGAGGCAAATTAAAGTAAACACATTTTAAACTCTTTCTTTAGATTGGATTGAAAGTCAAAAATGTGTGTAAGGAAAATGGTTTGTGATTTTTCAGGATTAGGCAATAAATTAAATTAAGTAAGAAGAGGAAAATCTATTCTTAGATATCTAGTCACTCTGAGGGATTTTATCAAGGAAAACTGATAAAGTCCCTCAGAGAACGAAACGCTTCGATTAAGAATAGTTTTCTCTCTTGTCTCTTTTTATTCATTTGTTTCTTTACAGAGACATTTATAACAATTTACGTATATATATATATATATATATATATATATATATATATATATATATATATATATATATATATATATATATATATATATCATTTCACTCTATGTACAGCGTATAATGCCACTAAAACTGAGTGTGGAAGAAAAAGGGAAGACTTTAGGAGATAGAACCGGAAAGTCAGTCATAGACAGGAATCAAGGAATCAAGCTCAGTTCCTGTTCAAATGACGGGGAAGGCGTGTGAACAGGGCTATATATTAGAGCTGTTGGTATCTGTTGGATTTTAAATCAGCTCACTCCAACTATATCTCTGTGTTTGCTCTATTAGCTCGTATACCGCATTGTGCTACTATTGATTTTGCGATGATTCGTGATATTCTGTACGACCTTGGTCTTAGGTTTATTGTCTAGAATTGTGAAATTAGCACACTCTCAATGCATTTCTTAGTAAATCTTTTTTTATACTGATCAATCTGGCATGCATTAAGTCGAATCTGTGCTCAGACGTATTATAGCGAACCAAGAGTCCGTTTAAAGTGTTGTTATGCACCATAACGCTTGCAATGTTTGCATAGTCAACTTTTTAGGTTTCATTTTTGCTGATGTACACCATAGGGCATTCTCTATTTTGTACACACACATATCGGATTCTACTTAAGAGCATTCAGAATTTGCAGTCCTCAATATTTACTTCAGTGCCCTAATTATTTTATATTCAATGCGAAAAAAAAAAGCTCATAAAATATTCCAAAATAGAAAAACGGCACCTCCTGAAAAACCAATGAATCAAAAATATATTGTCCTACCAACTAAATCCATCACATCTTATATGAACACGAAGGGGACATCTTGCTGGAAAGTTTTCATAGGTCGGGAAATTTGAAAAAGACTGATCACATTCTTTCTCTGTGAAGTTACTCAGTGTTTCCCGTGTATCGCCGGACATTTAATGTATCTCACAAAATCACTCTACCAAGAACTAAAGAACATTATTTTATATCATCGCTTCTTTGAGGAAACTCCGATATACGACGGGCCGCTAAGAAATGCCGATGACTAAACACCAATTTTCAACCAGAATAAAAAATAGAAAGAAAAATGCGATATCGTAGACGCTATGACACAAAAATCATCGACCACATGACACTGGATTCGACCAGTTCTTTATACAAGCAATTCGAAGGATCACTTAAAAAAAAAACTATTCAAAAGAAACTAAAGAAATATGAATATGCTAAAATAGGTACATCCACTTGCTGGCTGAAAAACAACATACCATTATGAAATAAGGCACCAAACTTAATAAAAAAAAGTCAAAATGTTTATGTTATTAATAAGAGGAAAGACCAAAGTATTTTTTGTATTAATTTATGAATTTTTTAATGCTTTCTAGAACGTTCAGAATTTGGGCTAAAATCTTTTTTTTTCTTTTTACGCTAACGTCCGGCGGAATATTTGTTGTGTTTTTGTGCCTTTTTCAGGTAAAAAACATTGTCAGCTTTTAATGAAACTTTCGGGGCTTATTCACAAATGAATGAAATTGTTTTTGAAAGTTTTTTTTTCAGAAAATCTTGTTAATATATATATATATTTTTTACAAATGTCACCTTACTTAATTTCACTTTATTTTTTAAACTACTAATCATTTACCGAAAATCTGCTCCGAACCTTAAAATAAATAAATGCAACAAAACTATGATATTATTTAGTTAGAAGAGTTTTTAATTGCTTTTATAAAAGATTTATTAAAATTTATTAAGGACACCATTGTGTCAAGAAAATAGAAAATGGCGGGTGAGCGTCTTTTTTTAAATAATTTTTAAGCATTCAGTAATCTTCAAAATGTTGGAAAATATACTCTGTAATCGCTCTTATCTTCTGATCATGTCATATACGATCTACCATACATTCAAACAGAGGCATCCATATATTTTTTTAAATATTGTGTGTAAATTACTTTTATTGAGCTTTTCAATTATGTTTTGACATATAAAATCCCTTTAGAACAACAGTAAAAGTACTGACAAATTTTATCATCGCTTGTCAAGTGATCTACAAGCGACGGTGATAAACGCGTAATCACTGCTATAGTTTGTTTTAAAAATCGATTTCTCTGTTATTTTAAGTTTAAAGTAGAAAAAAAATTCAAATCAAATTAATTATACTTCAAGTCAGCTAATTTTCCCCAAATAAAGTTTCAGGAAAAAAAATTATATTTGGAAGATTTTTAAAACCGAGTATTAACTTTTGTTTACAAATGTGACAAAATGGCCGATTTTGTGAAAGCGAGCAAAAAGTTAAGATTCCAATCAATATTATTTCTATTTGAAATATACTAGAGTATTTTCCTTACTGGATATAGTAAATTTAATCATTTAACTTTCAATTAAAGCTAAAATGAAATCTCCATAATTTTTTTTCGTTTTATAAATTCATTTTAAACCTAAGGTATCGAAAATTCATTGGAATTACCTACACTAAATTAGTCTTTTAAAATCACCTTCTCAATCATAAATACCTTTCTAACAGTTAGGTCCCTGAAGGTAGTTATCCATGGCCCGTCCTCGGGAGCTCTACAGGTCAGCACAGACGTCCCCCACATGATACTGCTCGGACCAACCCGCGTTTTGATCTACATAAACAATCTGCATGAGAATATACTCACATCATTTGCAAATATCTATGCCGAAGATACGACTATATACGGACACGCGTCTATAACTCTCGATGGTCAGAGGTTGGCAATTGATCTCTCTTTTGATCTTGCATAAACTATCCAATGGGGTAAAGATTGGCTGCTTACATTCAATATTTCGAAGACTAAGCTAGTTACGTTCAATCATCGCAGATCTGACCCCGAACTACCACCAATCTGGAAGAACGGAGTTCCTCTCGAGGAAGCACCGTGCTTTGAAATACGGTTGGGTTTAAAACTAACAGCCGGCCTAAAGTGGAACTGGTACATGCGATCCGTTGCTATAGGGGCAGGTAAAATGTTCGGCTTCCTGTAGCGCCCCAGTAAGTACCTGACTCCTCCTGTAATCCTATACATTTACAAGAGCCAGATCAGGCCAAAAATGGAGTACTGTTGTCATAACTGGAAGGAGCTGCAAAGACCTCACTCTCCAGCTTCGATAGAGTTCAAAAGCGTCTTCGAGCTTTTGCGGGTGACGAAATATTCTTCATCTTTCAACCTCTCTCCCACACGTTAGATGTGGCAAGGCTCTCGCTCTACTGCTACTTTCACGGAAAGTGCGTGAACAAACTACATTCCCTGGTCTCGCCCAGGCAAACCTTCACACCAAGAATACGCCGTGTCATTTGGATAATAGCAAACCATCCACATTCCCTCCTTATTCCGTCGGTGATAAGTTCTACTCGAGCAGCTTCTTCCTGCGAACCATGTCCCTGTGGAATCGACTCAAAACAGGATGTTTCCCTGATCACTACAATCTTTACTTCTTTATGGTTAGGGTTGACCGTTATCTTCCACTCTTATACACACAAGTGGCCTCCAAACGTAATCCTCTACCTCGAGCGGCCCCCGGGCCTTGTAAATGGTGAACCTCGCTGTAAAAAAGAGAATTGTTGTCCAATGACAGCCGATTTGATGAAAAAGTTGAAGAACGCAAAATCAATAAGCTGATATAAAAATTCAGTCAGCCAATCTAAAGAAAAACATTATTGCAATTTATAGCATATCATCCTAAGATATATAGACAGTTTGATTGCAAAAACACACAAAATTCACAAATGTGACCTAATATCCCTGGCACAGACAGTTCCTTCAACAAATTAATAAAAGCCTTAAAAAATATGTTAATGCCAATTGCATTATCTGTCTATATCTCTGAGATGAGGTATTATGATTACTTGCATTATTTACATTATTCGTACTGTTATCCTCATCTTCATTGCCATATTCAAAAAGTTTCGGCTGTTGCACGCTGCGGCCTTCTCCAGGTGCTTGGATCTCAGAGATGAGGTATTATGATTACTTGTATTATTTACATTATTAGGACTTTTATCCTTATCTTCATTGCCATATTCACGTTTCGGTCGTTGTACGTTCCTGACTTCTTCAGGTGATTGGAATTTCGAACGGAACCCTTTATTTCGTTAACCGGGGTACATTGTTCTAGTTGGCCCAGTGGATAAAGACGTTTGTTAGATCCAGTCACTAGAACCAAAGATTTGTGAGTTCAATACCAGGCCACAGCAGTGGTAAACCAAAGCTTGGGGAGTTGAGTTAAAGGGAAATAACTGAGACATCCGCAAAAGGCATTTTAAAATCTTATCTGTGTGCTGTAATCAAATTTTATCAAGTGACCATGGTGACTTCATATAGCTAATGTCTTATCATTTTTAGTCAGATAACAATAGTTGCCATCATGGACTGATGAACATTGTGCGTTTGTTGTTGAAATGTTTTGAAAGACTGGTGAATCTGTAATTGTAAGACAAAGAGATTTTCGTTCTCATTTCATCTTACCTCATAATGATGCTGTTCCGGATAGAAAATTGATACTGCTATGGGTTAAACATTTCGAGGCGACAGATTCAGCGCTCAAAAGAAAGCCACGTTGATGACCTCGAAGCGTACAAAATTCCGGGTGACGGGAAACTGCAGAAATTCTCTACAACAGTGTATGGCAAATCGAGGCCACCATTTGGAAGATGCCATTTTTAAAACCAAATGGATAAAAACTATTATAATTATTTTTTTTCCTTTTCCTTTAAAGAAAGACATTTTAATGACCAACACAAAAACAGAGAATGTCTCATATAGAGAAGATTAACATTGAAAAACATAAAGGAAAAAAATTAATTATTTTTAATAATTATTTTTAATAATATGTGGAAATCACCACCCTTTACCTGAAGACGGTCGTAAGACCAGAAACACGTGTTGTAAAACTATGTAAAACTATGAAAAATAAAGAATAATATTTTTTTAAAAACCCACATTACAACCAAAAAAGTTTGCGGTACCTCTCTTCTTTTTAATATCCACACTTTTCTCTCGTTGGAACCATTATAATCTCTTCATTTCATTTTATATATATATATATATATATATATATATATATATATATATATATATATATATATATATACATTCAATTAGTATGGTAAACTGGAGAATGTTTGATCGCACTAATGGAGTATTATGTTTGCAATAATCGAATTTTGTATATAAAAAATTTAGCGCATTAATCGAAAACGTATTAACGAGGGATGCCTGTGTATATATATATATATATATATATATATATGTGTGTGTGTGTGTGTGTGTGTGTGTGTGTGCTTAATATATTTATCCACACCTGTTTGAATGAAAATATGCTCCCCATATACACAAATATATATATATATATATATATATATATATATATATATATATATATATATATATATATATATATATATATATATAGCACAGGTAAAAGATTTGATCAGAAACTGTACAATAGAATGCATTGAATAGATATTATGTCTTTCTAATACAGGGTGTGAGAAAAATACTTCCCACATTTTATCGAAAGCAAAAAAAATCTAAACTACATGACAATTGACAAAAGAATCAATTTCCATTTTCCTGATAGTCTTTTATTTCCAAGTGATATAGGTTTAAGATTAAATGCCTAGCGTATGCCAACAAATTTGTGTTAACATCGCAACAATACGATAAAATCTGGAATGATTTAAGAAGAAGTGAGAGCTATTAAAATTTACAAATATGAATATTTAGTTGACAAAGAAAGAATACACTGGGAATATATTTAATATTTACTGCTGATCAATACTAAAAGAAAAGCGTACAAAATCCACAAAACCTCAAAGATGCAATTAGATAAAGGGCGCGGCGCAAATACCTTTCACATTTTAAAGGTTGACAAAATGACCACGGTAACTGCAATTAAAAAAATATTTTACTGTTGTTCAAACAAAGGGCTATATTATCCATTTCGTTTTAAAAATGACATCCACCAAAAGAAGGTCTCTATTCATCATGCATGAATTTCCGAGCCAGTCGATAGTACTTTGATTTGCTCACTGGTAAGGCTGGCATTGTGTTCGTGCAGTGTTAAAATTTTCAAACGCTTTCTTGGAGTAACGTCCACCACAGGCAAAGGCCGTAGGACAACTAATCGACAGTCGAGACAATAGTGTCTGGGCGTGATAAAAATCTGAAGCAATCACAGATGGCGCAATATTTTTCAAGGCCAAACAAATTTAATCGTACACGCCGAAAATAGATTCTTATTACTGCACAACACTGCTAATCTGAGTAGGAAAATAGAAATCGATTACACCCTGTCACTCCAGAAAGATGAAAGAAAGGAAACTAAAATGTTTTTTTTTTCAATTCATTGTGTGTAGGTTTTTCTTTTAACCGCTGGATCTGTGGCCCTGATTTTTACATCCGATAACCGTAACGATTTTCTATCCGGAACACTATCATTCCAACATAAAATGAAATGAGTACGAATGTCTGTGTTGTAACAGGTGAGGGCAATGGAAGACAACTTTATTCTCCCATTCAAATTTCCTCTATTGTAGGCATCGTAATATCCGTGATATAATGACACCGTAATTCACAAGGAAGAAAAGAATGGTTAAAAGGAAAGGAATGACAAACATGCATTGTTCTCAGGGAGACTTTTATACCAATAAGACATACATAAATTTATCTATATCTATAATTCTCAAAATGTGTGAGTGTGTATGTATGCTTGTGCATGCGATCAGATGTCCATGCGTTTCCTCAGCTTTCATCCGATTTTGAGGAAATATATTTTTTCAATGTCGAGTTCAGAGTTCAAATTGTTTGCGACAATGGTTCTCCACTTCTTCCTCTCCATTCTAAGCCACGTTTTATTATTTACTATCTGTTCTTGGATATATATCTTTCATAAAAAAACTTTCATAAAAATAAATAGTTTAAATTATTACAATAATATTATTTATTATTACACAGTTCTATTTTCAGGGTCATTCCCCCCCATTCAAATTATTAACCCCTCTATTTGGGGATGTGCCTCAGTTGCATCCAAATGTTGTTGCTAATATTGATTTTCGGGTGGGCTGACTTTAAACTTAAACTACTCCAATTGAACGACAAAAATACCCAGTAATGAAAGACCCTGTCAAAGGTGGATTATACTGCTAGTATATACATATATACACTTGTCCCATGCGGAGAACAGTATATGACATAGACGAGTAAAGTGTAAGGAAAAACAAAAACGAGAGATTTGAATTTTCCCAAATTGTGGACAGCGAGCCGGAGTTTCTTTCTATATCTGGGGAAAATATATTCTCAAAGCGCCATACGCTTGCAAACTGTGCCATTTGCTGGAGGAGTCAGACATAGCCTTAGCCCAGACCTCTTGGCCCGGGCTAAAAATACAACGTCTCGTTTTGGCTGCTGTAAACAAACTGACTGACTGGCCACTTTCGTCATTGTGACGTCATTAAGTTGCGTCATATGACCAGAGGGAGATAATCACAGTTGTAATTAGAGATTCACCAAAACATTTTAACGCACGGTGTGCACCGGCCCAGGCCATGCTGATAACAGATCTTATAGACAGAAACAATGGTAAGTCTTTAGATACCATTGCCATTTGGCTAAGTTAGCTTAGGTTGCAGTTTCAAATGTGGGATGTATTACTGCCGCACCATGCAAAAGGGCGCCGACAGGATCATGGAACGGTTGCCACCCAAGGCTATTGAAACCGGTCGGTACTGCTATTTATCCATAGCTGGAGAGGGAACTAGATGGATTCATACATTTCCCAAGGTTAAGTGAATGCAAAAAACTCAACTGGAATACGAATTCGGATCTTCAATCCTCAATCCGAGCTGGAATTCATTACTCTACCATTTCTCGCTGTATAGATAACTTCAAAATCCGTAACAAATGAACATGACATAAGTTTAGTTAATGCAGTACAAAAATAGACACATGTCCTTCAAAAATAATTTAAATCAATGTAAAGCAGCTAAGTTTACACCAGAAGCAGAGGTTTATCAAACAGAATGTTGACAATCACCTCAAACTACATTGGTTAACCTGTCTGGAATTTAAATAAAAGCATATAGGAACATAAAAGGGTCTTAAAATTAAACTACGCACTCTATGAACTTGTTTGTCACCGTAAACATCGTGATCAGAATCCCAACCTGGAAAATGCAGTTTTTATTAAATGGACGAAGACGGAGATGTATTGAAAGTGCCATTATCTACGAAAGCCATGGGATTAATAAACGGCCATCTTGTTTCAGTTACTCGCCTGTTCGACTGAAAAAAAAGGTAAGATAAATAAAAACAACAACAACAAAAAAACAAAACAAAAAACAACAAAAAACGAGTTAAAATCTAATTTCCCCAGCGATGCAGTTGGAATCAAAGCCAAACAATCAGCTGCTTAATGTGAATCTCGTTTTTTCTCGTCCAAATAGACTGTTATTTTTGGAGTAAACATTTGATAACGCACAAGAAGTGTACCATATATATGGGGTGTGGCAGAAGTACTTCCCACATGCAAACCCTAGAAATAACTCCCATATAATAGTAAGACATTAGTACAAATACTGCCTTCATTTAGCTAAATTCTTACTATTATGCGAGAGTTATTTCTGGTAGGTATACATGGGAATTATTTCTGTTGCACCATATATATATATATATATATATATATATATATATATATATATATATATACATACACTTTAAAATTTGAATTAAGACACCTAAATTTGCTCTGTTTAATGAAAATAAACATTGAGCGCTTTTTTGTGAGTCAGTTTTAAAATTCTACAAATTGTTGTGTTAATAGGACTCCCCTGGATTATACCAACGGGTTACCACACACACACACACACACACACACACACACACACATATATATATATATATATATATATATATATATATATATATGTACATATTAAAAAAAATTAATTTCTTTCAATAATATATATATATATATATATATATATATATATATATATATATAGTCCAAATCGTGTAAAAGTAAAATTGTCTAAATGTTAAATTAAGCTTTGAACCGTTGTATCTTCGAAATGATTAAACATATCCTACTGGCATTCTTCGAACTAACACTATTGGACTTTAGTATCAAAGGCCCAATCAAGAACACATCGTAGGTGTTAGTTTAATTGCTGCCTGATAGTACGGCTTTTAGGCCAGTTATATATAATTCTAAGTAAAATTGTTCTTGATACTAATATATGCTTCTCATCGAGTCGTTACACTACACCCATAAATGGAGCTGGTCTGTTATTTTAAGGTTTCAAGGTCGTTAAATGTGCACAGATCTTCAAGATTGGAGCAAACTAGAAGATAAGTGGCATATCTCCATTTCTGAAGGTTGTCTGTTCGGAGCCAATTTAACCAGGACCAGTGAGACTGGTTGATTATGGATGGTGCGTGAACATCGTCCATATTTTTTTCCATCTAAGTCTTTTCTGGGCGTACTAAGTCTCCCATTTTCACATTAGAGCAGCCGACCGCCTGACTATTTCTTATATTAGTGGTCAGACTGTATACATCTGAAAGGTGAGTTTTTTATACACGCACACAACACCCCCACAAACACCCCCACAAAACGCCCCCCAAACGCCCCCCAACATCCCCCACAAACCCGCCACACACGTATTTATATATATACATATATATTATTAATTAAAGAATATCAAACACTTATCAAAAGTTCAGGACTCTAGGTATATAAACTTTATGAATATGTTTCTCTGAATGTAATTAATAATTATTTAATTCAAATCTCTTAGGTATTTTAATTTAAATTTCTTGGTTAATTATATAAAAATCTTAACGAAAATCTTTTCGTTAATTTTGAAATCTTTAAAAATATTCTTTTTTAATATTATTTACAAATAATTTTTTGAATGAAATATATCGACATTGGATTTTTGGCCGTTGACAGAATCAGACGGGGTTATTTCCATTTCATATTGAATTAACTAAAATTTATGCCCTTCCACCTTCCTCAAATGACATACTAATCCTAATTCGGAAGTCAACATAGCTAAATAGGTCAACACTCTTTGTCTTTTCCAACTCTCTAAATAAGATAGCAATATCTCTTGATTTTAACTCGAAGTATTTTTTCCATTTCATTTGTAATTTTGTTTGTAGATCTTGGCGATTGAGAGTTGCTTTTTTAGAGGTCTCATGAAATGAAAATTATTACCTATGGGATTTTAAGTGTTTGGTATTCTTTAATTAATAATAATTTTCCTATGTCTTTGACATAGAGCTCTCCCTGGATCTAAATCCTCCTGGAAATTCTATACGGCTTACCATATTGTATCATTACTATATATATGCTGTATAGCTGGCCACACGTATTCGAGGATACCCGTCTAGTAGGGCGGCTGGCCAATCCCTATTGTAGACGCTTGCTCAGGCGCATTTGAGTTAATTCAACACCCACAGAGCCAACCAGGGGTTTATACTACAACAATGCTGAGCAGACCTTAGTTACAGTTTATTAGAAAGAGCGTGTTATCTAGCGTGATCAGCAATTTGAACATGGCCAGCACGCTCAAGCCCTCGGCCACGATGACTTATGACTTTGTGCTAGCACAGCTAACGACGGCACCCAAGGATTCCGTCTACCGAATTTCACTCACAAGGCTTGAGTCAACCCGTGGTATGCTTTTCAGGTACTTTCCAACGGTGCCCTACACTGGGGTCCACTCCTCAAGTCCGATAACATCAAGAAGTCTCCCTCCCGACACATTGTCTATGGTGTTATTCGATATATATGTGTGTATGTGTGTGTGTAATTCGATATATATGTGTGTGTGAGATCCGATATATATATATATATATATATATATATATATATGTTTTGTGTGTGTGTGTGTTTGTGTTAGAGAGAGGGAGGGAAAGAGAGATGAAATTGCCCCATCGATTTTATACTTCACACGTAGATGATGTAATTATGGTGGTGATGACTTGTGAAGAATTGGCCACAACTAAGAACTGGTCGCAGAAAATAGTTCCGAAACAGGTAATGGAATCTCCGAACAGCTTATCACCTCTGAAATCACATTAAAAATATAGTTATTAAAAATAACAGTATTTTACAAGCGACTGGACCTCCACGGAAAGAAATGGCTTGAATTCGGATATTTCCTTTCCCTCCTTTGTTACGGAAAATAATTAACCGAGTCTACTCTGAAATGTTTTCTAATCATTTCACCCAAGTAAGGCAATAAAGCCGCTAATGCAATTGAGAAAAGTAAAAAAAAAAAAAGAATTATTAAGGTGGGAGAACAATAAAAGAAAAAAGACGAGAAATGATAACGATTGATATTTTATTTAAATTTCTGTAGATCAAAGCTGACTGGAAATCAAGAAACCAGAAGAGAGTTCCACAAGACAGACGCGTGAGAGATGGAACTATTACCATAGAACTTACGATTGCATTTAAATATTTCAAATGTAAAAGGATGAAATTTTGCCGCCAATCTAGTTTTGCTTTTAAGGGGGAAAGATGGATACATGCCTTTCCAAGACGTGAAAATAGAAAAAGCTGAATCGACAACTTAACGTTTTATATATATATATATATATATATATATATATATATATATATATATATATATATATATATATATATATATATATATATATATATAGAGAGAGAGAGAGAGAGAGAGAGAGAGAGAGAGAGAGAAAGAAAGAGTCTGATTCGCTACCTCTTCGTTACCGAGGCCCGTTAGAACAGTTGATATGACGTATGCCTGATAAAGTAACTGTCCGGGTTTCAATTCTCGGTAGTGGATGCGCACTGCTGATGAGTCCCAAATATAGGACGAAACGGCCGTCCAGTGCTTTCTGCATTCTGTTGAGGTTTCTTCTAGACACGGTGAATTACTTAATTATAATTATCTCAAATACTCCTAATTTCTATCACTTGTATATCCTTGCTTGGACCGGCTACTAATGCTCTGGACTGAGCGACTTGTAGCTCGTGGAGGCGCAGTCCTATGGTTAAAGAGAATGTCTGATGAGTTCCAACACAGGATATGTGATCGAGCAGCGCTACATCGAGTCTGATTCGCTACCTCTTCGTCACCGAGGCCGTTGTAACAGTTGGTATGACGTTTGCCTGATATATATATATATATATATATATATATATATATATATATATAACGAAGAGTAAGATTTAAGCATTCAAAACATTAATTTAAAACAGGGCTCAATACAAAAGTAGACAATAAATATTTATTATGCAGTGTTATATCATGAAAGAAATTTTTAACGTTGAAACAAGATGTACAGTTTTGTAGGGGGTATATGCATGTTCTAATGTATATATATATATATATATATATATATATATGCATGTTCTAATGTAGCACTGCATAATATATATATATATATATGCATAATATATATATATATATATATATATATATATGTATATATATATGTATATATATGTATGTATGTATGTATGTATTATGTATACATATATTATTTTTTTATTTCCATTAATGATCTGCCTAAGAATATACTCAAATTTGTAAACATCTATGCCGGTGATACGACGATATACGGGTGCGCTTCACAAACTATTGATCATCAAAGATTAGTAACTGATCTATCATCTGATCTAGCACTAACAGCTTTTTCCCCTGGTGCCCCGGCTACATAAATTTACGCTAGATTGGCAACTAGGTCCCATTCATTTTACTGCTGAAATAGCTAAATGCAACCCCCATTCTAACAGTTTCCTTTCTCGCACTTCCCACCTGTAGAACTCCCTCTTGACTTATTCCTTGCTTGATTAGTACAATTTTCAATTTGTCGTGTATGTATGTTTGCGCGTGTGTGAATCTGTTTCTTTTCATAGGCAAAACGTATGCATCAGTTTCTTTTCACAGAGAAACGAATACACCACGCGCGTGTATATATATATATATATATATATATATATATATATATATATATATATATATATAGTGTATTTGGAAAGTTACTATGCACTTATATTTTTATTGACAGCTATGTTACAAAATAGAACATATGAGGCGAATCTGAATGAAAATTATCAACAATGTCGTTAAAATTGGGTTGAAATTTGAAATATAAAAATACGATTAGGACGTATACAGTAACTTTCTGAACACCCTCTCTTTCTCACTCTAGCTCTCTCTCTCTCTCTCTCTATATATATATATATATGCACGCGTGTGTGTGTGTGTGTGTGTGTGTAGTTAGGTAGCAATCCTTCATTTATGCATGTTTCATTAAAGACAACAGAACCCATTTAAACTCACGCACAGACATACTAGTAGAAAATACAAACATAAGAACCTCGTCCACATGTTAAAAAAATGAAAGAATGGAAGGCTTAATAACAAAAAAAAGCCAAAACTTAATAATATTAAGTACGAACACAGCCACAATGTGCTAACCGTGTTCGGAAAATAAAACATCTCTATAACATTAAAAACATACACACAACGACCCCCCCAATTAAATGGACAAAATAAAACCATCCTTGATAATGGCTAAATGTATAGCCGAAAGCGCTCGGAATTACAGAAGATTTGAACAGTTTCTATACACACCAATCAGAACGCGTAAAATATTAAATCCGTCTTGTATAACGGCGGCCATTTTGGTTACTCTCTCCGAATGTCCAATGCGAACCCGTCAGAACCAAAGGTGACCAGGACAGAAGGAAGAACTACGCTCTGCGACCAATATCCACTGCTAACCTGAACTACACTTCCCTACTGTCTTCGAAATATTCACTGCCAACCTCTGGATTCTATACTCAAAGACTACCGTCATCATGAACAACACCTTATCTGTCATCTTTAATGAAACACACACACACACACACACACACACACACACATATATATATATATATATATATATATATATATATATATATATATATATATTATCTCGTATCCGAAAATTTAATTTAATTTTTCCTTATCGCTTTCTTTATCATGATGGTGTTCAGGGCTTCCATCTTCACCAAAACCTGCTCCTGTCACCCATTCCCTATGGCTTTTTGCAAGAGTTGGTTGTAAGTGAAAGACAATCAGAGTAGAAGAACGTGCTAATCGCGTGAATGTGCTTAAGGTTGCCAAGAAGTGACCCACAGACTTGATTTCCTGACCTTACTCTGCGGCACATATGGAATGTGACACGCTGAATCCAATTATTAAACTGCAACGGATTGCCGCTGACACTGTTATAATTCCAAGTGGAGCTATCTTTAGCATGTCCGTCATCCGGTCGTTCAAGCGTTGTGATCTCAAGAAGTAAATCCTACGAACAAATATATGATTCATACAGAGTATTGTTATAAAAGAAAAGGCTCATATATGATTTTCTTTAACCTTCCACACGTCGAAGACTTTTTAAGGAAGTCGTGGATGGTGGCGCGTACAGTTTTCATGTGTACTTTGTCCCGTACTTTCTTCAATTTTGCCTTTAGATATTCACTATAGTGGTGAGGAGTAGAATAGGCCCCACTCTCAAGAACTGTCCACCATCAATATTCAAGGGGAAGGCTATTTGTCCTTTGTGACAAAGCCAAGATAATTGTCTCTGTACTATTGCTGTGGTATACAAGTGCCCATGTTTCATCCCCATAGAGGAAGTTGTATCTGCCAATTGACCTTTTGATAAACATTCTATTGATTCCAAGTTGTTTTCCATCGTGGGTAAGAAGCTAAAGTACATCCGCGTCCTGGGTAAGACAATAAACTACGTTCAACATCACGGCCTCAGATCAGGAGGTTTTGAAGGGCGTGGCGCCACCTCTTAATTGCTGGTGTTCCCAGGTCCACCCTGACTTGGGGTGGTAGCACCTGTTAGGGTCCCAGCTATGGGTAAATAGTTAACCCAAAACTGGGGTTAAAACACCATGAAAGAGTAAAATAGGTTTAATACCAGAAATTAAAAAAAAATTATTGCCAGCAATACAAGTTTGAAGAAAAATTAGCATCTATATATTAAAAAAACAAACAAACCAGGAATAAAAATCTTGTCGGCATTAAATAACACATTGAGGTGGATATGCCGTAAAACAAAACAAACCAAACCGAACCAATTTGTTTTCTAGCTTTAAAAATTTCTGGTGGACTCAGTCCGTTTTCATGTTGCTTAGTTATATAATTTCTTCTAGTATTTATAGACATTTTCGACGGCAAATACTAAACTCGCAAATAGTAGAAGTCGTTGGCCGCTAATCAAACGATGAACGATATTATAATGACCAAACGTTTAGAAGTCGAAACCATTTGAAATTTTTTGACAGCATTTATGCCGCAACGTGTATATTCCATCCATGGAATGGCAAATGAAATAATCAGTAACAAAGTTATATTCTGTTAAGTTACTGTTAATATTAAGTCCTTATCGACAACGAGGCTTTAAAACAATATGAGAATCGGTCATGGAAACTTGTCATTTGGTGATCGTAAAGGCGGACGTATTCAGGTAAATGTTTATGATTAAATATCTAAATCATATGAAAACGTATGGTTAGCAACATTGGCGTAGTGGTTAGTAACATTGTCCCGCTCAAACCATTACGACTGAATAGTGAGTTCGATCCTTACTAGGAGGACCCATACTTTCGCCTTTATGTCGCACCTAAATTACGCTTAGAACATCATTTGGGTGTTGTGTAATGGTTAACAAGCATGTCTGAGTAGTGAGTTCAATCCTGACACGGTACACCATATATTCGGCCCTCGCCTAGAAAATCATTTGGGTGCTCCTTGAAGTGGTGTAATGGTTAGTAGCCTTGTCCTGTGAGATCAACTGCGACTGAGTTTGGTCCTGACACGATGCTCTGTACATTCGGCCTTGTGACACAGCTAAGCTCCGCTTACAAAATCATTTGGGCGCCTCGATGTGTTGTAACGGTTAGCAAGCTTGTCTCGATAGAACAATTGCGACTGAGTTGTGAGTTCGATCCTCACAGAGTGCCCTCATACGAAAACCAAATATTATCGCAAATTCTTCCGACTCTTTTGTTTGAATTTTCAATAAAACTCTCAGTGATGGAGATCTCAAGATAATTGTGCTATAAATACATTTTAGATACAGTGCTGTGACGTGTCGAATGGGCAATATCGTTTCTAAGGTCTTTTCGGTGAAACTAAAAGAATATGTTTTTCCATTCGCCTACGATGTAAGGGAAGAGGGTCTCATATTTTCACCTATGTCGGTGCTAGAAATCTGACATGAGAATAATGCAAAAACAGAAATTCAGAAAATGGATGCCTACTGTCTATTGTCACATGTGAATAAACTCAAAGTAGGTTGTAGAAAAAAGAATATTCAGAAGAAAAGATAGAATCGAATAAACTTGGTTAGTCTTGCTCCACTTAGGAAACGAAACACTACAAAAACGATTGGCAATAAAACAGATTTGCCGGAGGATAAAAAAACGGAACAGACGCTATTTGAACAAGAAGGTAAGAAATACAGAGGAATACCAAAATATAAGGATTCGTACAAATCCTTTATTTTGTGTCAGGCTCCTAATTCTTCCCCACAGTTGACAGATAATCAGAATAAACACAGTTTTAAAAACTACTTAGGCCCTTCTGTCACGAAGTTCAAGCGTGCTAAATTAGGTCTGAATTTCTGGAATGAGGAGATATAATTAATTCCACCATTTACATAACGAAATTTGTCCTCGTCTTTGTTGTTATTATCAAAGTTTCAGGCTTCGTACCCTCCGGCCTTCAAAAGGTTTGGCTGGATAATCTACAGGAATTCTGAACTGATGCCTTTATTTAATCCACGGGGATAGACTGTTCTCAATCTCCTGTCCATGTCTCGGGATATCTCGTCTAGTTCGTTTAGTACTGCTCTGTTCTCGTTCTCCTGCCCATGTCTCGGGATATCTCGTCTAGTTCGTTTAGTACTGTTCTGTTCTCGTTCTCCTGCCCATGTCGCGGGATATCTCGTCTAGTTCGTTTAGTACTGCTCTCTTCTCGTTCTCCTGCCCATGACGAGATATCTAGTCTAGTTCGTTTAGTACTGCTCTGTTCTTGTTCTCCTGCCCATGTCTCGGGATATCTCGTCTAGTTCGTTTAGTACTGCTCTGTTCTCGTTCTCCTGCCCATGTCGCGGGATATCTCGTCTAGTTCGTTTAGTACTGCTCTGTTCTCGTTCTCCTGTCCATGTCTCGGGATATCTCGTCTAGTTCGTTTAGTACGGCTCTGTTCTCGTTCTCCTGCCCATATGACGGGATATCACGCCTAGTTCGTTTAGTACGACTCAGTTCTCGTTCTCGTCCTACTTTCACTGCGTTCAAGTATTCACTGTCCAGCCCAGGGATTGAACTCATATTTGCTATGTCACAAACCAAAGCTTTAATCCACTAGGCTGTTGTCCCGTAGTGTCGAGGAGTGTAAACTGGGCGATAGGCGAACCTCTCTACTCATATTGAGGTGAAAAAATAGTAAATAATAATAATCAGCGGTGAAGCTAGAAGTATAGAGTTGGAGTATGATTCAGAAAGAAACGGAAACCTAATCCTAAACAGGAAACAAGGGATAATCCCCTACTCCTGTTCAAAAGGCCGGGGAATAGTGTGAACCGAACGATTAGCGAACGTATCTATTATTCTATAAAGTAAATATAATTCATAGTTAATTACAAAATTATAATTATGTAAACTAATTACAGTGCAATATTTACTATTTACCATTTTAGTAATAACTATGAAAACCGTTTTTATTCAATCTAATAAATAATTAGTGTTTAACATGTTTGTTGTCATTCTCAAGAATAAAGAAAATGTATAGATCTTGTAGTGAACAAAACAAGATCTAGATTTAAAATTCAAATGCTAAGCACTGACTCATTGATTTTGTTAGAAATTAAAAAGACTCGAATTTACAAACTTTGCTTAACACACACGCAAAAGCGAATCCAAAACAAAACTCGTGAAATTTCACACCTTGATGTGAAATGCTTTTCGGCCAATAGAAAACTAGGAAACATTTAAAAACGAAATTCAAATAATCTTCAATTCTCAGAAACAAATTCTTTTACGGACCTTTTCGCGAGCCGACGCGAAGTTTCTTTCGTCAACCAATGGAAAGGCCCGAATCATATCCGAGTGAATTCCTAAATGACCTTTTCAAGCCCCACAACAAAATAAAAGACGGGCAAGTTCGCCTGCCACCAGAGAGAAGGAGATTAGCGTATTAACACGTCCCTTGACAAACGTCAAACGATCGTTATTATTTCTCCCTTTCTTCCTCACCTCTTTAATACTTGATAAACGAACGGAACATTTTAAGACTAAGCGAATACTTCAAAGGCATTCCCGCCCTACAATAATGCTCACACATACATACATCCACACATATGTTCCTGCCTACGTACACATAAACTCATTCTTGCAAGGATCACTACGAACATTTTGATGACCTTGTATCAGCCAAAATACATTAATTTTATTTGTAGAGACCTACATTGATTTATATGTATATAAATTTGTTGTTTCACTTTACAATTTGATTTTCTTTTTTTATACGCCTCTTATGGTGGGCTATCTAACTAACAAGGCCAAATCAAACTAATCTGTTTCAACACTCATACACTTCCCTATAACTGATAACCCACTATAATCTACTTTCATACGTTTGGGTTTTATAAAAATTCAAACCATCGCTTTTTAAAACAATAAACATTTCCGTGAGTGTCAAAAGTGTATATGGTTATAGAGATGTCAAGGGAATAACCTGCTTTCATCAAGGGAGTATAAACTTGGACTCAAGGCCAGCAATAACCGAGTAGTACTACAAATAAGAACTAGACTAGAGAAATGACCAGTGGAACGGTGATTGGCGATTATTAGTTGTTCGTGAGATCGATCCTCAGTAGGAGCCAAATAAAAGTAATCGATGTTTAATAACCCAATCAGTATACGAAGGAAAATCGACACTAATTTGAAATAGTCTAAGCGAGTTCATACACTGCACTGGAAAATAGTAAAAGAAAAAAATGAAATAAAACTATATCCCTGAAATTCAAATAAATGAAGTGAAAATGACGAGTTATTTTTTTTTATCATAACCTCGTAATATATGATAGAAAAATGCATTTAAGTGTAAACAGATGTAATGACATTACTATTAATACTAAATGTATCTGTTAATATTTTTTCAGTTATATGCTTATTGTGTAAACGTGTGCTGAATCTACTTTATCGTAATTCACATAAAATGCATTTTCGTCGCCAATGTTAATAAAAACCACGGTACATATGCTTTGAAAATAATTGTTACTTGTAAAAAAATTCCTTATTGGTCCGCTTGTATTTCAATCTTCTTACGCCCTCAATGGGACAGAAAATATATAAATACACAATGATAATTATTATATGATTTCATTAATAATAATAATAATAATAATAATAATAATAATAATAATAATAATAATAATACATATAGATAGTCATTTCAGTTTTTCACAGAAATGTACAGTCGCATATATATAAAAATAAGTATATATATCTATCTATCTATCTATCTATCTATCTATATATATATATATATATATATATATATATATATTGTCCTTTTACAACTACATTTTAGTTATATCTGGAATTATATATATATATATATATATATATATATATATGTATATATAATTATATATATATATATATATATATATATATATATATATATGTATATATATAAAATTCCAGATATAACTAAAATGTCGTAAAAGGATAATATGAATAAATACAAAAGGAAAAGTTATCTGAGTCGACGCTAAAAACTTTGTTTTGTTTTGTAAAACGTCTCTTTTGTGTTGATATTATACTTTATTTATGTTCCTTGAGGTTTGTTCTACGTAGTTTTTGTGACAATTATTCCGGGTGATCGAGTAAATTCGTCCTTCAGGGTTTAGTTTATGACTTTTTTCTTAGTCAATACTAAACAAAAAATAAGCAATACAAAAATGCGTTGATCGCCCACCGTAAAAATGCTGCTCTGATCAAATAAGAAAAAAATTCACTACGACGTAAATGTTTAGAGAATGCCTTGGTACATCTGCGCCCTGGCTCAAAAACATTTCAAGATTACTGGCAGAACTTTTTATCACAGTGTGGGATATCTAATAAAAAAAAGTGATGGAAAGAAAAAGAATCTAAATGAAATCAGCTAGATTAAAAAAAAATAAATTAAAATTCCCAGCATCCCTCTTTCGTGCGCATGTGTAGTCGTACCAACATAACAAATTTATTCCGATGAAGTCTGATGAAACGCGTCGCACTAAAACTTTTTTCCACTTTGTCATATATTTTCCTTAGTATTGTTCTTGATATATTAATATATATCGTTATTTCATATATATATATATATATATATATATATATATATATATATATATATATATATATATATATATATATGTATTAAGCATTTCACCCCAACCAAGGCGGGATGCCATTAGCACGCAAGAGAGTGGGACCGAGAGCAAATAGGAGTGATAGAAGAAATGATGAAGAGGACAAGGAATAGAGCAATGCAACTGGGATGTCGATTGACATTACATTTGAATAGTTGGAGATTATAGCTATCAGGGAAACAAGTAATAGGAATGGGATTTCACATACGGGAGGTGCGTGACATGAAGCTATTGGAGTAGAAGAGACGGCTACATTTAACTGTTTCGACAGTGAATGTGTGGGACCGAGATGCCAGCCTAGTACCACGTTTAAATTCATGCAGTCTGGGAACTAAAGAAAGTAGCCCGGAACAGTTATCGTGAAAGTATTTGTAGAAAAGACAGAGGGAGGCGATGCCAAGTATGTGAGAGAGCGACTGTAGACGAGATGCCAGATCAGGGCCAGTCACGTAGCAGATCTGTCTCTGAATTTTGTCGAGGACCCTAAGACAAACAGCGGGGGCACCAGACCATATATGGAAGCAGTATATCATGCAAGGGCAAATGGTTGATTTATAAATTTGAAGGATGGACTCAAGCGAGAAAAACTTTCTGGTGCGACACACAGAACCAACTTTATTTGCGGTGGATGAAGCTATTGATTCAATGTATTTGTTCAATCTCACGTCAGCGGACAGTGAGAGTCTAAGAAGTCGCAGAGAGGTATTCTCGTGGAATTGAGCACCAGGCATACTAAGGGGAGGCAGGGATGGATCCCCTGTGGTGAGTAATAGAGGGCAGTTTTGTTTTTGAGGCGTTAAAGTTAACCAGCCGATTCCTGCCCCAGTCGGAGGTCCTTTTCGAGACAAACGGCCAGGTTAGTTTTGTCAGTGATACCAGGTTTGCTTTTGAAGCAGGAGTCAATAGTAGTGTCGTCCGCATAGATTCCTACTTGGGAACTGATGGCATCGGGTATATCGTAAATTAAGATAAAGAACAGAGTAGGGACCAGGATAGAGCCTTGCGTTCCTGAGACGACTCACACAGGTTGACAGTCAATAATCGACCTGAAATTCCGTATCCCTGAAGCTTAAGAAGGAGGCCGACATGCCAATCCCTATCAATCTCTTTGAAGATATCTACAGACACGACACGAGCATCTCCGTTATTGTGAAGTGCTTGGTAAACAATTTCAGTTATGACAGTGAGCACATCAGCTGTAGAACGGGCAAAGCGGAAACCATATTGCTTGTCAGAGAGCAGATCATGGGATATAAGGTACTTAACCAGTTCGGCGTTGATTAAAGCTTCAAAGACATTGCCGAAGAGTGGTAGGAGACTGATAGGACGGTAGTTAGATGGTTCAGAAGAGTCTCCAGATTTCTTAAAGACAGGTACAATAGATGAGGACATCTAACAGGCTGGAAGCAAGATTCATTGAGGTAGTAGTTATATAATTTGGAGAGGGCAGGGGCCAGTTCAGGAGCATATTTCTTCAGGAAAAGTTTGATAATTCGTAGGGATAATTCCAAAGCGGATACAAATTCAAAGAGAACTGAATGCAAGCACAGAGCAAATATAATAATGATGAATGCGGAGACTTTATAAATCCATGGTAATAATTTAATTCACGGGATCAATCAGATAACTTTTTTGTATATTTTTATTCTCTGTTGCTTGTAATGTCCGAAAAACTTCTCTTACTTTTAACCCCTTTTCTTCTACCCATTTTCTTTTTCTTTATTCTTTCTCTCCCCTTATTTTCTTGTGTTCCTTTTTTAATATATTCACTGTCTTTTACTTGTTAAATCCGGTGAAAGGAAGTCCACGCGTCGGCATTTTCTCAACAACTTCCTGGTCTGATATTACTCTCCTTGTCCATAGTCTCTCTTTCTCTCTCTCTCTTTCTCTCTCTCTCTCTCTCTCTCTCTCTATATATATATATATATATATATACATATCTTTCTCCCTTTTTTCTCTCTCTCTTTCCTTTCCCCATAATAAAACTTTATTTTAAAATATATATCTTCCCCTCTTCTGTTTGAAAAATGTAATTTTTCGCTTGTGCCTGGATAAATTTAAAATTCGTCTATTGTTGTAAAATTGTATGGTCCGAAAAGACGGGATCTGATTGATCTCGCGAAATAAATTATTACCATGGATTTCTAAAGACTCCACTTTCATCGTTATATATATATATATATATATATATATATATATATATATATATATATATATATATATATATATATATATATACTATTATTATTATTATTTTATTTCCTTTGATTTCTGGTGTGTACACATTTCCTTCTGGGTCCCGACCAGAACCCTAAGGTCAGAAATGGCATCATGAAATCTTAAACTGACCAAAAAAACAACAAAAAAAACACACACATTTTACATAGATCAAGCCCTTCGTAAAATGTGGGCTGCACTCGTCAGAAAATGTTTGCATTTCTTTAAGGCATGGGCTTCCAGGAATCCCTTCAATGGGTCTACTGGAATCTTTTCCAGCCTATCCGAGGGCTTCAACTACTACAGGCATCGTTGATGTTCCCATGTGTAACATTTTTGATATTTCGATTTCAAGGTCCTTGTATTTTGATAGCTTTTTAAAGATCTTCAAAGATACATTGCAGTCTGCAGGGACTGCCATATCAATACGGAGGCACTTATTTTGTTTGTGGTCTCTAATAAAAATGTCTTGGCGTTTAACCTTCGATTGTTTTGTCTGTATGTATTGTAACAGTTCCTATCTCCGTAACTGGGTCTGGGTGGTGTTCATACCAATTTCTTTCAGTTTCCAGTAGAAGTTGCAGATTTTCCAGTACAGATATTGGCCCACTCTGCCGTGCCGGGTTTTATATTCACCGGGTGCCAATACCTTGCAACCTGATACAAGATGATCAATTGTTTCTGGACGGGCTAACATAATATTTTAGTATATGCGCTTGATAATTTCTAGTTTCACTATTGTTATTATTATATTTATTTTCGTCTACCGGCTTGAATATTTGAGAAAGCTTATTAAAGAAAAGTATACCTACTCCGCCATCATTTTCACTAATATATATTTCGATAACGAATATTGAGATTTAGATTATAATGTACTTTTGTAACTTGTAGTAAGAGATTTGTATAGCTGTGTGCGTGTTTTCAGCTTTTCTTCTGTTTATTTTACATAAGAATTTCATACTTCTTCCTTTTATTGATATTTATGTTTCTTTAAAGTAGAAAATTCCAATTTTAAACACTCCCCATATAAAATCTCCCACATTTACGACAACCCGATATATTTAACAAGAATTTAAATTATGTAACGGTTAGTTTAAAAAAAGGGCACCTGAAGATTGAGCTGCACATGAAACTCCAAATTGTGATATTGGTGAGGGATATATATATATATATATATATATATATATATATATATATATGTATATATATGATAGAAATTGTAAGGAGGAATTGATAATTATAAATAAGTAATTCATTGAGTCTGAAAGAAACCTCAACAGAAAGCACTGGACGGCCGTTTCGTCCTATATTTGGGACTCATCAGCAGTGAAATCCACTACCGAGAATTGAAATCCTGACAGTTAGGTTGTCAAGCAAACACCATACCAACTGTTCCAACGGGCCTCGGTGACGAAGAGATAGCAAACTCAATGGATTACTTAATTATAATTATCAAATCCTCCTTACAATTTCTATCATGTGTATATCATTGCTTGATCCGGCTTCTAATGCTTCAGTTTGAGCGCCTTGGTGATAGTAGTCGTGGCTCCGGGGGGGGGGGGCACAGTCCTATGGTTACAGAGAACTTCAGTTGAGTTCCACCACGGAATATGTGAGCGAGCCGCGCTATATTGAGTCTGTACAAAATCTTTCGCTTAAGATAGGTTTCCTATTGTTTATATATATATATATATATATATATATATATATATATATATATATATATATATATATATATATATATAAAAGGAAGAGGTTGTAGTAGTTCCAACGAGAGAAAAGAAGATTAGAGAGAAACCGTTTTTAATTGTTATGAGGAGTTTTTTAAAAAAATATTATGCCTTATTTTCCATAATTTTGATATGCGTGTTTCCGGGCTCGCGACATTCATCAGGCAAAGCGTTGAGATTTCCACATATAATTAAAAATAATTAATTTATTTCTTATGTTTTTCGATGTTCAACATTCTCGATATGAGACATTCTCTTTTTAGTCTACACACACACACACACACACACACACACACACACACACACACACACACACACACACATATATATATATGTATAGGTAAAAAAAACTGATATGGTTAGAAAGATTCTGTACAAAAACTTGTATAGACAAAAATAATAATTGGAAAAGAAGGCACATAATATTTATATTTATTTATAATATATGTATTTTTGAAAGAAATATCAAACTTAAAACTGCGTTACTTACAACTGGATTTTTAGGGTTTTGTTTTTTTCCCCAAAAATAATTTGTTGTTTTACTTTAACCGGTTTCTCTTAGCTTATATATATATATATATATATATATATATATATATATATATATATATATATATAAAGAAATATAGTCTTAAGATGTGCAATATTTATGGGATAAAGTGCTCAATATCAGAGATAGAGCGTGTGTAAATATAAAAACGCTAAATATAAAAGTGAACATAGAAGTCAACACTTAGAGGCGACAGTCTGTTTCATGCTAGATGCAATCATCAGGCCACGAGTGCTGTTATTTTTCTCGGCTATTTATATATACGGGTCAGTGGTGCATTGTGGGTAGTCCATTTTGGCGGTTATTTTACCGGAAGTCGTTTAATTGTTTATTTATTTATTTGAGTTAAATTATTTTGCTTGTTTTTATTTATTTTTATTTTTTCATTTTTATTTTTATTTCTTATCTTATATAATTATTTATTTTTTAATTTTGATCGGTGTTTTTATTAACGTAGTAAAAATTTGTTTATATAGCTTATTTAATAGTTTTGTTTTTGTTTGGGAAGATAAAGCTATTTGTTCAATTTTTCAGGGTTGATTGTTGTAGTTTGTTCTAACTATTATTTTGGCAGGAACAGTTTTTAATTTGTTTATTACTTCATGTATTTATTTGGATTGATTATCTTTATTTGTTTTTGTTTTTCTAACGGCTAGTTTATCGGTATCGGTTGTTAGTTTATTTATATATTTCGATGTATTAAGATCAATTTATTTTACTTGTTATTATTTATTTGTTACACTGTATATTTTCTCTTTTTGGTTTTCGATTTTTGAGTAACGTAGTATATTATTTTTTAATAATAGTTTGATTTTTATAGTCTAACTAGTATTTTGGTCATAATAGTTTGCTAATTTGTTTATTATTTACTTTATTGATTTTGTTTCTTATTTTTTTATTCTAACAGGTGTGATTTGGTAAATAAACTAAACTAAAAATGAAATATTTTTTTTTAGTCACGTGGTCATGGTTGTTTTTATGTTGTCGGCTTTTATACTCTGTTCTAATTTTAGCCAGTGTACACTGACGATCCGCGTAGGTGAAACCAAGGTAGGTTTGCCTGGCTCTTTAGGTTCATAGTTATAATTTTATATACTGTAAGTAATTCTAGTACATTTACTGTTTTAAAAAAGAAATATAGTCTATTAAAAATTAAAAGTGAAAATATTTTAAAATTGTAGTTAATTAAAACGTATTCTAACCTAAACATCCCCCCAAAATCTTTAAGTATACAAATAGAAAAAATGGCGAAATAATATTTTGCCGTTAACAATAAAATTTAAAAGAAACCCAGACGGCATGCCTTTAACAGATGTCATAATTCGTTAAAAAATAAATGCCTACCCTCCCTAAACTTAACCCCTTTTTCGAACGAAACTAATAAATGATACAACAAAAGTTAATAAAAATGAACACGCTACCACCCCTTGTCTGAATGATTGGATTTCTCTGTATCCTTGGAAACAGTGAATTGTGAATTATTTTGGTGCCGTTAAAAAATAAAGTACTCCAAAATTCGCTTGAGGATGAAATGGAACTAATGTTTTTAATTTAATTACAAAATTAAATTCGAAGGTTTTAGCTTCCATTTTTGAAACATGGTTATTACTGTGTAGCGATAAAAAACATATTTTAAATCAGTTAATTTATAATACGTATATATATATATATATATATATATATATATATATATATATATATATATATATACATATATATATACACACACACACACACAGATAGAGAGAGGGGGATAAAATAAGAATTGGTAAAAAAAGCACCTAATATTTATATTTATTTATAATATATGTATTTTTGAAAGAAATATTAAAAATAAAACTGTGTTACTTACAACTGGATTTTCAGTATTTTGGGGGTTCATGTTTTCGAAAAATAATTTGTTGTTTTTACTTTTGTTTTACTTTTTACTTTAATTGGTTTCTCTTAGGTTTTCAGAAAGTTTTTAACTGTTTGTTTCTCTACTTGTTGACGCTTATGCTTTGAACAAAATAAATGCAAAAATCAAGGGGCGTAACTGGCTATATATGTCGCTTATGGTATGGAAAATTTAATTGAATCTATTTATACAATGAATTAAGTATTGGTTTGAACTTGTTGATGATGATGATGATGATATATATATATATATATATATATATATATATATATATATATATATATATATATATATATATATATATAGATAGATAGATAGATAGATAGATAGATAGATGAACAGATTAAGGTGGATATCAAAGCATATACTCTTCGGTAAACATCTTAAGTGAAAAGTTAAAAGACAGTTTCCAAGTTTCAAAACAAACACCGAATGTCATGTAAATGTTCAATGATGTCTCTCTGATCAAATGCTGGCCATTTTCCTCTGTCAGATATTGCCAATCAAAAGAATGATTAGCCAAAGAGCAAAAAACACTGCCAAATGTGGTTCGAAAAACGTCGATATCTTGTAATCGATATTTAATACCATCGATTAATGGATATCTAATACCAAAACACATCCAGTTGGCTTTCACATTGTTTAACCACCGGAGATGATGGAATTCCTCGAAATTGAAATTTCGCTCTCGTTCCGAATCAACGAATAAATATGGCTTCGCTTTATTAATTTTTCTTTAATTTACCCACTTTTTCTTACATTTAAAAACGTTTCTTTTGCGGGATAATTCAATATCTAAATACTAAGTATATTGGGATGAAAAAAAGGGCTTCGTGCAAATGAATTGGACCTCACATTTGTCATTGCTTTCCTATTACGATTAAGCTTGTCCTTCACGTCGTTAGTTTTCGCAACCGTTACACCCTTACCCGCTAAATAAGGGGGTCTATTCCATTTTGATCTCGTAGAAAGAGGAGGATACACAATATGGTTTCAGTGAGAAAATGAAAGAAAGAAGGGAAGATAGAAGTGGAGAGACAACTGAATCGGATTAATCTGATAAGAGCAGATACTACACTTGGATCTTAGCCAAAAAGACCGAGGAGCGATTTTGTTTTCTTGCTGTCTCACATTGGCAGGATGTGATACAATTCACTCTAATGTGGGGATCCCAAGAGCGGGCAAACCTGGGACAGATCTCAAAATAGCCCAGCCATCGCACCCGTCGGTATTATTACCGATGCCCTGTCTTTAGTGCAATGAGGGAGGTAATGCAGCGGGGAAGCTGCTTCCCGAGATCGGACAGCTCTCATTAATATTTGCGATCTGTCCGGACACACAGAAACAACTGTGAGATGAAATGTAGTTTATCCGCGCTGAGGGCAAACACTGCACTTTGATCTCAGCCAAATGGTCGAGAGGTAATGACGACCGAGATAAAAGTGCCATTTTTCAGACGCACAGTATCAAACAACGGAAATCAAGTAAGGCAATCGCCAAAAATCCAATTACCATAAATAAAATAACTTTGTCTGCTGAATTATTTTAAAATTATTATTATTAAGAGAAATGTTCATAAGACAGGGATTCGTTGTCTTATGAATATTGGGATAACCGGTTGAAGTCGTAGGGTCGGAGAAAAGCACCTGTTTAGTTCCTTCATATGTCTCGGTTTCGTTTCAATGTCTGTCTCACTTACAATGATCTTACAGTCTATACGCTGACGTTGTCAAACTATTTTTCTTTCTAACTGACTTTTCTTTTTCCTTAGTTGGTACCTTGTTTAATGGCAGAGAAAAGATATTGCATAGGAATCCGTATAATTTGATACCGTTTAAACTTCTAGCTTAAATTTCTGACCTTGAATATGAGACCCTTTCGATGGGTTCGCTCCTCTGATTGTGTCTCACTAATTTTTTAATCGTTTCACGCCAATCAAGATGACAAGGACACTAGAATGCAGGGCGGGGGGTTACAGGGAGGGGAAATCAATAAGAACGAGAAAACTGAGAATGGGGAGGATTGAGGAAAGGTAAAAATATATATCCGATTCAATAAGACAGAAGATGGCCCTTGACGTTGTATTTCAATTTTTGAAGATTGTAGTTATCAGGGAAGCAAGAAATCGGAATGGATTTCCACAGGTGCGAAGTGCGGGAAGTGCGGGAAAAGAAACTGCTACAGTAGAAGTGTCGGTTTGCACCTAATTATTTCAACAGCAAAACCGTCTCCAATCTAGTAACACGCTTACATTCATATAGTCGAGGCCCCAGGAAAAAAGTCATCAGAGTACTATTTACATAATTCAGACTATTGTCCTCATCTTTGTCGCCATATTTATTACAAACGTTTCGGCCGTTGTACGCTTCGGTCTTATCCAGTTGGTTGGAATGTCGAACTGAACCCTTTATTTCGCTCACTGGGGTAGACTGTCCTAATTCCATGTGACATGTTTAATGAATGTCAGTTATCATACACAGATGTCCTCAAGGACACATGGCACAGTGGATAAAGGAGTTGGTTAGATCCAGTGACAGGACCCAAAGAGTGTGAGTTCAATACCCGATTAAGGCAGTGGAGAACTTGCAGAGGGGAATTAACAGGACATAACTGATAACTGAGATCCATTAAACAGGACACGTGGAACTAGAACAGTCTACCCCAGTGAGCGAAATAAAGGGTTTAGTTCGACATTCCAACCACTTGAAGAAGGCCGGAGCGTACAACGGCCGAAACGTTGTAGTAAATATGGTGACAAAGATGAGGACAATAGTCTGAATAATGTAAAGAATGTACATAATACCTCATGTCAGAAATATAGACAGATACTGAAAGGCCGAAACGTTGTAATAAATATGGCGACAAAGATGAGAACAATAGTACGAATAATGTAAATAGTGTACATAATACCTCATCTCAGAACTATAGACATATCATCAGAGCTGTTGCCATGAAAATGTTTGTAGAAAAGACAGAGAGAAGTCAAGATGCCAGTTCAGGATCGATTACATTACAGACTCTTCTTTGTATTTTGCCAAGAATCTCGAGATGTACAGCAGATGCATCCGACCAGATATGGCAATGGTAGAATTATTAAGATCCAAGATGGAATTTTGAATGATTTTCAGGCACGATACAATGAACCAACTTTCCTATTAAGAGACATAGCAACTGATTTGTTGTAATCGCTCCACTTCATCTCAGTGGAAAAGACGAGGTCAAGGAGCCGTAAATGTTTTGGTCTCCTCAAGTTTTGCATTTTCTCTGCGGTGATTAAATGAAAGCAGTTTTTTTTTAGAAGCATTAAAATCTTGCCTTAGTAAACCATAAAGATTTGATGTTTGTGTTTGGATGTATGGTTTGGTGTGTTTGTACTTTCGCACCCTTTATATGCGTTTCTTATCTATCTACAGACAGACTGTTTCGCTGTATCACAGCTTTTCAGTGTGGCTAGACGTCCGATTGCTTCAAGCCGGGATCAAAACCCGACTGATTTGACATCAGTGAGATATATTACCCTTAGGCCGGGAAGGGAACTTTAACGTTTTTCTAAATGCGAAATACGCCAGCGGTTCGGAGAACTGAATTCATACTTGAAGAGTAATGCTTAATAGCAGTAGGAGCCACTGTTTTTAAAAAATCCTTCCCTAGAGAGCTCAACCAGATTCCCAGGTGCATATATATATATATATATATATATATATATATATATATATATATATATATATATATACAGAAGTTGGACAAAATAATTGGAACAGGTGCAATTTCCACTTCTATATTTCAAAGACCTATTATATTAAGAACTTTAACTAAAACTTCGTAATTGCAGGTTATATCTATTGTAAATACGTTTATTTATCTAATTTACTCTCTTTGTCTTATTTATTTTTAGAATTTAGTAAAATTTAAGCTAAATGCATGACCTCTCTGAGTTCGAAAAGGGGCAAATTGTTGGAGCTCGCATGGCAGGAGCCTCGATCACTAAGGTTGCTGAACTGTTTGGTTTTTCAAGAGCTACCATATCAAGAACTATGACTTGAGCAGGTATTAATGGAAGAATGGCTGAAAATTCCTCTGGATGAAGTCAGGAAGCTGTATGATTTCATTCCTAGACGTATTAAAGCTGTATGTGAGGCTAAAGGAGGACCAACTCAATATTAAATAAATTTTCTTTGAATTTAACAAGTGTTTTATTTATTTTGTCCAACCACTGTATATATATATATATATATATATATATATATATATATATATATATATATAAATTTAATCTTTGTATGTTTTTGCCTTTTGTAAAGCGTGTAGTTGTGGTAATTTAATTTTGTTCTGTGCGATTGGATATTTATTTGTTGGTTATTGTTTTGTTGGGAGTGTTGTGAAGCGTGTTTTTGTGAATTTCTTTTAATATATAAGACGTGTAGTTGTAGTTATTTGTGTGTTTTTTATATGATTCGGTGTTCTTTTTTTGGTTATTATTTGTTGATATTGTCGTTACTGTTTGTTTTTTATTGATTGTGTTATGGGGTTGGTATGGATTGGGTATTAGGTATTTGTCATAGTTGTGTTTGGGAAATGTTTTTCAATTATTTTGAAGAATGTTTTTCCTATTTTTGTTTTTATTGTATTATTATCGGGAGGGTTGAACCAGATTACGTTTCTTTTTCTATCGTGTTTGGTTCATTTGTTTACTTTTAGATAGTCTAGGATATCCGCTATTTCTTAATTTTGTTTCTTATGTTTTTTGTTCTCGCTAAACATTTTTCTGTTGCTGGAATGTGTTTATGGATATGGATATCTGTATAAATACATTAGGAGGGAGTTGAGTCGAGTACTTTCGACTATTTATTTAGCCATTATGCAGCCATTATTAATTTATTTTTTATTTTAACTAACGCATGGATGTTTATATATATGTCTAGAGTTATGGTAATGTTTTATTTTCCAAACACGGTCATCACATTCTGACCGTGTTCATAGCTGATGTTATTGAGTGTTGGCATTTTCTTTTTTATCATTAGCGTTTCCATTGGGTGGAACCCAGAAAAAATGTCTACATAGCATAAATCAAAGGAATAATAATAATAATAATAATAATAATAATAATAATAATAATAATAATAATAATTAAATGATTGGATTAAGTCTGATGCTGTCTTATTTTGTCAGTAATCCTCTGATCAACTTTATTTCTGTGGGTATTAATTTCCGTAGTAATAAAAAACGAAAAATAAAAAATTAAATATTAAAAATTATAGCGTTAAATTTTAGAAGCAAATTAATTACGAATGAAAAATGCAGCATTTTAAAATTTGCAATAAGCCTCGTGCTTAATATATGAATATATTTAAATTTAGAATTAGCGTTAAGAAATAAGAAAAATAAAAATGAATCTATCTATCTATCTATCTATCTATCTATCTATCTATCTATCTATCTATCTATCTATCTATCTATCTATCTATCTATCTATCTGTTGTGGATTCCGGGAATGGAATCCTGCACAAATAAATAAACAACGCCAGTAATTGAAATAGAAAAATAAGTATATTAAACGTAAGAATACAGACTTGAAGTGAAGATTAGTAGCCCAGGAATGCGAGTTAGTAGAAAGTATATGTACAAATCTCTGCACGTGAAGCCGCAATTATCTCTCTCGCTGGACTCTCGTATAACTCTCTGTGAACACCCTGAGTACTGTCTCCGTATCTCCCACCCTGACTTAACGTATCTCAACCCGCAGGTATTCTCTCTGTCAGTATAAGTATACTTTGGACGAGTCCATCTTGTGTAAAAGGGGTCTGCCCCCACAACACTATCTTTATATGCACACACACACACACACACACACACACACACACACACACACACACACACACACACACACACACACACACACGCACACACACACACATATATATATATTCTAATAAAAAAATGGCAGCACTGTAACGTAGTTAACGGACAGAGCGTGAAGCCGCTTGGCACAGACTGACCTTGATACTATTGCGCATGCACACTAAGTTATAACGTTTTCGCTCTTTTCCGTTGCTTATAGCGGTGCTTGGAAGGTAGACGTGTAAAGTGTAGTATGCAAGAAGCGCCAAATCGAAACCACTAAGAGATTGTATGAGCACCAGCAAGACACAATTACCCCAAATTACGATGTAACTATCGTCAAGGTCATGATAATTCAAACTGACAGTTAAATAAAAGCCAACAGACCTGACATTATCATAAAAGACAGGAATTTCAGGAAGTGTATGTTTATTGACATAACAGTACCCTCTGAGAGAAACATCTTCATAAAAATTTATCGAGAAACCTGGAGATGAGATTAACAGAATGTGGGGAATGAAGACTGAGATTGCACCAGTAGTAATCGGAGTTCTGAGCCTCCTGAGAAAAGGAATGGACAATTTTACTCATAGTGTCCCAAGTAAAATCAACATACGAGTTGCCCAGTAAATCGTCCTACTACGAACATCCCATATACTAAGAAAAGTGCTATCAATTAAATGACAATTCTCCTATAGGGCCGAAGGACCATAGTTTGGACACGGCTTTACAGGATACAATGGAGGAAACACAACATACACAAATAATAATAATAATAATAATAATAATAATAATAATAATAAAGAAGTAGTATAAAGAAATAAGCGTAGATAAATAGATATGAACAGACTGCAATAGAGAGATAGATAGATACGCAAAATGAGTTCTGAATATGTCAAATATTATATTTTCTTCAAAGGTGAGAAATAATAATAATATTAATAATAATGAAAAAAAGAAAAACAAAGAAATAACTGTAGATAGATATGAACAGACCACACGATATATATATATATATATATATATATATATATATATATATATATATATATATATATATATATATATATACTAGCATCATGGCCCGGCGTTGCCCGTGCTTGATTCAAAAATCGTACGGCTCATACAGCAATCGCTATCACTTGACTTAAAATATGTTTGCCCTTCCTTGTCTTTAAAGGAGTGCCCTTTGCCATTCTGATGTTGCTACATGCCTTACTTCTTGCCTATCTCACACTGCCAATTTTTTCTAAGCTCTATACTAAACATTAAATCTGTTACGAAAAAAGAACTAAACAAAATGAACATAAAACGATCAGCTTTAAAAAAGGACTCGTAACTGGAAAAACCGAATGAAAAAAGAATGTTAACAACAAATACTTTTTCACACCCAACACAGTTCTGCGGAATCAGAATCAACGTTGAGTTTAAGCAAACGAATGAGCCAATTGGAGTAAAGTGCCATGCAGATTTAAATTTTTCCCACTTGTGACGAATGCAGTTATCGGTGTTTTTTGCATACTAGTTAACATTCGGGTCAGTCAGATGTTGGCTCTCACGCTGGCCAATAGAATCTTCCTGCCTATTCGTGGCAGGCCAGCTATAGGCTCTCACTCTGGCCAGTAGAAAATGGTCGCAAACTACATGAAAACTGCTGTAGAAGCATGAAAAAATCGATTATTTCCACTATCGATGGGAGTTGGGAAATTCAAAGACGGTCTTAGATTTTCTCGCTAACTTGGAGCATGTGCATGTAAACTTTGGTGCAAATCCGTCGAAAATTGCGGCCGTGCATTCGTTACACACACATACACACACACACACACACACACACACACACACACACACACACACACACACACACACACACATCCTGCCTTTTATATATATGTATATATATATATATATATATATATATATTTATATATATATATATATTTATATATATATATATATATATATATATATATATATATATATATATATATATATATAGAGAGAGAGAGAGAGAGAGAAATATGCGCAAAACCAGTTCTAAATATGTCAAATATATTTTCTTCAAAAGTGAGAAATAATAATAATAATAATAATAATAATAATAATAATAATAATAATAATAATGAAAACGTAGAAGATGAACTGTGCCTATTGTGTGGAAGTTTGAGAAACACATTTAGCTGTAGATAAATGTTAAGAGGTTATTTTGGGAAAAAGAAAATAAACCAAGAAAGTAAGATAGAATAGAAAAGAAAAAAATTTAAAAAATACAAACCGAAAATAAGAAGCTGAATGAGAAAATGGAGAGGCAATAAATTAAACACCCAAGTGTAGAGCAATTCACAAATATACAAGAAAAATACTTAAAGATGAGTTACACATACATACACACAAAATAAAATAATTTCTAAAGCCTTTGTGCAAATAAATTAACTTAAATATATATTTATGTCTGAAAAGTGTTGAGGAAAAGAAATTGTCCTCCCCGACCCATTCGCTTGCAATTTAAAATCGATCTCATCGTATGTGATTATTCCTCGTTTAGCATTTGATTTGTTCGTGCAAAATGTTTCTGAAGGAGACATTTTCGAAAACGTAACCGGTTTTACATTTGAAAAGCCGTGAAATCTATGGCCATTATCATACGTTTCACAAGGACGACATCATTTTTTTGTTGTCTTGTTTTTGACATCTTTCAGGAGGGTGTTGTTCGCCTTAAATGATTTGCGACTAGCAGCTATGGAATTTGCAAGCCGAGTTCAAATTCCGGCTTCCTTGCTTCATTCATTCATTTCGAACTTGTGAAAAGGAAGAATCTATTCGTCTTTAACCCTAGAACACTAACCATGGGTATATAGTACCCAGCGCAAATTTTCCTATTTTTAATTACAATTTTCAGTATCTGATTTTCTTACCTAAATAATGTTTTTCAGTTCCTATTAATATATAAAGTACAAAGTTTGAAGTGCTTGCATGTAAAATATTTTAAATAAAGATTTATATTTAATATTTTTTTGATATTTTCAAAATCGGGTATGATATACCCATGGTTAGTAGTGGTGTAACTTTAATTGATGGTTAGTGTTGTAGGGTTAAACTCTGAACTGGATAGTAGATTTGCTTATACAGCCTTGGGTGTTATCCAGCCTAGAAGAAGGACAATTTTGAATTAAAATTCTTAGAGAAGGCAAAGGGAAACCAACCACTATCGTTCTATAGAACGTATGGATAGTACAAGAAAGGAACCTCCTCTGAATACCGATAAATGCTTTTTAAAAATTTACAAACTTATGTAGCAGTAATTCTACCTAAAAGACATTTGTAAACTGTGTAGAAACCAACCGAAAACTAAAACAGGTTTTGGCAATCGAATCATGCAATGATTATCAATGTGCATTTATTTATATATTTCTTGAACCATTGTAGTTGGAAGGGAGAGAAATCAACTTAGGTTAGTAAATTTATGAGTTATTACTTAGTCGTTTTAAAATTCTATACAAAAATATTTATAGAACTTTCAGAGGGAAAATTCGCAGGAGATAACTGATAACTGACATCCATCAAACATGGCACGTGGAACTAGAACAGTCTACCCCAGTGATCGAAATAAAGGGTTCAGTTCGAAATTCCAACCACCTGAAGAAGGCCGGAGCGTACAACGGCCGAAACGTTGTGACAAATATGGCGACAAAGATGAGGACAATAGTCCGACTAATGTAAATACTGTACATAATACCTCATCTCAGAAATATAGACAGACTCCAAAAATATTTATCTTCATTCAGATGAAATTAGTTCCCGAGCAAGCGTTTAATTAATCAGTTTCTTTCCTCCTAAGTTTCTAAGATTGGAGTCCTATTTGTTCAAGCTTTTCATGTGAGGCACTCAATATGATCGTATTTTTACCAACTTGGTCATGAAATAGCCATTGACGTCGCCGTTTTTGTTGTTCTGTTGCTAATCATTTTCTTCCGAGAGATTTTGGTATTTTACTATTATATTAAACACATAACATTTATAACATGAAAAGATATTGAGCAAAAAGCGATTTATATAATAGAAGGAGTAATCAACGAATCATAGATACCATTGAACGTCTAAAATATATAAACGGGGATGGATTAATTAAACGGTCCGTTGTCCTCCTTTTTAATTATGCATTATTTATTACCGTTTTATTGAATCTCTATGCATTGTTTCAAGAACTATGCTTCATTGCATCTCACTATTAAAACTTTCTTGGCTGCACAGGTATATACTAGTTTGCATTTAATAAAGATAAGGAAACTGTGGACAGGTGTGATTGCCTTAAATAACCTGGCATTAAAACAAATCTTGGGTGGAAAACAATTATAGGAATTCACACAATTAAATACTGAATATGGGGAGAGCCATGATCGACTAGATTATTAAGGGATAAAATATTAAGCCATTAAATGCCAAATTTTTTTAATGCGCATAAATATACTAAAAATACTTTTCAAAATAGTTATTATTTTTCTAATCGTGAAATGTAAAATTACGACAGAAAGTGTCTTCTTACGGCTAATAATAAAAACTTTAAAGGCTAAGTGTTGTAAAATATACCTCTGCAAATGCAATGTATGTAAGCAATTCAATGTAAATACAGGGTGACCCCAAAAAACGGGAATCTTTGAAGTGCGTATTGCCAGACATGAGCAAATGGCAACACTGCGAGACAGTGACCTTCAGCAAGTAATCATTTCGCCATTTTAGTAACGAGAATGAAATTCACAGTATCCCAGCTGAGATGTTGCAGCAGTCAATGAGGAATCTCAACAGCAGATTTCAAGAATGCATTCGTACAGGAGGACGCCATCTACAGGGCGTAATTTAAAAAAAATGAAAATTCCATCATTGTTTCTTAAATGGCATGTTTTAAGGTTACAATTACTATGAATTAAATATTTTTCTTCCATCACTCTTGGTTTTATTGGATTGTTAAAAAGTTTCCGTTTTTTTTGGGTCACCCTATACAAGGAATAACATGTAGTGAGTTTAATTTTAACAGATCCCCAAATGGGGCTCATGGCAGGTAATGGGTTAATAAAAACCGCTGCATTTTCTAATTAGATAAAATTGTAAGACAGCTGCAGACATTAGGATGCGTCAAAACCTGACATAAACAACATGTGCCCTAGAGGCAACTCGACTTTGTTCAAGATTGCTTACGAGATGTTTAATCCAGAACCTGTGCTTTTTGTTTTATTGACTTCAGCTCTGCCTTTGGTGCGATCAACCTGAACAGACTGGTCACAAAGCTCACACGACTAAGACAATCTCTATTCATTTGTGTTTGGGTTAAGGACTTTCCGACAATTCGTCGACAGTCAGAATAGGCCTGCACATATCCTTCACTGTCATACTCAGCATCGGTGCCCCACAGGGATGTGTATTAAGCCTCTTCTGCACACCATCTACAGGGTGCGATGGATAAATTGTAGTCTAAATGACGCAAAAATGAAACTAATACTGATATCTCATTCCAACAGATGCATTTACGAAACTGCAGAAAAATATCTTGAAATACTAAAGAGTAAATTTATTCAATAAAATCTACACTAGCTCTAACCACGGACTTCAGACAACTTCAGAATCTCCTGCAACTCTTCTGGACGGTCTCCTTGTTAAAGCTGGCGAATGCTGCCATAATCCTTGGATCCAGTTCATGTTTGGTGTTAGATAGAGTTTTGCTGGTCTCCCACTCAACAGCGCCCCACACATAATAATCAAGGTTCGTTGCAAACTGGGGAGTTAAGTGGACAGATGTAAGGTGTGACGTGGTTGCAGAAATTGTCTGACAGCCATGACTAGGTTGTCATGCTTGTGTGGAGACATAGCAACCCTCTTGACCCAGGGCAGCACTACCTCCTCAAGGCACTTGATGCAGGCCTCCGTGTTGAGTTTGAAAACCCCATCAAAACATTCGGTAGTTCTTTTCTTATCAGGGCGATCAGAGTGAGTTTTCCGTGCTGATGTTACCTTCGTAATCACCATTAGACTCATCTAACTCTTTCCGAATCCTCTGTACTGTTCTCAGATTGACATTCAAACACTCTGAATTCTTCGGGTTCTTTGGTTTTCAAGTGGGGGACCACACATTTTAATTGCGTCATGGTGCTCTTTTTATACGCAGACGGTGCCCAACTGATGCTACTATATTGTGAAATCGACAAAATAAAAATAAACAAACAACGCGCATGCGCGAAATTAAATATATAAAATGGCGACACTTTACCCATCGTACACTTGTGATTGTGTTTCTACCCATCGCAAAAACACGATATTTACTTTTGCGTACCACGCTACTCTTTTCGGGAAGGGAGATGAAGGGGAATATAGCAGTGAAATATAAATAAATTGGCTGAATAGAAGTTAGGAGTATAGCCTTTAACTCTCTTAGAGATTAAAGGAGATAGAGTTGGATTTTCGATTAAATGCACCAGTATCTACTGCTTCGGTTATTGATATCTTTTTGTGGAGATGGATTATCGATGTTGCCGAGAAAATAGCAGACTCATCGCTGCACTCTTTAGAGCACATCTCTAATTCACTTTCTCGCAGCAGAGCAGAAAACATAGCGAAAGACAGCGCTTGAGGAAACAGCGGGAGATCGGGTAATTTTTGTTCCTAGCCCGGGTGTACGCGCTCGGCCTCCCCACATTAAATCGACATTGTGTCACAACCTGACGTCGTGGGAGGTTGAATAAATACAAATTGCTCTCCAGTAGTTTATAACATACTATTTATCATCTCTCAGTTGCGTCTCTGTCTCCTTCGGCAGAGTGCCCTCAGGTGCGGCTCCATCAAAGGACAGAGTTACAACTGAGGAAAGTTATACTGAGAGGTGGCTAGCCCTGGGGACCAGCTGCCCGAGGCGGCGCCCTCTCATTGCACCAGAGAGAGGGGATCGGAGCTCGAAGCGAGGCCAGCGCAACCGACAGTTGAGGGGGCTCGGGGAGTTTTTGTTCCTAGCCCGAATGTACGCGCTCTGACACCCACATTAAACCGACCTTGTGTCACAACGCGACTTTGTGGCGCGGCGGGTCGAGTTAATACCAAATTACTATAAAATAGTTCTGGGGCTTTTTAATCTCAGAATTCGTGGGAGAATTGAGCTCCAATTTCGCATTTATTCATGTAGATTCCATAATATAGGTTTTACTTAATTAACTATTATTTTTCTCTAACTCATCAAATGTTGAATGTATAACTAATTCTAATTTCTATTTTCCCATCTTTACACTATATTAATTTTATCTTATAAAATGCTCCCTGTTCTGTCACCCATGAAATAAAACTAATTCTTTGTACGGAAAGTAAGGCCCTACGTATATCAAATCGTCTTTAAATTAAGTGGCAGCAGAAGAATTATCGTTGAACTTTTAAAAGGTAAGCTTAAACATTAATTCAATACTTAAATGCAGCGATCAATTTTGAGTTCTTCTGTAGTTTATTGTTGCTTATCGCATCTGCTCCTCCATGGCTATATTGATGATGGCAAAACGAAGAGTACTCCACAGACGCTAGCTTAAATGCCGGCCGATAGAGCGGCTCTTAAGCTGTTTATAATAAAACGTATACTGCCATTTTGGATACAAAAGGAAAATAAGAGTCACGTCTGTGAGAAAATGACTGTAGTCGAGATGCCAGATCAGGACCTATCATATGAATTTCTGTATTTTCTTTTCTCTGTCTGCCATGGCAAACATTTCTGATGTTTTTTATATTCTCTTTTTGGAAAATAATAACTTCATTTTCGTTCTTCCGTGTTTACTATAAATGTTGGTGTTGTTATCTTTCCCGTCAGGCAGATACTAACAAAAACGCAGATAACGTGATATTTCGAAAACAATTGTACAGCGATATCGGATTTACTTACCAGGAAGTAAGTTGTACGACAGAAGTAACAGCTGACAGGATGACTATAATATCCGAGTGTGAAAGTGTTGGGCGTAAAAACTAAAAAACAAACTGGATAAATGATACTGACTAAACTACAGGTGATCTGGAATATGCCGACATAATATTTATTTCTCCTGCTTGCCATTCCATTAAACTTTGCCTGTCTTCTATTTCTTCCTCCTCCTCCTCAAATGCTTGCACTTTTTCTCCCCTTCATTCTAATACTACTCATTTCACTCTTATTTCTTTCTTTTTTTTCTCTCCTCATTCCCTTTCCTCATCCTTTTCCTCTTTCAGTTTTTGTCTCTATCTTTCTTTACCTACTGGTTCTCCTGCTCCTACTTTTTTTCCTCGCTCACATCGTCCTTCTCCTTATTTCCCGCTATTATCTTTCACCTCCTCCCACCTTTTCCTGCTCATCCTCCTCCTATCTCCTCCTTCACATCTCTTGGTAAGTACCTATCATTTTACTACCACTACTACTTGCTCTCCTCTTACCACCACCTCCTAATATCCTCCATTTTCTTTTTAAATGCTTTCAACGAATTTATCCGTCTTCATGAGACACTAACAACAGACGACTCTAAACATACTTTACCACATCCAAGATATTTTCGTTTCCGCTTCCGGTCGATACCGTCATTACCGGTCTGTTGGTGTTTTATATTCAACTTCTAGTTTACAAACCTACTCTTTTCTACAGACAATAATATCTTTTCTTTTTCCGATTATGACACTTTCAAAATAAAATATATTTAAAAGATGGAAATAACCACAAAAAGTAGCCGATATTTTAAGCTATGGAGGCCGACACTAATACTGCTTTTCGACTGCAAATGAAAAATTAAAATTTAATCAGAGTGTATTTCAATGATCATTCGTGTTTATTGAAGATCTCTTCCTGATTATTCAGGCTTACTTCTTTGCTTATCCGACTTTGCAAATCGAAAACCTGACAAATCAAGGTATTTCCAAACGAATGTCATTATGTCTGTTTGGACAGAATTTGTTAAGAAACCATTATTTCAATAAAGAACGTAAGTTACATATCAATGAGTGGGACTTAAAATCATCGAACGCTTGAAAGTTTTTTTGTTTTTTTTTAACATTTTAAATAAAAGACTCATTGTGAAAGAAAGAAAACACGCCCTTGATATTTCACGCCAGAACTGCTCCCCCAAGAATATGTAAACTATTATATATACTTGGGTATAGTGCGTGATTTTATTAGCAGTTTTTGCGCTAAAAGTCGGTCTTTTCCGTGAATTAATCTCAAAATAAAAACAATTGATAGTGAATAAAATCCACACCCAAATCTCCCAGAGCGATGCCCTTCCATTGCACTCCGGATAGGTTGACTTTTGCGAACACGGCAAATGTGGGCGACTCGGGTCCGCTATTTTCAAGTTTTGAGTCTAAATTCGCGCTCATCCCGATAAACAAGTCAAAGACAGATATTTTTCTTTTTTTTAAATTGTAAAAAATTCCCTGTACGTACCTCGAATATCATCCACACTTAGGAAATGTGAACAACTCCCTGATTTTTGGCAATTTTTCATTCTCTGTGCTGGAGTTGTTGCGAGGCAAGCGAAACAAATTTTGATTTAAAATTTGTAATTTGAAAAGAGGGCCAAAAATTTAATTTTTTTGCTCAGAAGGTGGGATCGTGTTATACAATCTGATATTTGACACAAAAAATCCAGGGGTCGCAGTTTACATGAAGTAAGCTTATACGGTATATACGGTAAATATCTATTGCTAGAAAAGTGAAATAAAATCCACACACCTATTGCACTAGACAAAACCATCTGTTCATTACCTGCCAAGGACACATGGCACAGTGGATAAAGGCGTTGGTTAGATCCAGTGACAGACCCAAAGAGTGTGAGTTCAATACCCGGTTCAGGCAGTGGAGAACTTTCAGAGGGAAAATTACCAGGAGATAACTGATAACTGACATCCATCAAACATGGCTCGTGGAACTAGAACAGTCTACCCCAGTGATCGAAATAAAGGGTTTTTCACCGTGAAAGTTAAAAAAAACGGACGTAAAACTAATACAGAATTTATCCATTTCAATGTTTCAGTCAGACGAAAGGCACGAGGCAGGTTATATATATATATATATATATATATATATATATATATATAATTCACAGATAGTAGTGTTTCGATGTATCACAGTTCCTCAGTGCGACTAGACGTTCGAAACCCTCAAGCCAAGACCGAAACCCGTGCGATTTGGAGTTTCTAACCCTAAGCCATCAGCATTCGGCAGAGAGAAGCTGCTAATTCTAGCGTATTGTTTTTACCAATGTAAACAAACGCCATTCATCTATAGTGCTTGTATGCATGTTACTGAAGAGCTTTTCGTTTTAGCGCAGAAGTCTACTGTTGTAGAATTTGGCTGTCTCTCAACAGTGCTCAACTGAAATATATTTTCAAGAGCTTAATTATGTCATTCGCAGTCAGTACTGTTTCGCTGTATCACAGCTCTTCAGTGCGACTAGAAAGCCTGAACTGAAAGACGGCCGGTGTTGATAAGGGCTTCGAAGACTTTGCCGAAATAGGGGCAGGAGACTGATAGGACGGCAATTAGCCAGAGGTTTTAATGGATGAGGACTTCCAGCATTCAGGAAAACAAGACTCCTTGAGGCAGTAGTTGTATAATTTAGAGAGGGCGGGTGCCAATTCAGGCGCGCATTTCTTCAGGACAATGTCTGGTATCACATCTCCACCACTAGCCTTTATATATATATATATATATATATATATATATATATATATATATATATATATATATATATATATATATATATATGTATATATATATATAAACACAATACAAACACTATACTATAGGCAGATGCGAAAGCAAACTGAAGAGATGTTCATAGACAATTTTTTAATGGAAAGCATGAAGAAAAGACTAACTTAAATGTACGAACACAGAAAGAATGGTAGTCATTAAAAGAGACAAACGAAAGAATTAGCTGCCTATTGGAGATGTCGAAATCAATCATGGGCGGAAATTGAGCTATCTATACCTGTGTTTCTCATCCGGTGCGCCCGGATGAATTAATATGCCCTGAAAAGTGGTCAGGTGCGTGCCATGTTATCAGAAGTGTAATTCATGAATTATTTATATTTTAAAAATATTCTATTTAAAATGCTAGAAACACCAAGCACATAATTCCCATGTCTAATTCAAGTTTTTTCATTTGATACTTTAAACTGGATACTAAGTTCCTTCATCTTTTACGATAATCCTTTCCCATTTGCCTTCATTAAGAGATTTAAATCAGTAATTATCGGTCCCTCTATAAAAAATAACAGATTCTTTATATCTCTTTAAATGAACAATATACCGCTAATCTTCTTTGGGGATGGTAAACCAAAAATGGCAACTATTAAATGTAATTTTCTCATTTGGCAAGGTACATCAAGAACACTTTGCCTATATCTTCTACAAGTTCGTCATTTTCACATTTCCAGTTCATGTATTCTGAGTAGAACCACATTTCTGTAGAACCACATTTCTTTTGTCTTTTCATCTGTGTGTCTGACCAGCATTCACTGTCATATAGGAGGACTGATATTACATAACAGTTCAGTACTCTTTTCTTTGTTTCTCTTGCTTCAAGTCTCTTTTTCATCTGTGAGGAGATTGTCCAGCATTCACTGCCATATATGAGGACTGACATTACATAACAGTTCAGTACTTTTTTCTTTGTTTCTCTTGCTCCAAGTCTCTTCTTCATTTGTGAGGAGATTGTCCTGCATTCACTGTCATATAGGAGGACTGATATTACATAACAGTTCAGGACTCTTTTCTTAGTTTCTGTTGCATCAAGTCTCTTCTTCATCTGTGAAGAGATTGTCCAGCATTCACTGCCATATATGAAGACTGATATTACATAACAGTTCAGTACTTTTTTCTTTGTTTCTCGTGCTTCAAGTCTCTTCTCCATCTGTGAAGAGATTGTCCAGCATTCACTGCCATATCGGAGGACTGACATTACATAACAGTTCAGTACTCTTTTCTTTGTTTCTCTTGCTCCAAGTCTCTTCTTCATCTGTGAGGAGATTGTCCAGCATTCACTGCCATATAGGAGGACTGATATTACATAACAGTCTAGTACTCTTTTCTTTGTTTCTCTGGCTTCAAGTCTCTTCTTCATCTGTGAGGAGATTGTCCAGCATTCACTGCCATATAGGAGGACTGATATTACATAACAGTCTAGTACTCTTTTCTTTGTTTCTCTGGCTTCAAGTCTCTTCGTCATCTGTGAGGAGATTGTCCAGCATTCATTGCCATATAAGAGGACTGCTATTACATTACTGTTAAGTATACTTCTTTGTTTTGATTTTTTTATCTGTTTTTTAATTCTTTACTCAGCTTTGGAAAGGCATTTTTCGCTATCCCGCTGAGTTTAGATGTCTCACTTTCCACCTTCCGTTAGAACACTTCCTAGATACTTGAATATCTCACTTGATTTTGGCATCTCGAATTAGCATGTTCGACTCTTTCTATTACTGACACCCATACATTTTGTCTTTTTACGATTATTTATTCCTTTCGAGTCGATTTTCTTTGCTACCCTTTTGCAGAAGTTCCTTTATTTCCTTCCTGTATCATCCTGCCACGTGTGCGACAAAATACAATAAAGTGAAGTAAAGGAAACGACAGAAGACCAGACAAGTTTTATAGTAATAAAAAAAAATGGTTTTATTATAATTTTAATGATTATGGGGATAAAAGGAAAAACAACGTAAAGGTTTACCGGTAAGAAGTTAGAATTACTTCAAAATAACTTCAATAGGGATTTGTTGAGTTTTTGTGGTATACTTTACATGTCAGCTCAGCGAATGATAGTAAACGAAATGCTCTGAATCAGATTTCTACAACAACTGATTTCGCCAGACAACTTGCTTAACTCTGTCGACAACCAACGAATATAGATGGCCGGATGAAAACCTTCACTTCATTCGACCACATCAACTAACCCAGAACTCGGAGAAGTTTCATTGATGAAAATTGATTCTCGTAAAAATGTCCAAATCTAGGATTTTGGTTATGATTTTGGCACCAGTAATGAATTTAGGTAGGACTTCTAATTCAGTCAGAATGACCTCACTGTATAAGTTGAACACATCCGGTGAGGAAATATATCGTTGCCTTTACTGAATTCATCTTCTATCCATATGCATAAGTTCTGCAATATTCTAATACCCTTTCCCAAATATATCAAGTTTGTCTATCAGCTTCAACAGTTCTTTGTGACATATTTTATTAAGTTCTTTTGCCCGATCTATTAAACATAGGTATAGAAACTTCTTCATTTGTATTAAGGGTGTAAAGTCTTTCTCCTTTACTCATGGGAGGCCTTAGAGACAGAACGTGTCTCTTTTCCTCTATGAACGATGTTTCAGTCGCCAGCGAATTTAACTCTACATTGGGCACATGTCTCCACAGAATACAAATTACCTAGCTTCCGTGATTGTGTAAAGGCATATCTAACAATTCGACTAAAACAACAAATAACTCTTTTCAAAATACACGTCTCTCACAATTTACACTATTGACATTGTTCGAAAAGTAGTCCTCATCCTTATTGCCATAATCACAACGTTTCGGTTGTTGTACGTTCCGGCCTTCTTCAGGTGATATACGTTGGAATATTGACCTGAGCTCGTTATTTAGTCCACGGGGGTAGATTAGTCTGGTTCCACGTGCCATGCCTGGAGATATCTCAGTTTTAGTTAATTCATCTTGTTAACTGGCCTATTCATGTTTTTGTTCCCTCTGCTGTGGCCAGGTATTGAACTCACAACACTTTGGGCAAGATACTTTAGGATCACTAAACCAACGATTTTAACGTTGGGAACATTAGTAAGTGTTGTGGTAGGATCCACCTAATTTGCATAGCGGAGTACCGACGATATAAATATGGTTGGTACCGGAAGACAGGGAGGCAAATCAAGAGATCCAACTAGAGACTCTGCCCGACTGCGACTTAGTCAACACATTCTCCAGGAACGGTCGTCCCAGGAATATACAAAAGACTATATGTAAATATTGTGTACACTTTCTTGTTTCAATACATTTTATTCTAACTACATTTTGTGTTTGCATTATTATTCCATGCATTAGTCAAGTTTCAACAGTAAGTGAATTTTTGGGACTTATAAACCTAATTTCTCACTACCTTTTTTTTTTTACCAGAGCTCATGTTACAATTTTTTGTTATTGTTGTTTTTCAATAAAAGAACAAGAATTAAGAAGACAGATAACGACTGACGGTTCTAGGAATATTCGCCGTAAACATTTTTGCTGTATAAAAACTTGCCTCAGGAATTTTCGCCGTATATAACTTTGCCGTATAGGATTTTTGCCGTAAGACAATTTCGTCGTATTTTTGTTTTTAATATGCGAACTACTTTGTTATCAAGTATATCTGGCTCACACTATTGTTACTTCGATTTAAACATTTTAATAATCGAAGTTATAGGATGAAAACCCTACAATCACGCAGTTTCATATTTCAGACTTAACGTTATTATGCTTTCTGTTGACATAATATCAGTCTGTCAATAATTCTCATTGAAGCAATATATATTTTATTTCAAACTTACAACTTGAACACGCAACCAACTTCAATACAAAATATCTGATCAAAGAAATATAACCCTTTAAGTCTTTTGAACTTTTGAACAGAAATTATTTGCAAATGTGAACTGTAAATTATTTGCAAACGTAAACTGTAAATACCTAAATATTGAAATATATTTCAACATACATTATAACACAACACCTTTCGATCCAAAGTATAATTGTATAGCGAAGAAAAGGGCGACATCGCGTCGCGTGTACCCTACGACGGAAAATGTGGCGAAAAAGAAAATTACTTACCAAAAAAAATAAAAATAAAAAAAGGGCACGTATTCCGCATGACATGCTGAAGACGGAATATTTAAATTAAAAAAAAAACAATTTCCTCGCAGTAGTCGCTATAAAAGTATTTTGATATACAAAACTTTGGCGTCCTCTCCCAGTTGTCGACGAATGGCAAAAATGCTCGGCGGATAAAAGTAGTTGGTCTTCTCGAATCGGGGAGAAATTCGTGATTTTGGCTACCACGTTTGTCGGCGAGTGAGTCATTTTTCTCACTGGTTACGTGCATTGGGATTTGTGAGTTCCTGCGAATCGAGTTTTCGGCATTTCTTTCTGCCCCCGATGTTTGAGTGTGAATTTACAGTGATTTATTCTCTGCGTTGTGAAAGTAATCGGCGACAAATATTTCCTTTGCAATCCCAGATCGCTTAAAAATTGATATTCAATTCATCAAACAGGAAAAACATTTAAAATTTTTTAAAATCCCACCTTGTTATATAATTAAAATATACTTGATAACAAGGTACTTCGCATATTAAATTGAAAATTACCCCAAAAAGGACGTTTAACATAAGAGTATAGAAAAAATGCGGCGAAATTATCTTACGGCAAAAATCATATACGGCGAAAATTCCCGAGGCGAGTTTTAATACGGCAATAATGTTTACAGCGAATGGTCAGGATACATCGAATAACATTGCATTTAAATTTCCGAAGATCAAAGTTTGCAGGCAATCAAGAAGCCGGGAGAGAGTTCCACACGCGAGAAGTTAGAGAGAAGTTTATGTTAGCAGAGGACTTACGGTTACATAGTGGAAAGTTCATCAGAACAATTACAATTTGTAAGTATTTACAGAAAAGGGAAGCTATGTTATTGTGTTGGGAAAGATATTCTTCTTTGGATTTTAACAAGAATTTCTACAGTTATAGGAGGAACACCAGACTAGATGTGGCAGTAATTTGTTTTGTCGCTCCTGCTATATATTTCAAATGAAAACTTCTGCGTCAATATCATCAGTGGATGTATGTTTTTTAGGATGCCTTACTAATCCTTATTGCGTGGGTAGATACATTTGTTTTTGTTCAATATTCACAGCGCCAATACGTAGTTTATATCGTACAAATGCTAAGAGGACCTTAATTATTGTTTCTTCGAGATAATGCATAAACAGGCGTGATTGCGAGTTTGAAAACAAGGCAATAACTTGATCACAAAGACGTATGTCTGCTAAAATCTGATACTGCCGCTCTTTATTTCTCACTAAATATATCTCTTCAATAATTGGTAATCTCACTACCAGATATTTTGGCAACATTATATGATTGTTTTGAAATCGGGTGGAAAATATTTTGAAAAATACGTTATTCCTTTGTGTGTAATAAATACGCATTTGAAGATAGAATTTCATGTAAGAAAACTTTGTACGTGAGCAAACCAAATGAAATTCGACAGATGAATTATTCTGGTTGTTTAAGGAATAATTCCTAAGATTCAGGATTTTGTCTCCAAGAAGGTTATCAATTTAAATATGCATTACCCAATATTTATTTTGATACTGCTACCTGCCGTATGTCGACAATTCTCAGAAAATAACCACTTTTAAGGATTTATTATTTAGATAGGTTTTTCGAAAATTTCGGAAGAAAATTTGACAGAAAATACACGGCAATATTTTGAAATTTTACTGTTCATTATCTATCTATCTATCTATCTATCTATCTATCTATCTATCTATCTATCTGAGCAGTTATGAACTTTGGGTAATCTAAAATCGAGAAGGATGAGTTTAAATGACAGCATTCATTCTTGCTTAATCGGTGATGTCCTTCACAGCCGAGTTGGTTAAAAGCATGTCGGGTCTAACGACGATTTCTCCTGCAAAGAATGACATATGTTCGAATCCTGCCGGTGGTCCCATTTTTCTTGAATAAGACTTCTCGAATATTCAGGCCGGTAGACAAAAATAAATATACTGTTTAAAAAATAAATGTAGCGTCTACTCAAATGTTGGTATCCATTAAAATAAACATATAAAATTATATATATATATATATATATATATATATATATATATATATATATATATATATATATATATATATATAATGATAAAAAACAAAAACAAACAAATGAAAACTACAGATAAAGTTCACTTACTTCAGAGACAGTCATTCACTCATGTAGTTCACTAACAACCAAGGATTTTATTTGTCCTGATGATGGCCATGTTGGCCGAAACTATTCGAGGAACCTAACTGAAATAAAACAAAAAATATTAATATACAGCCCAATGTGTCTAAAACTTAGTTTTTAATACTTTTATTGTTCAAATCATACATAAAATTCTATCTATCTATCTATCTATCTATCTATCTATCTATCTATATATATATATATATATATATATATATATATATATACATTAATAAATATACATATGATATTGAGACAAAATTTTATTTCATTTCCACAGCCAACAATTGTAAAATATAATTTTATCAACATAAAATGACTCTTAACAATAAGCAATATGCAATTGCCACGGCACTCTCAAAATTTTACTGAGATATTAAAATAGCTGATTACACACCGGTAGAAAATTGGATTTTCGTCGCCAAAACTACACCCTTTTCCGGCCGCGGCGATCGATGCAACCTGTGTTTGCTGGAAAATAGTTTCTTCCTCAAAAATATTAATGACCGAAGTCTACTTAATAAACAAAATGATATATACAGGGTAAGTATTGTAGTGTTCATTGTTATCCTGTAATTAACAATACCCTGATGATGATATAGTGCTATGTCGAAAGTACTTGGTAAGTAAATACACTATGTATCACTACGGTGTTTTCTTCTCGTCTTTCAATAATCCATGAATATGAAAGACTCCTATGGAGGATCAGTAGACGTAACAAGTCTAAATTATTCATCGAATGCATCATTTATAAAAGACTGCAGACACAACGTCGTCGGGGTCACCGAGTCAATACGAATTCTACGATCCTTTCATTAGATGCATAATTTGTGCTTCGTCATACGGTTTTGAATTCTGAGGTGTCCTTCTCCTAGCACAGAGCCCAGATTGCCTTACTATTTACGCATTGTTTGGGGCTTTAGAATTCTGAGTTGTCATTCAAGTCTATAGGACACGGTGGGGAAATGTGATGAATTTTAATGAACTCTACAGTTAATTGGAACTTGGTCTCCCTGATTCCTCAATCCGGAACGCTATTCATTACCAATCGTGCATCTATCTATCTATCTATCTATCTATCTATCTATCTATCTATCTATCTATCTATCTATCTATTCAGATTTCTGTCCCTATCTACCTGTTCACATCTATCTATCTATCTATCTATCTATCTATCTATCTATCTATCTATCTATCTATCTATCTATCCACATTTCAGTCTTATCTATCTATCTATCTATCTATCTATCTATCTATCTATCTATCTATCTATCTATCTATCTATCTCGGTTTGGTTATAACCTATCTATTTCATTCTATTCATATCTATTTCTTTTTCTCATATGATCAAATAATAGTTTAATTAATTTATAAGGATTCTTCTCATAAGGTGTAGCTAGTTATATCATTTTAACTTAACTATTGTAAATCTTCGGCGATTAACTTTCAACTTAAAAACCATGGTGGAATAAAACTGAAAATATCGATAAAATGCATATATTGCGAGAAGCTATCCGCTTTTACCAGATAACGGAAAGTTGATTTATTCCAAGATGAGCATGCGCAATGAGATTCCTTCCATTTAAAGAAAATCAGAAAGGAAGTAGGAAAGAAAGAAAAATGAAAGAAATAAACTTGATGGAGAATAAAAATAAAAGCAAAATTTAACGAAAAGCAGAAAGTAGTGGTGAGCATTCGGTTATCAGACTTCCGCTACTCATAGTTGTGTATCCTGAGAATCGCCCAGGGCTCTACCTAAAGTACACTGCCACTCATTGCTACGTCTCCGTTCTGTTAGCTGGAACGTCTCTTTATTATACAGGGTGCGACGGATAAATTGTTGTCTGAATGACGCGAAAATGAAAATAACACTGACATCTCATTTTAATATTTACCAAAATTATACAAAAATATCTTGTAATACTAAAGAGTAAATTTATGCAATAAAATCAACATTGGCTTCAACCACGGCCTCTAGACGACTTCGGAATCTCTTCTGGAGAGTGAATGCTGCCATAATCCTTGCCTTCATTTCATCTTTGGTGTTACAAGGATTCTCTCGCTCAACTGTACCCCACACATTAGGATAAAGGGGGTTGCAGTCTGGGGAGTTAGTTGGCCAGATGTAAGGGATGACATGGTTACAGAAATTATCTGATAGCCATGACTTATGCTTATTTGGCAAGGAGCAGAATCCTATTACTAGATATAGTATCTTCCATCAGCCATCCTCTTGGTAAATATATCTGTTAAAACGAGATGTCAATGTTATTTTTAGTTTTATCAACAATTTATCCATCACACCCTGTACATCAAAATTGAATTAAATCTTCTCTTCATCTGTGAAAATTGTGTCCAGCATTGGCAAACACGGATCTTCATGCGCGCATAAAAATAGAGTATAAAAAGGGTGACTTTTTTCCCCATGACACCGTTTATATTTTAACTACTTTCAGACTTCGCCAATGTTTTTTTTTTCATTTCAATCTAATAAATAATTAGTGTTTAATATTTCTGTAGTAAAATCTCAAGAAACGAAAAAATTATAAATTCACTTTCATAGCATGTTCCGGTCTGATCTGATTTTTTGGTTTAACGGCATATCAACTTCTTATGGAGAATTTAATGCCGAAATTTTAATTTGTTGGATGCTTTGGTAAATTCTTTTTTTTTACTATTAATATCTATTGCTAATATATTTACTGTAAAATGTATTTTTATACTTTCATTTGTTTTTGTTTGTGGTGGTGGGGGGTCACTATTTGCCCGTAACTGGGATCCGAGCATGTGCTACCACCCCACGCCAGGGTCAACCTGTGAAAAACAGCAATTAAGAGATGGTTCTGCGCTTCTCAAAGCCTCCAATCTACCCGATCAGAAGCATTGCTGCCGGATATAGTTTATCGTCATACCCAGGACAGTCATCATATATTTAGGTTTAATTTCAATCCTAATAATCGTTTTTTAAAAGAATAAACAATACCGAAGGGTGAAGTTATTTAACATAAAAGCAATATCATGAGAAAACCGACTTTTGGACACTCCGTTTTTTTTTTACGGTCACGAGTGTCTATATTTACCGGAGGATAGTCTTATATAACAATTCAGCACTGTTTAGGCTTTTGGTTTCTACCGAAATTTTCCTTTTTCTTAATATATTGCTTAGATTTTGGAAGGCATATTTCGCTATTTCAGTATGTTTCCAGATTTCTATGATACATTTTCTGTCTTCTGTCCAAACACTTCCTTGATAGATAAATTTTGAGAATTTATGGGAGCATATACGAATAATAATTCTTTTAGTGAAAGGTCTATATTGATCGCAATAGAATGTATACTTGATAAATTTTTAAATTCTGTTTATTTAGGCAGATATTATTAAATATAACAGACATTTTGTGTCCATTAATTTTAATGATCGACTTTTCCATATTAGGAATAATCCTTCTCAGACAAGGATGAAATTTCGTCAGAAATTTTTCCAATGTGGTATTTCTTGTACTGTTCTTTAGAAATGAACTTCGGACAATTTCTGATATAATTTCCTCCTTGCCCGAGAAGAAAAAATTGATTTTTTAATCGATTGATAAAGAATGTCCCGTTTGTAATACCGACACAGTGTCAAATCGATCCCTGACTTTTACAGAGTTATCTGGACTTAGTTTTACTTTTAAAAATGTTGTCCCTTAAAAATGTGCTTATGTCATTGATATCTAATATTTGTTTAACACTTTTGTTAATTTATATAATTTTTAGTTCTTTAACTTAAAACTGTAGCATTACTTTAAAGATGTATACATTTGTATATGCAATGGCAAAATATCTTTGTGTATGAAAATAACAAAAATCTATTTTACCAACCATCTGCTTATTAAAAATAGTCTCTTCAAAGAAAAAACATACAAATATGTGTAAAAGGACAATATATATTTAATATGAATAAAGACTAAAAGAAAATTTGTCTTGATAAAGTCCATCAGCGGACAAAACATATTGGTTGATACAAGTTTTCCTTTTGTTTTTATTAATGCAAATTCTGTTTATTTTGGCAGCAAAAGTTTTAAGGCAAATATTATTAAAAACAACAGACATTTTGTGTCTATTAATTTTATTGATCAACTTTCTCAAATTAGGAATAATCCTTTTTGGACAAGGAGGAAATTCGGTCAGAAATTGTCCGAAGTTCATTTTGGAAGGAAACTACAAGAAATATGGTCGAAGTTCTCTAATTTCTTAAGACTTCATCAGGGTAGGAAGAGATAAATGGTGAGTTTCATAGAACTAGTGAGTGTTGTGACGTAGGAAAAGAGAGTTTCGACGTATGGAATGAGTATTGTAGGCAATGAGTTGTGTTGCAGGATAAGAGGGTTTTGATGCAACCAATGAGTGTTGTGATGAAAGCAATGACTGTTGTGACGTAGGCAACGATGTAGGCAAAGAGGGTTGTGACGTAGGCAGTGAGAGTTGTATGTAACCTGTTGTGACTTAGTCAATGAATGTTGTGACGTAGGAAAATAAGTTTGAACGAGTAAGGTGTGTTTTCCTTTTTTTGCACTTTTTATAGATTTGAGGATGCGGGATTTTAAGTTTATTTATTACTGGTTGTTTTTGTTGCTTGGGTATTACTTCAAGCATCATTTTTTCTATTTCATTTTATTAGTGATTTTAAATAGTCATTAGGCAGTAAATATATATATATATATATATATATATATATATATATATATATATATATATATATATATGAGTGTGTGTGTGTGTGTGTGTATTGATGTAATAGGAAAGATCTGTTAGATTGATGATCCGAATTTCTTTAGTATTTTTGTTTTTATTTTTAAAAAACAGTGCTCGATACAGAAGTAGAGCCTAGATTATAATTATTTTTATCGCGACACAGAAATTACTATATTTCTAAACTGGTTAGAGTATTCAGGTTTAATTTCAATATTAGTTAAAAAAAACATTATAATATATATATATATATATATATATATATATATATATATATATATATATATATATATATATATATATATATATATTTATATATATCTGTGTGTGTATTGATTTAATAGGAAAGAACTGTTAGATTGATGATACGAAGTTCTTTAGTATTTTTGTTTTTATTTAAAAAAAACCGTTTTCAATATACAAGTAGAGCCTAGGTTATAATTATTTTTTAAAATATGATTCCATCGCGACATAGAAATTACTATGTTTCGAAACAGGTTGGCTGTATTCAGGTTTAATTTCAATATTATTATTAAAAGAATAATTATAATATATATATATATATATATATATATATATATATATATATATATATATATATATATATATATATATATTTGTGTGTGTGTGTGTGTGTGCTGTGTATTTAGGTAACATGTTTTTTTAAGGCAAATATTAAAAACAACAGACATTTTGTGTCGATATTTATGATCAACTTTTTCAATTTACAAATAATCCGTCTCGGACAAGGATGAAATTCCGTCAGAAATTGTCCCATGTTCATTTCGGAAGAAAAGTACAGGAAATACGATCTAAATTTTAGACTTTCTAAAATCAACATCATGGTAGCTAGAGACAATTTGCGAGTCTCGTAGAACTAGTTAGTATTGTAAATAAATAATGTAGACAGTGCTGAGACGTAGGCAAAAAGGGGTTGTGACGTAGGCGAGGGGTGATATATATATATATATATATATACATTTTATTTATTTATTGATTGATTGCTGTTTTTGTTGTACGAGTTTTGCTTCAAGTACCATAAGTCAGTTTTTACTATTTGAGTTTGCTAGTAAATTTGTATCGTTTGTGATTACCTGTGGTACTATGGTCCTTATCCAATTAGTCGAGCTAACTTGGGCATTCAGTACGGTCCTGCATCAAAGGTTATTAGGGTGGCATTCTGTGTCATAACATAGTTGGTCAATGGAGGTGGTTGCTAGGCGTGTCCAGAGCGGTAAATCACCTGTATGTTCCTGTTTCACTCACCAGCAGTGTCGTGCAAAATGCATTCTAGGTTTGTGTAAGATTGTAGATATATTAAGGATTGATCGATAGAGCTGTGATTTCGTTGGGTGTTCTTTCCAAGAGATGTTAAGTATGGCGTTCAGCATCTGCCTGGTTATTAATGTGACACACGTTATTGATTTTCTTTACTGATGAATTACACCTAAAGACTAATCGTATAGGTTTTTATTGATCTGTTAGCGAAGCGACTTCATTTTGAAGAAATGTCTTTTTATGTGCCAGCAGACAGCATGTCCGCGTGAGACCTTGTTGTGTAAATGAGTTCTTATGCCTTATGCTGTCTTAATCTACCTGTGTTTCTGATTAGGTTAATACCTCTCGTTTTATTTACTTTTCAGCAGCCTATCCGTCAGACTGACGACAGCTTTTGAATAGCGTTAGTGCATGCGTCTTACAGCGATAATAATCCAACGACTGTCTTCCAAATTCAAACAACCGTCTGGCTTCCATATTGAAGCCAAGACTCAGAAAATATAGTCTTGTTAACTATAACACATTGACTTTGTCGAGTGCTAGACACTACATACAGATAAATAAAACGATATGTACTAAATATTCGTATTGGCAAATTTCTTTAGCTGAGCTAATTTTTCATGCGTTCTTATAAATGAAGAAAAAACTATGAACATATTCTTGAACGCAAAAGAAAGTTTTAGCTGCCAAATACACCAGTCTTTTTCGTCTTCTTTTCAGCAAGTAAAAGATTTTAAGGTGAATTCCTTACATTCAAACATTTAACATTTTTTTAATATAATAACTATCTCGCTTCTTGGTTATTGTGGCATGTAGGGGCTTCCTTATTGTTTCTCGATTCAGCTGTAACTGCAACGGAAGTAATAAACATGGAATAACAAGAAGTCCTATAACTCATAAAAACGCTCTCCTTTTTTTCACTTTTCCTTTTCAGCGACGGCTACCTTCAAGGCCAGCTTGAAGAATCACTTACAAAACTTTGCAGAAGACACACATCAGTCCTGGCATTTTGAAATACATTTCTCGTTCCTCGTGGGAACAAGAAGAGAAATCTCTCTTCGAGAACGGTTAACTGTGAAACCCAAACGCAAGAAACTACTACCAAGGATAAAAGCTGTTAAACAATTATTTCTAGTCTTGGGTCAGTCATTCTACTTTATACACTGCCTAGAACACAAACACGCATGCCCGCACGCACGCGCAACAGGGAAAATCGTCACATTTTCTACAAAACACTATATAGAATTTCTATTTCAAATTAGAAGCTAAAATTGAATTAAAATTGTTTCATTGTCCCTTTTATTCGTTCCAGAATTATCAGGCCCCATTCTTTGACAAACTTTTGTTTATTTTTATTTTTTATTTTTTTACCGAGGTTTACTCAAGGCCACTAAGCACAGAATAGAACCTTATTGTTAACGCAGGAGTTCACTATTTCAACTTCCCGAGTCAGCAAATAAAAAATTTGAAATAGATTTCGATGATGAATAGATGACATGCGTTATAGATCGTTTATATATATATATATATATATATATATATATATATATATATATATATATATATATACACAAAGTAACCCAAAAAGTTCTGTCCGTTTTTAAAGGAAAAAAGAAAACGCTTCATAGTATGTGTAAATTATATTTAGTCTTCGTAGTAATCCCCATCGGCATCAAGCACCTTCTGCCAACGTGTCTCCATCTGTACAATGCCCCTGCGATAGAACGTTAAGAAGTCTGTGGGGGCTTTGCGCAAGACTGCTTCATTGGTGAAGGATTTCCCACGAAGATGATTATCCAGTGAGTGGTAATCGGATGGCGCAAGGTCAGATGAATAAGTTGGATGGCACAAATCTCCGACCCAAGTTGCTGTATGGTATCCCTGACCACTCGCGCGACATGCAGCCTGGCGTTGTCATGGAGGAAAAGCACACCTTTGCGATTCACCAATGCTGGCTCCTTCTGTCGTAATGCCTGTTGCACACGTTTCAATTGCTGCGAGTATAGGTCTCCAGTGACCGTTTGGCCCGTTGGTAGCAGTTCATAATGAATCACTTGACGACCTGTCCACCAGACACAAAGCATAATCTTGCGTGGGTGCATAGGCGGTCTTGCGGTGTGAGGGACAGCATCCTGAGGAGACAACCGATATCTGGAACGCTTGGGAGTTTCGTACAGAACCCACTTGTCATCACTGGTAAGCACTCAATTGAATAAGGATGCGGTACGGTGTCGAGAAAGCAGCGATACGCAGGCTGCCACTCGTTGTCCCTTGTGGACCTCCAACAGCCTTTGCGGAACCCAATTGCTCAGTTTGTACGCCTTACCTAGGCGGTGCAGGTGAAGTCTAACTATTTCATCGGAAACGTTGAACTGTCTTGCAAGTTCACCAGTCGTTAGACTACTGTCCTCTTAAATGTCCGCCTTCAGGACTCCGTCATTCAAGACCTATGGTCGTCCACTGCGAAGCTCATCATGGAGAGACAAATCTCCCGACTTGAATTTTCGAAACCAGCGCCTTGCAGTACGTTCATCCACAGCACTATCCCCAAACGCTTGACATATGCGGCGACTTGATGCAGCTGCTGATAAGCCCACTTTGAAGTCGTAAAGCAAACAGCCCCGAACGAGATCTCTAGACACTTCCATCCTTCTCACTGCAGTCCGGCTTATAACTGATGGGCGGGCACGGTGCGCGTGTTTTTTATAACGACTGATGTTCCTACTTCCGGCTGTCCGAATTTGAAAACAATTGCTACACGCATTTCGTATATATTTGAACTTCATTCAATGACTAATCAAAAAACGGACAGACCTTTTTTGGTTACCTTGTATATATATATATATATATTTTAAAGACATTTATATTATGTTTAACGTTCTTTTTATAGATACAAGTATTTAAGCAAATGCACTGTTTTATAATAATTTACCGGCCTGAATGTCCGAGAAATTTTCATAGAAAATTTTCGCTCTCCGACAGGAATCGAACCTGTATCCTATACGGAACCATCATTTCGCGTGATGTGCCTTAACCGTTCGGCCACAGATGAGCGTCTGGTTAGCAGGGTCGATTTTACTATCTTTAAACTTAAATCTTCTATGAATCTCTTTTATTCATATCTGCTCTAGCGTATCAAATGTAAACAAATGTCCAATTCTAATATATATATATATATATATATATATATATATATATATATATATATATATATATATATATAAAAGTTTGAAAGAAATGTATCACTGAAGAGTAATAATGCCCAAATTCGGGCACAATATTATATAAAACCGGTCGAAAATGTCTATTGTCGCTCGAAAAACAATGAATTAAATGAATATAAATATTACATTCGCAGATCATCATCATTTCTTGACCGTAGTTGGGATCATGGAGCCAATGCGAACGGCCCTTTCTTTAGTCGTATAGTATGTGCTATGCCAGGGCTGCATACAGTTTTGAATTCAGAGTTACTTTCACCTATAGACCCAAGGCTAGAGAAACCAGTCTGTTCTGCTATTTACCCATAGATAGGATCTATCTACCTATCGTATTCTGTTCGTATATATATATATCTCTATCGCAGTCTGTTCGCAACTCTCACTGTCTCTATCTGTTTATCGCAGTCTGTTCGGATCTATCTACCTTCATTCGTATCTTTCTATCTATCTATCTATCTTTCTATCTATCTATCTATCTATCTATCTATCTTGTCAGACACAAACAGACTGGTTCGCTGTATCACAGTTCATCAGTGTGGCTAGACTTGCGGGTTGCCTCTTGGTAGGGTCGAAACCCGGGTGCATTTGGGTCAGTCGGAGATTCTACAACTAAGCCATTGGCACACAGCAAGGATGAAGCTGAACTTAAGCGTATTTATTTTTAGATAAACACACAGTGACAGAGAGAACTCGATTCGTTTTACCGAATAGCCTTGCATTATTAGACGTATATATATATATATATATATATATATATATATATATATATATACTTTTTATATATCATAGTCTATTTCTATATCGATCTCATCAAAATCATTCAACCGTAGTCGGGATAATGGAGCGAATACACACGATCCTTTCCTTTAGCTATATAGTTTAGTGCTACGCCAATGCTACATACAGTTTTGAATTCAGAGGTACTTTATCCTAGACCCAAGGCTAGAGAAACCCATCTGTACTGCTATTTACCCATAGATGCGATCTATCTACCTATCACAGTCTGATCGTATATCTCTCTATCGCAGTCTCTTCGCATCTATCTATCTATCTATCTATCTATCTATCTATCTATCTATCTATCTGTTGTAGCATACATACGGACGGTAATCGGTTTGTCAGCATTCACATGAATAGAGTAGTAAATACTGTATGTTGGTCTGCATTATGGAGTTCACTCGACTCACTTCTACCAGTTGATTATTACTTCTACGTGCCGCTGGCGAATCTTATATGTGTTGTTCGTGTCCTAAGTATTATCGTTCATTGCCAACCTTCGTTTGATTATTCTATTCAGTAACCTTCTATAGGTTACAACATTATATATATATATATATATATATATATATATATTAACTGATTTAAAATATGTTTTTTCGCTACATAGCTATAGCCATGTTTCAAAAATGGAAAACGTTAGTTCCATTTCATCCTCAAGCGAATTTTGGAGTAACTTATTTTTTAAATTTACTCAGTTTTAACCGCACAGAAAAATTCATAATTTACTGTTTCCAAGGAAATAGAGAAATCCAGTCATTCAGACAAGGGGTGGTAGCGTGTTCATTTTTATTAACTTTTGTTGTATCAGTTATTAGTTACGTTCGAAAAAGGGGTTAAGTTTAGGGATGGTAGGGATTTATTTTTCAACGAATTATGACATCCATTAAAGGCATGCCGTCTGGGTTTCTTTTAAATTTTATTGTTAACAGCAAAAACTTCTATCGCCATTTTTTCTATTTGTATACTTAAAGATTTTTTTGGGATGTTGAGGTTAGAATACGTTTTATTTAACTACAATTTTAAAATATTTTCACTTTTAATTTTTAATAGACTATATTTCTTTTTAAAACAAGTAAGTGTAATAGAATTACTTACAGTATATAAAATTATTTTTCCTGTCAAATATAAATATGTATATTACCAGGTCACATTTTTAAAAATTTTATTTTTAAATATTATGTAAGGAAATTTTTTGACAATGACGGCAAAAAATAGCTACTTCATTTCTCTGATTCAGTAAATTTTTATTTTTTATATAAACCAAGTAATATATAGTTTCCCATGTATGCACAAAGGACATTGGTCATTTATTGGCCTACATATTCTAGCTTTTCTTATAAATTTATATTTTACTGTAGGTGTTTTATTAGATTCTTTTAGGTGCCAGAAGTACTTTGAGAGACATGTTTGATTTCTATATTTATTTATCCTAAATGAACTTTAATGTTGGTTGACACGTTTTTTGAACTCATGGCTTGTGCAACCTATATAGATTTTTATGTTTTTGGGATTCTCAATAGATGAGGTATTGCATTGGTATACTAATGATTGTGTGCAACGTTTGTTTTGTAGAGAACAGTTATGAGGATTTCTACAGTTACATAATTTTTGTTTATCTTCATCTATTTTTTTTCTATTGTCTAAACTGTTTATTTAAGATATTAGCATTATGTTTCTTAATAATTCTTTCTAAGTTTTCAGTACAGCTTTAACTTAATTTTAGTGTATTTTTATTGAAAATAGAACTTAATTTACTTTCTCTAGGAAAGTGCTTGACTATTAATGCCAGGAATTCATTTCATTCTATATATAGAGAGATACGAAGGTAGATACGAACGGACTGCGACATATATATATATATATATATATATATATATATATATATATATATATATATATATATATATATATATATATATATACGAACAAAATGCGATAGGTATATAGATCCCATCTATAGGTATAAAGCAGAACAGACTGGGTTCTCTAGCCTTGGGTCTTGGGTCCACCGTAGTTGGGATGTGTACGATCCTTTTTTTAGCTGTATAGTATGTACTACTCCAGGGCTACATACAGTTTTGAATTCAGAGTTACTTTCTCCTAGACCGGTTGCCACCAAAGGTTATTCATCCATAGCTGGGGGAAAAGAGGATTCATACTTTTCCCGTTATCCATTACTCCACCTTGCCTCCTATATCCGAGTGTATTTAACAGTAAAAATTGAACTGCCATTAATTATTTTTAGAGAGTTCAGATATCCACAAACAGAAATCTATGAAAAAGATGTGCGTATGCAATACCCCATGTAGCTGTGGCAATGAGTATTACCAGTTGAACAGAAATCAAACGGCTCATTTCAGTTCAGACTTGACCATGATGCAAAACAATATAACCTGGTAGATTATATATGTATCTATGCATTCAATATTACGTTCACATCTCGTCTGGTGCCTATGTGCTGTATTTAGTGAATCTTGATAAAATCCAAAGAATCTGCAATGTTATCGATCCTGACCTGGCATTTCGGTTTCAGTCCTTCCTCACCGCCGTAATGTAGCTTCTATGGCTTTTCTATATATAGAGTGTCCATAAAGTCTCTTTACGATTTAAAAATGTATTAGAAAATCAAATGAACAGAAAAAATATGTGGAAATTGTTACAAAATGAGGAACAGATATTGAAGTTTTTTGTAATTCATCTCAATGGTGGCAATGGCATCAGTAATCTTTTGCTGTAGATCAGTGATATCACGCATCTTTGCTCGATGCACGACATCTTTAACCTAACCCCAGTGGATTGATATCTGGTGAACGAGGTGGCCAGGGGATTGTGCCATCGTTTACAATTCACCCGTCTGGAAATGTTAGTGGTTCATTTAACAGTACCGCTTTCATCAACAGGATACCTGAAATGCAATGTGATTAAAAATTGTGATGAGTATAAAGAACAAAATCTCATTAAGATATCTCATCAGTTGCCTTTGTAATTTATTTTTAAAATTGTAAAGCGACTTCATGGACACCCTTTTCATGGTAAAGGAGCTTTTATCTTCGCTACCCTCAACTTCATGAATTTAAGCTCAATACTAGGTTGGCAGCAAGTCTCATCATTTTACAGTTGAAGTGCCGAGATGTATCAGTAACTTCCATGCTAACAGTTTCATCTCTCGCACTTCTCAGCTGTCGAACTCTCATCCGGACTCTTGCTTTCCAATTGTTGTAATATACCTACAGATGATAATGGGTATGTCCCCATTCACATAAATACAGTAGTAAATACTGTATGTTGGTCTGCAGTTGGAGATTCGTCTCTAGCTGTGCTGATCAGACTCTATGCCTCCGGGTAGAGCGGATCCCAAACGAAGGGCAGTGTCTAGTCTCAGGTAACAGCTACCCGACCCCGTTTTATACGGGGAAATTTTGGTCTTGCCTGCTGGTTCGGATACCTCACATTAAATCTGGCCTTGTGCCACATCTTACCGGGTTTGGCGGTTGGTGGTTATCCTGCATTTAGAAATTCATTGTGGAATTCACTTGACTCACTTCTAGTAGTTGAGTACTTTTTCTACGCGACGCTGACGAATTTTATGTGTTGTTTGTGTCCTAAGTATTATCGTTCATTACCAAACTTCGTATGCTTATTCTATTCAGTAACCTTCCCTAGGGTACAAATTTGATCTTCAAGAATTTGAATGCAATCTTAATCGGTAAAATGCTCAGACTAATTTGACTTCGATAAATATGAAGAATAAAAGACGATTAAAAATGTCTGAAAATTTTGAGATTATATGAGATTATAAACCAAGAAGAGATTATAAGGACTTAGGAGAGATAATGGCCAAAAGAAATGTTTTTTGTCTATTTAGACTTTCTACATGACGTGTTAGTTTTTAGAATTTTATTTAATGATAAATGCTAAATTTTGGATATTACCCGAGTTTCACCCAGCAAGAATACCAGTCGCCGGAAACGATTCATAATGGAAAATAAATAAATACAACTTGCTTTGTTTCTTTAATTGCACTTAAAGTCAGAGATATAGCAACTAAAATACTGTATGCAATTCAATGTTTAATTTGCTTTTAACTCTTAAAATAAATGTCAAAAACATGCAAAGATCTGATGACTGACTTTCATAGCGCGAAACAGACATTTTTGCTAAAGTGATATGAAATGTTTTCAAAAGTTTATGCTCGAAGTTTTTAAAGGCGATTTTGACCGCATCGCGCTTTATATATATATATATATATATATATATATATATATATATATATATATATATATATATATGTTTTTTTCGCTACACAGTAATAATTATATAATTAAATGACAAGGATTAGTGCCGTTTCATCTTCAAGCGATATTCGCTTGAAGATAAAATGCAACTAATGCTTTTAATTTTAATTTAATTATATAATTAAATTTGAAGATTTTAGCTTCCATTTTTGAAACATGGTTATTACTGTGTAGTGAAAACATATTTTAATTCAGTTAATTTATAATATTTATGCTCTGTAAATTTACATTGAGCACTATTTTGTAAAAATAAAAAATATCAATAACAACACCGGAACATATATATATATATATATATATATATATATATATATATATATATATATATATATATATGAAAAATTGATAGCTTCTTTCCTTTTAAGACAGATAACTTTCGCCCTCTCCTTACACCACTCGGCTAGTCTGTCTCGTCTGCTGTGTTATGGGTTGGTTCTGTATTAATTTTTCAACTACTCAGAGATTCATTGTGGAATCACGGAGCCAATACAAACGTCCCTTTCCTTTAGCTGTATAGTATAGTGCTACGCCAATGCTGTATACAGTTTTGAAATCAGAGTTACTTTCTCCTAGACACTAGGCTAGAGAACCTCATCTGTCCTGCTATTTACCCATAGATGGGATCTATCTACCTATCGCAGTCTGATCGTATATATATATATATATATATATATCTATCGCAGACTGTTCGCATCTATCTACCTCTGTCCGTATGTATGTATGTATGTACGTATCTATCTATCTATCTATCTATCTATCTATCTATCTATCTATCTATCTGATTCCGTTTATATATATGCATGTATCACTCTGTCTACCTGATTATCTAAACTTTTTACATTCTATCTTTCTCTGTATCATTCTGCTCATATCTATCTATCTATCTATCTATCTATCTATCTATCTATTTATCTATCATTCTCTTCATTATCTATCTATCTATCTATCTATCTATCTATCTATCTATCTATCTATCTATCTGTTGTAGCATACATACGGAGAATAATCGGTTCGTCAGCATTCACATAAATACAGTCGTAAATACTGTATGTTGTTCTGAAGTTGAAGATTCATTGTGGATTTCACTTGATTCACTTTTAGCAGTTGACTACTTCTATACGCCGCTGGCGAATCTTATATGTGTTGTTCTTGTCCGAAGTATTATCTTTCATTACTGTTATGGTTCCTTACCTATAACTACAGAATGAACTCTTCTTAACACTATACGACACCTCTCAAGAGAGAGAGAGAGAGAGAGAGAGAGAGAGAGAGAGAGAGAGAGACGAATCGGGTCGAGCCGATAGTAGTTCACTCCAAACCAGACTGACAGTCATACTAACACCTTCCACATCTTGTATTATTATTCTGTGTAATATATCTTCGTTATTTCTACTCTTGTGTTCGTGTTGTTCTTCCTTGGTCCTAACCTTCACCATAACAAATAATAATAATAATAATAATAATAATAATAATAATAATAATAATAATGATAATAATAATAATAATAATTAAATGATTGGATTAAGACTGATGTTGTCTTATTTTGTCAGTAATACTCCGATCAACTTTATTTCGGTGGGTATTAATTTCCGTAGTAATAATAGACGAAAAAAAAATTAAATTAAATATTAAAAATTATAGCGTTAAATTTTAGAAGCAAATTAATTACGAATCGAAAATGCAGCATTTTTAAATTTGCATTGTGGAATTCACTTGACTCACTTCTAGCAGTTGACTACTTCTACGTGCCGCTGTGGGATGAGGTTGAGATCATAGGCAAAGAACACCATTGGAAAATTCGTAAACTTAAGGAATCAGCACATATGCTAGGCCACAAAAATCTCCTGAGCCGACCAAGCATAGAAATGAATAAAGTTTTATATATATATATATATATATATATATATATATATATATATATATATATATATATAATAGGATAAAGACCAAGTAGAAAACATATCTTAATGTAACATGATTTATTTTATTAAAGCTTCGTCACGAGATCACGACAGATATATATATATATATATATATATATATATATATATATATATATATATATATATATATATATATATATATATATATATTGTTGTAGAGTGGATAAATGAAACGACCAAATATAAGCAGCTATCTTGATCCCTGACGAAACTTTAATAAAATGAAACATGTCGTATTAAGTTCTGTTTTCTACTTGTTCTTTATCCTATCTTTTGTCAGATTCCTATCTCAGTTTGTACATATCTATCTATCTATCTATCTATCTATCTATCTATCTATCTATCTATCTATCTATCTATCTATCTGTGTGTGTGTGTGAGAGTTGTATGCATGGAATCGCTTGCCATACGGTGTCCTAGACTGATGAGCAGCCAGGGTGATATCCCCCCACATGATGGGATCAATAACCAAGTGTCCCCGACCAATGTGACCCTTCAAATTCGAGAAATTCGGCTGTGGTTTGACGTGTAGAGTGATACGCCCGCCAGGTCCACTTGCTAAAACACCTTATACATAAATGAATACCCGCCTGCCTTTTAACCAAGATATGTCGAGAGATCTGGTCCACAGCACAGCTACACTACGACCTCAACCGGTCATGGGACTGATGATTTCACAAATCTTTTAAGCGTGTGTTTGCTAATTCTTCTGTATTCCCATGAAAGTTATTTCTAGTAAAATATCAATTCTATTTTTGAAATACTTTTTTTTTGTTTCATTTTCCGATGTAATTTGTAATTCAGAGCAGGAATATTTTGACAAATGGATTGTTAGCGAAAACGAAATTAAGAAAGGTGAATAATTCATAGTTTTCAATAATTTCCCCGGATCTTTAGTTCCGAATGTGTGTTTCTGCTCCAGATTGGTTCAAATATTTCCAGCAATTCTTTGATAAATTATTTTATTCATATGAATTCAGAACATCTTCATTTAATCATCGACATTTTCTACTACGTTATTTCACCTCGCTTCTAAATGATATTTACCTTATTCCCCACCACTTGTAAAATGCGTTTTAAGTCCTATGAGACTGATGCAAGTTTGCCATTTTTCTTTCTTTCCGACTGATGAACTGATAGCATCGTTATTCGAATCTCAAATTATTCTTCTTGGCATTTTATTGGTTTTCGATCCCTATCGAGTAGCGAAATCCGAAGCATATTGGAATATTGATAGTTGCCTCCCAAACATTAAACAAATTACTAAGAAACAGGAAAAAATCGTTAGAAAGAAAACAAAATGGAGTATTTAAGCAGCGAGGAAGTTTTGAGTATAATAGAGACAAGTAGAGTTATTCATAACAGTTGAGGAAAGACAGTTTGGAGAATTTAACACTCGTAGGCAAGAAGGACAGAGAAAAACAGCGAGTAATCTACTTCGCGTTCTTGTGTGAACAGAAAGTGGAAAAGATAGTAAAAAGACAATTATTGCTAAGTGCTATAAACATACTATACCAAATGAGACGACGAAAAGAAGAAAACGATCCTGATTTTCCTCAAGAGGCCAATATACTGATGAGGGGGGACTATGCTGATGACTTAGGTGTTCATAGTTGGAATAGCTATAATTTTGAACATAAATCAGCATCAAATGTTCCAAGGAATGGTACCCAAAATAAGCATTTCCAAAAGGGAAACCATGGTTTGGAATTCGAATGGAAGTAGCAACTATACTGAATCCATTATTAAAATTCATCTTGTGAAATTAGTAAATTCTAAACACTTCAGGTACCACAGCATATGGATTATCTATAAAAGAAACTGAACATAAAATATGCAGTGTCAGAGATAGTTTCGCCCAATACCGCAACTTGCTACAAAACCAAACCTGAAAACACGAGTCATATTCGTTTGTTTTGTCTTGTTTTACGGTATATCAACCCCAATGGGTTATTTAATTCCGACAAAATTTTCATTGTTGGTAATATTTTTTTTCCAAAAATGTATTTCTGGATTTTGGTTTGGTTTGGTTTTTGTTTTACGGCATATCAACCTCAATGGGTTATTTAATGCCGACAAAATTTTTGTTGCTGGTAATATGTTTTTCTTCAAAAATCTATTTCTGGGAATATTTTTCCTTGAAGAATTCTATAGCTGGTCATATTTTTTCCAAGAATGTATAACTGTTTGTATTGCTGGTAGTTTTTTTTAAGTATTGCTGATAATAATTTATCCTTCGAAAATTATTGCTGGTAATAATTTTTATTACAAAGTATTTCTGGTATTAAAACCTATTTTTACACAAGTTTGGGTGTAAACTATTTGTCCATAGCTTGGACCCTAACAGGTGCTACCACCCCGGGTCAGGGTGGACCTGGGAACACTAGCAATTAAGAGGTGTTTCCACGCTCCTCAAAACCTCCTGATCAGAGGCCTTGCTGATGGATGTAGTTTATCGTCATACCCAGGATGAATAGAACTTGAGAAACGTGTTTTTGTTCCAAAATTTTTAAAGAGAAATATTTTATAAATTTAAAACGAAAACGGTACTGATTGCTCGGTCAATGAATGTCAGATGTTTTCTTACAAACGATACGCCGTTGTGGAAAGCCATTGATCTCCCACGTCTCGAAGAGAAATATCACATCAGAGAAATATTAAATAGGTTAAGACGTCAGGACGAAAATGTCCATATCTCTCCAGAGATTGTTTCTGTTTATATATGAATATTGACATAGCACCTTGCGAATGTCTTTGTATTTGTTTCTCCATCGTTTTGAATTCAGTGTCGGTCTTTGTATCAGTTGGCCACAATCCAAGAGAAAAACCTCGTTTTCCTTGTTATTTAATCCATAGCGAGGAGCAGATGGGTTCATTCTTTGCCCAAGAGAACCAGTTCAAATATTATCGGATCAATCTACGGAGAATTTGAACCGCAGATCGCCGAGAACATTGTCCGAACCGATAACCGGTATCCCACCCACCAACGTCGAAAGTGGAATCAGCCGGTGAAATTCATATTCTGAGCGAGTCACAAACACACTAATGCCCTTGGAAAAAGCATGGATCCATCTCTTCTTTCCGACTCCCAACTATAGGTTAAATAATAGGGATGACTATATAGACGTCGTCTATATATTTAATTTACTCGTAAAATAATGGTGTCGATTGTTATTCGATGCTTTCATTAAAACAAAAAAAATCCTTTCGTTCTTTTTTTTGAACGACCCACCGAATAAGGTATTTTGCCATGAAACATTTGATCGTCTGAAATCATAAAGGAAATTGAAGTTAAAATCTGTGTTAATAAAATTTTTGTGTAAAAAGAGGATCCAAGTAAATGCGTTCAATTTTTTAGAAAGTTATTAAAAAATGCAAATCGCAAGCTGACGTCAAAGCAGATAGAGCACATGATTTGAAATACCATTTTTGAACCAGTCAGATGGAAGATAAAAACGATATTTACTACAAAAAGAGTACTCTCTTTAATCCCACGTGGTCAAATGATCAATCGGCAAAGACCCCCCCCCCCCGCGAACAGCGTACGAAAGCCATTTTATTAGATTTATTTTCCTCACACGCATTAAGAATAAAAAACGTCTCCTTCCCAGATAAAACTACTTGGCAATCGCATAAAACATATTTGACAGAACTTAATTTTCAGCTCCAACAATTTATCTTTCATCTCCCAAGAATTTATGTTTTGTTTCTTAGAACTTACTTTTCAACCATAGAAAAAGATTTTCATCTGCAGAATTTTACTTCGACGAACATAATGAAATATATATATATATATATATATATATATATATATATATATATATATATATAAATATAAATGACAATAAGAAAACAGTAATTGCTGACGCGTTTCGTCCAATGTGGACTTTTTCAAAGCAAGAAACGAAATGAATTTAATCGAACAAAGAAAATTAGTAAAAACAAAAAACAGAGAGTTCTTAGCAACGGGAATGTAGGAAACGCTATTTTCATATTGTTAACGTATTTATTTATATGTTTTTATATATATATATTTGATATTTCAGATCGCCCCGATCTTTCGTCAGAAAGTAATTAAATAACGTAAAAATATAAATATATATTACTATATAAAAATAACAAAACAAAAGTCATTGAAACAAAGCAAGTTAACTGAAAATGACGTCAGTTAATGTCACGTGTGGAGAATATTTCATTAATCTGTGTCGATGGATTCAACCATTTTCTTTTGATTTTAATATGTTTTTGTGTACATTTGTTTGTGAGAGCAGTAATTTTGTTAGAAAAGGTGAAATAGGGAAAAAAACCTGGGCGGACATTAATATTTGGGTATTGTTCTATTGCGGCACTCTCTAGAATTTTCCTTCTGAGGGAGTTATTTTCTTTTTTATAAGTATAGCATTATTAAAATCAAAATTATGGTTGAATTTATTCCTATGTATTACTAAGGCATTATTTAAGTTGTTTATTCTAAGGTCTCTTTTGTGTTCATTGATACGTTTTTTTTATGTTTCTGCTTGTTTCTCCAATATATTGGGAGGAACAGTTTTGGCAATTTATTATATAAATGCCTGCTTCAGAAATGTTATTGCTATTGTTGTTTGGAGATCTTATTATATCTATAATTGTTTTCGAGGTGTTTGTGACTATTTCAAGATTATTTAGATGGGATAGGTTATTCTGGATATTAGACGTAACAGAGTTTGTTGGTAGTATTATGTATCTGTTTTCATGTAATTTACTATTGCGGATTATGTTATTAGTTTTGTTTCGATTGTATATTTTGTATGCCTTTCTTCTTGCGTTGTGGATGAAATGATATGGGTATTGTAGGTTTTTGAATGTGTTTTCTATGTATGTTTCTTCTTATATTGGGGAATGCAGATTCTTAATGCTCTTAACCTATAATTCCAGATTTAATTTTAGAAGAGTGGTTTGAGTAGAAACTGATCAGATCATTTTTGTTTGTGGCCTTTCTGCAAAGGTCAAAATTGAGTGAGTTATTTCTATGTACACAAAATGTCCAGGAATGGAAGAATGTAGTTGGTTTCAGTTTCAAAAGTGAAGTTTATTGTAGGTTCAACGTTGTTAAGTTTGGAGAGAAGATCCTTTAAATTGGTGTTTTTTGGATATATTAATAATGAGTTGTCTATGTATCTGAAATATGAAGAGTTTGTAGGGAGAATATTTTTGAATGAGTCACTTTCCAGAAATTCTAAAAATAAACAAGCAAGAACGTCGCTGAGAGGAGATCCCATTGGTAAACCAAATTTCTGTCTGTAATTTTGGTTATTAAAAGTAAAGAAACATTGCTTGGTAATAAGTTGGCATATTTTTATGATTTTGTATGTAGATAGGGGTAATTTAATTTTTGCATTTGTTAGGTGTTTTTCTAGTAGATTTAAGCATATGGGGACGTTTGTATAGAGAGATTTTATATCCAAACTAGCCATATATTTGTTTTTAATCTCTATGTTTTTTAATTTATTTAGGAGGTCGCCTGAATTTTTTATGTGTGCTGGACTAATGGTGCCGAGGAGTGGAGTTAAAATTTTGCTTACTTTGCGGGCTATTTTATGTGGAGCGCTGCCTATCCCTGATATGATAGGTCTCATTGGTATGTTCGGTTTATGAGTTTTTGGTAATCCATATAATATAGGTGTATTTGGGTGGTATTCAATAAGCTTTATTTTGTCATTTATTTACAAATATTGTCTTCTCTAAAAGTTAAATTTGAGAAATTTTCATATATATATATATATATATATATATATATATATATATATATATATACACGAACAGACTGAAATAAATGGATAGAAAGATAGATACGAACATATATAGATAGATCGGTAGATAGATACGTATATACCTACAGACTGAGATAGATAGATAGATACGTACAGAGTGAAAGATAGATACGACAGACATACATAGATAGATAGATAGATACATACATACATACATACATACATGCATATATACTTATAGACTGACTGAGACAGATTGACAGACAGACAGATATATATATATATATATATATATATATATATATATATATATATATAGATAGATAGATAGATAGATTGATTTGAACAAGCTTAGATAGATTGATACGAAGTGATATAGATAGCTAGCTACTTACAAACTGACTGAAACAGATAGATAGATACGGAGTGAAATAGATACGACAGACAGAGATAAATACATACATACATACTTAAAGATTGACTGAGACAGATAGTTATATATATATAGAGATAGATTTGAACAAAGATAGACAGATACGAACTGATATAGCTAGCTAGCTAGATAGATAGATAGATACTTTCAAACTGACTGAAATAGATAGATAGATAGATTGATTTGAACAAGCTTAGATAGATTGATACGAACTGATATAGCTAGCTTGCTACTTACAAACTGACTGAAACAGATAGATATATATATATAGATAGATAGATATGAACAATACGGAGATAGATACGAACGGACTGAAATAGATATGACAGACATAGATTGATACATCCATACTTACATACGTACATACCTATAGACTGACTGACATAGATAGATCGAAAGATAGATAGATGCGAACAAGTAGATAGTGAGAGAGAACTGGATAGATAGATAGATAGATAGATAGATAGATGCGCAAATGTAGATAGGGGCAAAGATCTGAATAGATAGATAGATTTTTTCTATAAAGGTGTAGATAAAATAGTGCAATGTTTATTTCTCTTTCTTTCCTTCTAATTGAATGTCACCTTTTTTTTTTCCTCTGCTGATGCTTTACCTCATTTTCCTGTAAATTGATTCTCATTATTTTTCTGTTGCCATACCTCTGTAATGAGGCGACAGTTCATATATCTTTTCTACAATGACATACACCACAAATCCCTCATATTCGGAGAGACTGATAACATTGATCCGTGATAAAGACAACTCACTAGTTAACGTCTTAGGAAAAAAGTCTTGCCTCTCCTAGAGTTTTTTTTAACGAGCTAACTTCTCATTATAGCATTGTGAAGTAACACAACGCGCAGATCGTTTGAATCCCATCCAACTTATAAAACCTCTTTATCTGCGTAAAAATGACCGGTCCACTCTAGCGACAGATACCCACCCCATATATATATATATATATATATATATATATATATATAGAAATTGTTAGGAGGATTTGAGATAATCATAATTAAGCAATTCATTGAGTTTTAGAAGAAACCTCAACAGAATGCAGAAAGCACTGGACGGCCGTTTCGTCCTATATTTGGGACTCATCAGCAGTGCGCATCCATTACCAGGAATTGAAACCCGGACAGTTACGCTATTAAGCAAACGTCATACCAACTGTACCACGGGCCCCGGTGACGAAGAGGTAACGAATTAAACTTGACATAGCGCCCCTCATTCACATATTCCGTGGTGGAACTCATCCAAGTTCCTTTAACCAAGGATTGTGCCCCCGAGAGCCACGACTACTATCACCAATATATATATATATATATATATATATGAACAGGTTGAGATAGACCAAAGACCCCAACGGTAGAACAAGCGGATGACGATTACAACAGATATCAACGGTTGAACCAGCGGATGAAGAGAGCTACGCCTGACGACCATTCTATAGAAGGCGCCTTTCGAAACTATAAATGAGTCATCGGCAGTCTGTTGCAGTTTCATAACTGGATTCTGCATTTTTTTTAGTCATTTCACCCCAAGCAAGACGGCAATGCCATTAGGGTGTTACAGAGAGTGAAGGTGAGAGAAAAGACTGCGTATAGATGGATCGAGAAAAGGATAAAAGCAGAATGGGATTCAAAAAGATAGAAGATGGTGATTGACGTTGCATTTACGTTTTTGAAGATTTTAGTTATCAAAGAAACAAAGAAACGGAAGAGAGTGTCACAGACGCGAAGTGCGAGAAAAGAAACCTTTAAAGTAGAAGTAGCGGTTACATTTAAATAATTCAACAGTAAAAGGGCGGGGCCTAAATGCCAGTAGATCAGAACGTTTAAATTCACGTAGTCGGTGCCCCAGGAAAAAAAAGCTCATCAGACCACTTGCAATGAAAATATTTGTAGAAAAGGCTGAGGGAAGCTACGTCACGTCGGTGATAAAGTTACTGAAGTCGAGATACCAAGTCAATATCGATTACATTGCAGATCCTTTTTAGGGTTCTTGTTGAGGAGAACCACGAGATGAGGAGCAGGAGCAGGAGCAGGAGCATCTGATCAGATATATCAACAGTATTCAATGCATGCACGAATGCTAGATTTATAAATGTACAAGATGGACTCTGACGAGGAAAACCTTCTGCCACGACACAGTGAGCTAACTTTCCTTGCAGTATATGCAGCTATTTTTTCGATATAGTAGTTCCACTTCAAGTCATTTGAAAACGTGAGGCCAAGACGGCGCATTGTGCTGCTCTCCATGAGTGTAGCAACAGCCATGCTGATGCTGGGCAGTTTTTCTATGGTGGTTAAATGAGAGTGGCTTCGTTTTGGAGGCATTCAAATTTACGAGACATTTTCTGTCCCAGGTTCTTTTCTAGCGCGGCTGTCAGGTTAACTTTGCCAGCTCTGACGGATTTGCCATTCAAACGGGAGTAAATGGTAGTATCATCTGCATAAATGCCTACTTGGGCAATGATGACATCAGGAATATCATTGATAAAGATTAAAAAGAGCGTTGGACCCAGGATATAGATTTGGGGCACAACCACGTTCGGGTGAAAGCATCTGGAAGCGAGCCGGTTCAAAACGACCTTCATTTCATGATTTGATAGGAATGATTGGTTTAAATCAAACACACGTCCAGGAATACTGTTGCCCTAGAGCTTACCTAGAAGACAAGCCTTCCAAACCCTTTCAAACGCCTTCGAGATATCTGGAGTCACAGTTCGAGCTTCGCCGTTATTATCAAGAGCTTGATATACATATTCAGTGATGGCCATTAGTACATCGGCAGTAGACCTGGCGAAACAGAAGCTATATTTCTTGTCAGAGAGTATGTCGCGAGAAGTAAGTTGCTTAACCACTTCAGCATAGATTAAAGCCTCGAATACTTTGTCGAAAAGTGCTAAGAGACTGATAGGGCGAAAGCTAGAGGGGTTACAAGTTTCTCCAGAGTTCTTAAAAACAGGAACTATAGAGGAGGACTTCCAACAAGCAAGCAATCAGGAAGCAACGAGGCAATAATTGTGGAGAGAACTGGAGCCAGATCGGGATCACATTTCTTTAGGACGACAGCTGGAATCTCCTCACTTTTCATTGCCTTATGACAATCTACCTGTCTCATTCCATATTTTCCGCAGAAGTTCATGAAATTAAGTCTGGCCAGTTGAAGTTCGCCGTAAACTAATTCACGCCATAGGCACTTTCTTTTACTCTGATTTTCTTTCACTTTCAACCAATTTTTCCAAATGCAATCGACAATATGTGAATGGAAGACTGGAGCAGGTTTTGGTGAAACTGGAAGCTTCTAGTCTTGAACCTGCACGTTGCCGGCGAATTTAGTCATCAACGCCATCGCCATAAAGGAAGCGATCAGCAAAGAAATTAAATTCTTGGATACCAGATAAAACCGACGACTTTTTATATCTAAATTATTTATCCATTCATGCGTGACCCAGCGTGCTATATTGAGTCTTTCCCAGTGTATCAGTTTATCAGTTTCCATCGTCCTTCCTTTCGGGTGAGAGCCAAATACTGATAATCAAGTTTGTCCCTACCCATCCACACCCGAGTCCAGCCTGAATCAGTTGGTTTAATCCGACAAGGCGGATCAAGTGAACTGACACGCGTGGCATTTCTTGTGACTGATTCGATTCCAGTCGTTGTCAGATCATCTGTATTCTTGGTGACCTTCTTTCAACAGAAATTTCCAAGCAAATATATCCAGGGTCTGGATTAGAGTGCGCGAATTTATCATTCCAAAGAACATTTCCGGCCGTTGAAGCCGGAAGCACATCATGGCTGGTTTTCAGAATCAATCGTATCGGGGTGGCGATCTTTTAGAAGTTAGGTTTTTTTTGTTGACCGGAAACGGTTTTGCTCAGCGGAAAGTGAAGCGTCTCTTCACTGGTCATTTTATGCTACATGTCTCTTTCAACCCACACATTGATAAATAGATATGATTTGGATAGAATGTAGTAGATGTGGATAGAATGAGATAGATAGAATTGGTAAGAATGAGATAAATAGATAGATATTGTATATACTCCGAGATAGATAGATAGATAGATAGATATTGTATATATTAAGAGACTGAAAGAGATAGACAGAGAGACAGACAGACAGATAGATAGATAGATAGATAGATAGATAGATAGATAGATAGATAGATAAATGGATGTATTGTGATAGATGTGGATAGAATGAGATAGAATTGGTAAGAATGAGACAGAATTGGTAAGAATGAGATAGATCTTGTATAATCTCTGATACAGAAAGATAGATTGGTAGGTATTTTATAGACTCATAGATAGATAGATAGATAGATAGATATTGAAAGGGAGAAAGATAGATAGATATTGAAAGGGAGAAAGATAGATAGATATTGAAAGGGAGAAATATAGATATTGAAATGGAGAAAGATAGATAGATATTGAAAGGGAGAAAGATAGATAGATATTGAAAGGGAGAAAGATAGATAGATATTGAAAGGGAGAAATATAGATGTTGAAATGGAGAAAGATAGATAGATATTGAAAGGGAGAAAGATAGATAGATATTGAAAGGGAGAAAGATAGATAGATATTGAAAGGGAGAAATATAGATATTGAAATGGAGAAAGATAGATAGATATTGAAATCGAGAAAGAGACTGTGTGAGAAAGAGGCAGAACTATTTAGTAAGGAATTCCGTTGTGTGTTTGCGTCACATTTATCAAACAAGAAAAAACGGACAATGATAAACCTGTTTGAATTTCAGCTGTCTTCTTTTCAAAACTCAATAATGCTCTTGAGAAAGATTAATTCACTTCTGCCTACTACATTTCCTTTCGCCTAAACATAATTCCTGATTCTATCCAGGCACGTCCGCAGAGCTGAGGTGTGAAAACATTGGCTAAATCAACACCTGGACAAATCCCAATTCTATAACTGTCTTATCTAATTGCCATTTTTTTCGGTTTCTCATATAATTCCTCTTTAATAAATAATGACTTCCTAAAAAATTACACCTTAAAGAGATATTGATGCCATATTTGGGCCGGGGCTCCCTAATCATCACCTGCTAATTTACGCGTCCTTGTGGGTGATGAATTATATTGCATTGAAGATTTATTAATTATTTGATTATTGTCACGCTTATTATCTACTGGATTGTTTTTTGAAGAATTTCTGCTGGCAAAAGATATGTTCAATTCTAGTAACTTTTACTTCATTTACAGTATTAACCTTGTTCTGACTGCTCTCCTCATCTTTATTGTCACGACGTTTCGACCGCTGTACGCCCCGGCTTTTTTCAGGTGATTGGAATTTCGAACCTAGCCCTTTATTTTGTCCACCAGTGTAGATAGTTCTAGTTCCACGTCCCATGTCTCTTTGGATGTCTCAGTTATCTCTCTTTAACTCAACTCTCAAAGTTTTTGTTCACCACTGCAGTAGCCAAATATTGAATCAAATCACTGGATCCAACCAACGCTTTTATCCACTGGATCATGTGTCCTTGACTTATATGAAAATAAATGTTAGGACTACAGTCCGAACAATGTAAATAATTACAATGCCTCATTTCAGAAATATAGACAGACCCTGAAGAAGGCTGGAGAGTACAACGGCCGTAACATCGTAAATATGATAATAAAGATGAGGACAATAGTCCGAGCAATGTAAATAATGTAAATAATTACAATACCCCGTCTCATATATATATATATATATATATATATATATATATATATATATATATATAACGGCATTATAAAAAGGGGGCAAAACAAACTGGGGAGGTCGGGAATCTTGACAATGATCATAACAAATGCGAATACCGGGAACAGGACAGCAAGGACAATTACTATTAGCTAAGTGAACAAAAGACGACTAGATTAACCAGGGCAGTGTTCCATCAGGAATCCGCCCCTCTGTGCCGGACGGGGACTGAAAACAGAAATCAAGGCTTGCCAGGTTCACGCGAACGAGGCTCGCTATTTTCACACACCTTTCACTGAAATCTGCCGATAGCAAACACTTTCTATGTGTTCAGATCTTCATCCCAAGCTGATTTCTAAAGAATCGAACGTGTGGTAGAAGAGAATAGTATCATAGAATTTACCCATATATAACTTTATATTTGTATTAATTATTTAAACATATCTTGCTAAAACAGAGCAACCCACACTCAACAAAATTGCATTTCAAACTAGTCACAACACATTACATTGCATCTAGACATACGGTTCTGTTTTTAACATGGCGTGATCAGATTTGGTGTGGATAAAATGACTCAATTATTAAAAAAAACTTCGGTCGGATGAGATGAATAGTTGTATATTCATAAAATAAATTATAACCGAATTGATTTTTAAGGATCATCTGTACTCATTATATATATATATATATATATATATATATATATATATATATATATATATATATATATATATATGAATGTATATAAAGAAAAACAGAAAAGCATATTTTGTACATTATCATGCATTTTCATGGGTTTTTGTACTATTGTTAAATAATAGTTTCAGACTATAATTATTTATATATATATATATATATATAATTATTATTATTATTTTAAATTAAATTATCATATACTTGTATCCTGATTTGTCATCATAGGTTACGTAACAAAGTTTCCCCTACTGAGGGGGTTTGGTTGGCATTTGAACATTTAAAACCGTTTATTTTCCATTCAGCATCATCGTTTGACAAGACAAAACAAAAATGCAACATTTGTAGTGATCTTATAGCATGCATTTGTTATAAATTTGAATATATATATATTTATATGTGTGTGTGTGTGTGTGTGTGTGTGTATGTGTGTGTATTGTATTTTTAATTAATTCATTCATTCATTTTTCGAAATTCAAATCACGATGCCTGACGGTAACATCAGCCAGCTAAGTGAGGAATTCTTCAACATCAACGTGTGGTAAAAGAGAATGTTATCATAGAACTTACCCATATTTAAGTTTATATTTGTATTAATTATTTAAACATATCTTGATAAAACAGAGCAACCCACACTCAACAAAATTACATATCAAACTAGTCGCAACACATTAAATTGCATCTAGACAAACGGTTCTGTTGTTAATATTTCGGTCATTCATGTGGTATGACGCCATAGAACCGCATCACGATTTTAGGACCTGCGTTTGCTATTCCGCGACAGTTATCGTCACATAAAAAACTTATATAACAGGATGTAATCTTCGATGGTGAATATTTTTGTTGAAATGTTCATATAACCACTCTGATGATGGCTCATATGAGTCGAAAGCTTAGATTGATGAACAGCATAATAAAAATTATCCAAATGTTGGACAGTTTTTGTCTTTATTTTCTCCCGAAATTAAAGTCACTATACGAAGCTGAGAACGGCTAATGACCAAACATAATAGACATACGTTTTCTGTTGTATGTAACAATATATGTTCTAATATATATATATATATATATATATATATATATATATATATATATATATATATATATATATATATATATATATATATATATATATATATATATAATAATAATAATAATAATAATAATAATAAATTAGTGTCCGGAATGTCCGTGAAACATCATAGAATATATGAGGTCCTCTGACAGGAATTGAACCTGTATCCTACACGGAACCATCATTTGGCCTGATGTTATATACCATTTAGTTACAAAGGAAGCGTCTGGTTATCAAAGTCCGTGTAGGATACAGGTTCGATTCCTGTCGAAGGACACATATTTTCGACTATATTTCTCGGACATTCATGCCGGTAAAAGTAGTTAATTATGTTTATTTCAATACTGAGCATTTACTGAAATATTTGTATTTATAAAAATAATGTATAAATAGAAAATATATTAAAATAACTGTCGGACTTTCATAGATTATATATTTATAATAAATTTCATAAATTATATATATATATATATATATATATATATATATATATATATATATATATATATATATATATTCCTCTCAGACCACAAATTCTTTGTGGGATCTTCTGAGAATAATTCTTGCGTGATTCAGTTGGCTTATTTATCTTGGAATTACTGTCAGGCCGATTCTGTTTCGATGGCAGGGTAGAATGTCTTGAGGTGGGGCTTGGTGGTTCCTTTCGGATGCTAAGTACCTTTGGCAATATTTGGAAGAAATTACGTATTTCACTGTTCCGATCTAGTTGCATTAGAGCCTTTTTGCCCACCGTTTCCGTCATCCTGCTTTTGACAAATACTGGCCGCTTTTATCAGTGACATAAATGTAGATTATTTGATATTTATTAAGCTCCCTCTGGAACCAGGCCATAGAAACGAAAAATACGTTACGGACATGGTGGGCCGCCAAAATTAGGTGACCTTGCTTGCCTCGAGAATCAATATCTTTATTGTTTTATTTTAAATTTATCACCAACCATCAGCATAGTATACTCAGTGCTACAAGCCACCACCTGGGCAGATAGGTAGTGTTGCACAAGGCCGCTAGAAAGAGGTCAACAAGGTCAACAAGCGAAAGCCTAAACAGATCTTAAAACCTGACTGGTAACAATATCTCCAATTAGACATTTCGTTGCCGATACATATATCTCAATTCTTATTGATTTCTTCGTTTAGTATGATTTTCTGAGATCGTATACATGAAATCTGCGATTATCCACCCATTAAATGAACATTTTCCATCAGCTGTCCATTAAATTAAGTTCACCCACCCATTAAAATTAAGAACATACACCCATTAAATTGTGCCATTATTCACACGTAAAATTAAGATCCTATATCATCCACGCATTAAATGAATATCTCCTAACATGCACCCATTAAATTAAGACCGTCAACCACCCAACGATTAAATAAGGATGTTCCATCAGCCACCCATAAAATTTTTCTATCAATTATCCATTAAATTAATATTACCCACCCATTAAGTTAAAAGTATTCACCTATAAAATTAAGATCTGCCATCATCCACCCATTAAATTAAAAGTAAACACTCATTAAGAAAAGATTTTCCATCATCTACCCATTAATTTAAGATCGTTCACCTATTAAAATTAGATATTCCATCAAGCACCCATTAAATTAAGTTTTTTGATTTTTAATATGATGACGTTTCTATTGAATTACGAAAACCTTCTTTGGGTTATTTTTTTAAAATTTCACTGCAAGGCAATAATTCCACTCAGATGCAAGCGGTTACAGAGAGCGAACGCCATAGTGAGGACAATAAAATAACGAGATTTATATTAGCTACAAAAAATAAATAATGAATAACAGAAGAATATATTATTAGTAGATTAGTGATATTTGATATGATTACATAAGGTTAGCGATTGATTCTATTGCAACAGAATTACCAGAATCATGAAGACTCGTTCGTTATATAACGATTCCATTCTATCATTACCATTTTTTTCAAAAATCCTTTTACACCAAGCAAATCACTAAAAGCCAGGAGGATGCAAACGTTTAATGAGAGTGAAAGAAACAGATAGGGCAATAAAAGATCAGGGTTAACTGAGACAGATGACGATTACCGTTGCATTTACATTTTTGAAGGTGGTATTTGGGAGGAAAGCAAGAAAGTGGAAGAGCTTTTCACAGGCGAGAAGAGCGAGAGAAGAGAGAATTTACTTAGGACTTATTGTTACAAGTAATTTCAACAGTGAAATTATGAGACTTATCTGTCAATCCAGTACGGCGCTCAAATTCGTGAAGACGAGGTTAGAACAAGGGAAGCTCAGTAGAACAGTTATTGAGACATTATTTATATAGCAGACAAAGGTGGGAGCTAGATTAGGGCCGTGGGAAAATGACTGAAGCCAAATATTCTTGGTCAGGACCGATAGCGTTCTTTATAATTTTAGCGGGCAATTTTATCACTTAGATCAAGACAAATAGTAGAACTTCCAAACCAGAATGGGTCACAATGTACCATACACGGACAAATAGTAGAACTTGGCGAGAACCAACATAATGAACCCATTTTCCAAGCTGTAAACTTAACAATTGATGCAATATAATAATTCTACTTCATTTCAGTCGAAAACAAGTGACAAGAACGTCGCAGTGAGTTACTCTTCTGGATTTTAGCTTCAGACCAGATAACTGTAGACCCAAACGTTTCTTTAAGGTGATTAATGGGGAATAGTAATGTTTTGGAGGTGTAAAAAATAAACAAAACACGTCTTGTTCAAGATCACACTAGATTGTAGGTCATTTGTGAAGTTCTTATGTGAGATATTAATTCAGTTCAGCTTTATTGTTTTGTTCTGCAATAGACTGACATTTCCTGACAACATCATGATACGAGCTTACTAGAACTTATGTTAAGATTTGAATGAAAGATTATCCAAATATTAATCTCTTATATCCGACGGCTGAGTAAAACTTCTCAATCAAGTGTTCATATTTTTCCGTTGTCAGAGAGAGAGAAAGACGCACCATTAAAGAAATAATATATATACATATATATATATATATATATATATATATATATATATATATATATATATATATATATATATTAGTTATATATATATATGACTTATATATATATATATATTAGTTATATAAATATATATGACTTATATATCTATATTAGTTATATATATATATATACATATTAGTTATATATATATATGACTTATATATATATTAGTTGTATATATATGACTTATATATATATATATATTAGTTATATATATATGACATATATATATATATATATTAGTTATATATATATATGACTTATATATATATATTAGTTATATATATGACTTATATATATATATACATATTAGTTATATATATATGACTTATATATATATATTAGTTATATAAATATATGACTTATATATATATTAGTTATATATATATGACTTATATTTATATATTAGTTATAGATATGACATATATATATGTATGCATATATATATATATATATATATATATATATATATATATATATATATATATATATTAGTCATGCACAGAATGTTTCGCTGTATCACAGTTCATCACTTTATCTAGACATCTGATTGCTTCAAGTCAGGGTAGAAACTCGACCGATTTGACATCAGTCGGAGACCCTTACCCCTAGGCTATCAGCGCATGGCGGAATTTTTAACGCATTATATACGTGATGTATATAAATGCTATGCTCTTCACTATTGCCTTCAATTCTTTCAAAGACCGATGCATTTAAAGCAGCAGCAGCCGTTATATATTCACATTCTCCATAGTGTTAAAAAAATAAAAATATGTAATCTTATTGATCCTGACCCGGCATCTCAGTCTCTTTCCTAGCGCCGTAACGTAGCTTCTCTGTGCCTTTTCTATAAATACTTTCATAGTAATTGTTTTGATTTACTTTCCCCAATGATACGTCGACCTTATGAATTTAAGCGCAGTACTCGATTGGCGGCAAGGTCTTATCATTTTACAGTAAAAATGGCTAGATGTAAACGTAACTTCTATGCTAACAGTCTCTTCTTTCACACGTTAATCTTCAAGGATTTAAATGCAATGTCAGTCGTTTTTTTTGTCTTCTTAATTATTGTTCTCTCCTTAATAATATTTTTATTCTATTCCCTAAACCTCTGTAACCACCTTGCGTCTTAGTGACTTTATTGCCTTGCTTGGAGAGAAACTATTTAAAAAAAATAGTTTTACTCAAAAGGAACTCGGGCAACTCAGATATGTTTCTACAGAAGGATGTTGAGAATAACATAGACGGAACATATGAGCAACGAGGAAGTTCTCATGAAAATTGTAAATAAAATGATACTTGTAACATAGTTGTCCTAGGAGGACAAAGGGCTTACAGCCATATTACTTTAAAAAACCGATTCCCGTACGATCTGAGAAGGTTAGCAACATCGAGTCTGGTCAATACCTTGATTGCGGGAGAATACCAGGTGCTGTGAGCTTGCAACTTAGTGGTGTAATGAATGTGGAATGGGCATTTTGAAATTAACCTTGGTGTTATGGCAATTTAACCACGTACGCATGGACTCTGCGAGCTATAAATAGGAGCAGGTACTGCCTTTTGGAAGTCTCCAGCATTCAACTCTGACAGTCGGACCGAACATTCTTGCTGTAACACTCTCGTTTGTATATGTTTGTATTACTGTTACTGTTAATATATTTGTTTAACTCAATTCCTCTCTTTGTGCCTTCATTTCTGGCCCTAACAAGGCCACAACAATATATATATATATATATATATATATATATATATATATATATATATGGAAATAATAAAGGTAAGACCAATTTTACCCTTCATGATTAAAAAAACGACCGATTTGGCCCTCACTCAACAGAGGGAATAAATGCCGCAAAATAAAATATAAAAGAAATGTAATGTATTAAAGGTGGAACACATCAGATGGAAATAACGTCCAGCCCTAACAGACATTCTCTCTGTTTGCAGAGTGTGCGCTGGCTGGATCTGACATAGATTGTTTTTAATGCCTTTAAATGTAAGAATGAATGAGCACGACTCAGGATAGTTAAAGAGCTCGTGCTGAAATTGGTGAGACCATTATGCGTTTGCCGTTGCTAATCTTATATACCTCTTTTATAATCCTTTTTTCAACGCTTGTTTAAATTGTTTTCAATTGCTTGTTGATAAACTACATTTTCTAATTAAATGTAAAGGTTTCGCAAATAAATTTTGATTAAGGTAATAGTATTTTATATATTTTTTTAACTTTTTTGTATCTGGTCTTAAGATTTTGACCAGGGGTTTATAAGATTGTAAACAATAAACGCATAATGGTATCACCAATTTCAGCACGAACTCTTTCACTATCCTGAGTCGTGCTCACTCATTCTTATATTTAAATCTCGTCTTAAGATTTTGACCAGGGGTGTATATTGTGGAAAGTCTCGTGTATTCTCGTTAACTCTCCTAAGTTATTGACAGCTGGCGCGTATATTTCTAGCATATATAAATCGCAGAATAACTTTCTCCTTTTCATTTATTTATCGAAATCTAACCTGTCTCGTTCGAAAGAATGAGAATGCCAATATCATTACCAGCTCAGATAAATCAGTAGACATTCGTGTAATATCTCCATGTTGAGAAAATATTCATCTTGTCTGTTTAATAATTTAATCTTCGTGTAATATGTTCGCTGAGACAAAAAATTGTGAATCTGATCATTGTGGATAAGACAATTTAAAGATAACTTATACATATTTCTCTCTAATCAGTAACTGAAGGATGATATGAAAAGCAAAAATAATCCATAACGACCTTTAAAAGAATTTCATCAAGCTAAAATAAGATACTTGTGGGTGATACATAAAAAGAGGAACAAACATATAAACCATAATTAATTTCGGTTGAGCTCTGTGGGAATGAAGCATGGGTTTGTAAACAGTGACTATTAGAGCTAATATAGCATGACTCTTCGGCAGAATTGAGTCACTGTCAGTCACTGTGTGTTTATCTAAATCTAAAACTAAACACGCTGAAATTCTCCTTCATCCCTGCCGTGCGCCGACGGCTTAGTGGTAGAAGTTCCGACTGACGCCAATTCAGTGATGAGCTGTGAAACAGCGAAACAGTCTGTCTGTGGATGACAAATATATATATATATATATATATATATATATATATATATATATATATATATATATATAAATGGTGGTAAAAACCTTGGATAGTTCGACTTAGTAGTAGAACAAATTGGTACCCAAGGAAAAATGAGGAATAAAAAAAGAAAGAACCAAGAACATAAAACTAAGGCGAAAACAATCGTCCAGAGTTGAAGCTCAAAGTTCATAGAAAAAAAAACGGAGAGTAAAAAACGTAAAAAAA
>OZ038494.1:11169210-11284210 GCA_964036315.1 Acanthosepion esculentum | reverse complement strand
CCCCCCCCCCCGATGCACATTAAACGATGTTGGGCGGGGTGATTCTACTGCATGGATTGTCTCTTACCCTCTGGCTCAAACTGATGAATCCAACACTCATCCTTGATTAGGAAATCTTCACTGAAACAAGCTTGATCTGCCTCAGACAATGTCAGATTTTCCGTGATGTGATCAGCCTGGTCCACATTTGTCCAGGTTTCAGACATGGCACCTACCGAGGGAAAACTTCGTCATACCCACTGCCTATGGGATATGCTAATAGCATTGGATATTTAATTTACAATCAATCGCCTGCCATGCATCAACATGTGGTGAGCACGATCAATGTTATCTTCGGTGGTGGCAATTGCAGAACGTCCAGAACTTGAGTCACGTTTAATAGACTCCATTCCCCTTCTAAATTCATCTACCTACTTTCCTTTGTTGATATCATGAATGATTTTGGTGCCAGACTCTATTTCTGCAGGTACATTTTAACACCACGACGAAAATAGTTGTCAGTTTTCAAGAAAAATCGCTACCAGTTACATTTGAAATCTTCTTTGAACAATTAGATTTCAGTTAATCTAGAAGGAAATAATAGATTTATTAATAAGAAGAGGTGGAATTAAAGCAGGATCTGTCATCACTTCTCTAATCTATAAATCTATTTTGCTGTTACCACGATTTACACTCGGACTATTGTCCTAATCGACAATGTTTCGTGCGTTGCACCCTCTAGGCTTCATCAGGTGTATATCGATCTGAAACAATAGCCTCGTAGATTAAAAGTGGAGTTACAAAACAAGAACAAAGTTCCATATAAACATAGGTCGACAAATCCTTTGTCTTTGCGGTAGATGGCCCTGTTGCCATGTTGACTACGTTACATTTGTCATGCGTGTACATTTGAAGCCTGTCTTCAATGTTTAACGTGAGACGCAGTGAGTTAACAGAGAACTATTCTGTTTAACGATGCCAGGATATTCATATCGTGAGCAGGCAGATATGATTTTTAGATACAGCCTGGCGAATGGTAATGGCTTTCTTGAAACTTAATAACTCAAAAAACAAAGGATTTACGGACATATGTCGATATGAACCTTTGTCCCTTTATTGGTGTGAGGAAACCGCCCCTAAATTTTGTAAAAGAAAATTTGATATACCCTCTATCCGTTCGTAGATTTGGTGACATAGTAATTGTGAGTTCAAACCCTGGGCCAGGCAGTGTGTCATTGGAATCAGTAGAAATTGCCGAACAATAACTGAGCAGTAGTACAAATAAGAGCTAGACGAGATATCCCTATACAGAGGCAGAGGAAAGAAAACAGTATATCCCCGTGGATTTAATAGAGGGTTCAGTCCAGAATTCCTTGCACAGTGGATAAAGGCGTTAGTTAGATCCAGTGACAGGACCCAAAGAGTGTGAGTTCAATACCTTGTTAAGGCGGTGGAGAACTTGGAGAGGGGAATTAACAGGAGATAACTGATAACTGACATTCATTAGACATGGCACGTGGAACTAGAACAGTCTCCCCCAGCGAGTGAAATAAAGGGTTACGTTCGACATTCCAACCACCTGAAGAAGGCCGGAGGGTACAACGACCGAAACGTTGTGATAAATATGGCAACATAGATGAGGACAATAGTCCGAATAATTTAAATAGTGTACATAATAACTCAACTCAGAAATATGGACAGATATTCACTACATGCAAGACAGTAAGGCCACTAAGACACAAGGAGTTACTGTGTGTAAAAGAATTAGAAAACGGAAACTTTGAGGGTTGAGGACAATAGAAGAGTAATCAGGAAATAGATAAGGGTTGACATTGCATTTAAATTTTAGAAGATAAAATTTGGCTGGAAAGCATCGAGCCAGGAGATAATTTACATGTTATGGGAACTTACATATAACGACACAATGAACTCTTCCTGACACTATAAAGACTGCGCCTCTCAAGAGAGACGGGAACGAAACGAGACGGAATCGAGTCGAGGCAATAGTAGTTCACTCCAAACCAGTCTGACAGTCAAACTAACACCTTTCAACATCTTGTATTATTATTCTGTGTAATATACCTTTGTTATTTCTACTCTTGTGTTCGTGTTGTTCTTTCTTGATCCTAACCTTGGAACATAACAGTTGGGACGAGGATATTGGACCATAACATTCCACAAGCGAGAAGTGCGTGAAAATAAACTCGTCGTATAGTACTTAAATGTAGACAATTCAAGTGTCAATTATTAATAACTTGTTGTTAATCTCGTACTGTGCTTAGATCCATAAACACTAGATACCCTAGCAAAGAGTTCATCCGAAAACTGAAAGTATTTTAGAAATAGTACAGCGAAGAAACTTTACGACGGTGGGAAAGCCGAGACGGCTGGCCCAAATCAATAATATTGTTTCTTCTTTGGATTTTAGCAAGAATCTCTAAATACATAGCAGGAACCCTGGACCATATGTGGCAGAATCATTCTAAGCAATGGTAGACGTATAAATATGTAAGATAGATTCTGGAGCGAAACACTGTCTAACACGACATAGTGAACCAAATTTCTTAGCAGCAGTTAGAGCAATGGAATCAATATAGTCTTTCCACATCATGTCAACCGATAATGTTAGCCTGAGAAGGGGCAACGAGTCAGCCTCCTGGAGGCTAGCAAAATCCATGTTGATGGAAGGCAGAAATTGTTTAAATGAAACGTTAAATTTTTTTTTGCTAATCTTTTACTAATTGTGAGGAGCGCTATATCGGCCAGGGTTGATAGGTTACAGTTTTTAATTTGTGTGTTTTTGGTAAACTACAATGTCTAGGTATTTTTGGGTGATATGTTATTAATCGTGTCTTAGTTACAGTGACCGTAGAATTTTGATATCGACAATAACTTTTCCCTTTCAGGCGACTTTGCAGGCAAAGAGTAACGGCTTACTCAGGCAGACACCGATTGGGAAACTGGGGACGACCGATTGAGCCCTCACCGCCTTTCTTGGCTTGTTTTCTACAGGCAAAGTAGATTAATGATTCATTAGAGGTTGTTCGGAAAATAATGTCTGATTTTAGAATCAACTTTTACTTCGGAATTAATGTTTTTGTACAATGTTTAAATTAGTCAGAATAGGAAACCTGAACATCTTTTCTGCCATCGCGTTACAATGTTTTATATGCCTTTACAATACAACTCTAAAGGTCTGGACGTAAAGAAAATAGCGCATAAAGTTTGCAGTTGAATGTCTTTAGGCTTAAAATTGTCAAGGTGCTTGAAAACGTGGTAGACAGTTGGCGAGAGATCAGAGGAATATGGTGTATGCGGCAAAGTCTTTTATAACAAGTCGGTGAGTTTCTGTAGTATCTTACTGGCAACATGTGACCGAACATGAAGCAGAAATGGAGCCTGTTGATTAACTAATGCCGGTTGCATTTTCCTTAAATAAATGTGCATTTCACACAGTTGCCGGCATTAAACTTCGGCAGTTTTGCTTTGGTTAGATTCCAGAAAGATGTCATGGATAACGTCAATTCCAGACCAGCAGTCATAATCTGTTGGTGCCACATCGGTTTTGGAATGTGTTTGGATCGTTCGTCAAGATCAAGTCATTGAGCCAATCCTTATCAGCTGTCATAAAAGAACCATTTCTCATCCCAATTCACTATTCAATCAAGAAATGGCTCATTAGAACTTTGCAGATGCAGCATCAAACAGACTTCAGATCTTCGAACTCATTGACATTCACTGATTTCATGTGGAACCCATTTATAGAGTTTCTTCACCTTACCAATTTTCTTGGGATGATCCAATATTGTTGAAATGGTGGCACTCATTATCTGATATGTTTCTCTTATACTTTGTAATTTGTTCGACTAGTGTTTTAAAATGTTGATTGTCAATTGCAGATGCAAGTCAAAATATACAATTCTGACATCAATTTACAAGGTTATTTAGCCTTTATGATAAAACCTTAAAAGTTTGGTCACTGAGAAATCTTTGAATCCAGTTTTTGCATCTTCTTTTCACTGGTATGTCTTTGGATTAGAAGATTATCAAGATGCTTGAAAAAGTGGTAATCAGTGGACGAGAGACCAGGGGAATATGGTGTATCCCAAGTCGGTGAGCTTCTGCAGTGACATCCTGACATCATGTGGCAGAACATTGTTATGAAGTAGAATTGGACCCCGTCGATTAACCAGTGCCAGTCGCATTTCGCTTAAGTGAATGAGAATTTCACCCGGTTGCTGGCTGTAAACTTCGTTCGGGATAACCCAGTTAGATTCCAGAAAGCTGTAATGGATAACGCTAATGCCAGACCAGCAGACAATCACCATAATCTTCCCTTGGTACCAATTCCGTTTTTGAAAGATGCTTCTTAATGGTCAAGTCACTTAAAGGATTCATTTCCTAGCACAAGCCACTATTCGATCAGATCATCCGATATTTTGCAGATGCACCATGGAACCCACCTAAAAACGTTTAACACTTTGGCTTTCACTAAATTCATTTATCGAATTTCTTTACCTTGCCAATACTCTTGAGATCAAGAGTATTGGCAAGGTAAAGAAATTCGATATTGTTGAAATGCCAACATATTATCTGAGACATTTCTCTGACGCATTGACTTGTTTTTGTTTTTTCGACTAATTTTTTGAGATGTTGATCGTCAATTTCAGATGAACGTCCTCTGCCATCTTGATCTTCAAGACTCGTATCCCCACTGCGGAACTTCAGAAACCAGCGACCTACTGTCAGATCACAACTGGATAATCTGTTAATTCTAGCAGTGACTGAAGAAGCATTATGGCAAACCTTGAGAACATTACAAAAAAGTTAAGCACGTTTCTACTTTTTCAAGATGACATGTATATGTTTTCATTTAAATTTTAAAAGAGATTGATATAAAATTAAGACAGAATAGACTTTAATCATAAGGAATGACTAATCTATTTTGTGATGTGATGTTGGGTCTGGCACGACGCAACACTTAACTCGACAAAGTCAGTCATGATAATTGCATTCAATACTAACGTAGACAAGTCACTGCAATAGTATTTTCTTTCTCCTAGACAATTACCCAGGACTACAGTAATTCCCCATGTATAATACGCCTTCATCCATAATACGCACCTTAAAATTGTGGAAAAATATTTCTACTCATGCATAATACGCACCAATTGTTTAGTAATCAATTTCATTACAGCCAGCGTTTTCTACTCTTATTTAAAAATGGTCTTAAACATAGAATAATATTATTCTAATTAAGTTTTATGATAATTCTTATTTTATTTTACGACAAAGATTATTTGTAGCTGTGCATAATACGCACCCATGATTTTGCTTATTATTTTTAAAAAGTGCGCACTATATATGGGGGACTAAGGGTACTTATCTTAAATGGATCAGTCTATTCATGGTAGTAGGGATGTTAACAGATTCTTACCACATCAAATACCTTATTAAAACACAATCCTTTTTTTAAATCGTGATGACAAGAGACAGAAAGGGATCCTTCAGGTTATTGATAAAGAGAAGTTTTGTTTTGGAGGCGTTAAAATTAACAAGCCATTACTTGCCCCAGTTAACAACTCATTTTTTAGATTAGCTAACAATTTGACCTAATCGAACTGATCAGACTTAATATCGAGAGAGGAGTAAATGGCTGTGTCATCGGCATAGGCATCAAGTAGGGAACAGTTGTCATCTAGAAGGTCAAAGATTAAAGTTAAAGACCATTAAGAATTAAAATGTTTATTTTAATACCGGACATTACTTTCCGAACAACATAATATTTATGTTACACTTGTGAGCGGAAAACAACTGTCAGTTTAAACCTTTTCTTTTTTATAGAGTCTAAGATCGTAGAATTGTGATATCAACAATAATTTTTCTCTTTCCTAGTTTGCAAAGCAACTGGTAACGGCGGACGACGTCTGTGAGCCTGGGACCGACTAGCTGGGCAGACTTTGACTGGCTGCGCTTTTCTTCGTACGAATTAAATAAGTCATTTTTAACTGATGACGACCACCTTTTCTAATTGGATCCGACATGCAAAAAGGTGATCTATGTCAACGCTGGTCGAAAAAGGTCAGAGAAGACGAAACTCAAATGGTCCCAGGCGAGGTAGTATTCAGAATTTTTTGCAGGTCTACTTGTCATTTTATGTCTATATCTCTGAGATGAGGTATTATGCTTAATTGCATTATTTACATTTGTTGTGCTCATCTTCATTGCAATATTGACAGTAGAAAACGACTTTCTGGCACCCAGCAACGTATTTAATAATATGGCTCCACTACATGTCAGTAGAAAACATTTTGCTGGCTCCTAGGGACTGGTTCAATATAATGGTTCAACTGCCCGTCGGTAAAAAAAATATTAGCTGAGAAGGTGCAATATGTTAATCTTCTGGATGTTAGCATCAGATTAAACGATTAAATTATACGAATTTCTAAAGAGTTGCTATTTCACTTCCACGCATTTCCCACTTGGTCATCTTTGCTCTGGATACGGTGATTCGTGATAGTGTCATCTCAGGGACTCTATTCATGGTAATGATGGCGTCTATTCTCTTCGCCTTTCTCTTCGACTTCTCAATGCTGACCTCTACGCAATATACAATGGATTTGTCCATTAGGCGCCTGAGCTTGTTAGTGCCTCCCATTAGATATACTTCGTCTGAAAATCATAGTTTGTAGACTGGCTGCCTAACGTGGGGTCCTACACTACAGGCCTATTCATGAGACAACTATGGGAAAGACCTTGAGGCCAATTTTAAAATGATTTAATTTCAGATATCTTTCGTGGAAAGTTAAAAGTTAAACAGCATTCTTAATAAATTAATTATTCATTAATTTTCAAGTATGAATAACTTGCTTATACTCTTTAAATATATTTTAGAAAGAAAAACAAAAAAGTATTATCAGAAAATACATTTCATAAACCGTATGTTTGTTGTTATGAATAACAATGTCAAAGCGAAAAATATTATATTCCTTTTGAGTGACATACAATAGTATTTTTTTAATTCGATGTGTAAAAACAGAATCCAGAAAGTCTTCGAAGAAAGGTCTCTGAGAAGAATGAAAGAGAACAAAATATTATTAGAATTACCGTATATACTTGTGTACCGGGCGATCTCCCATATCTTGCGACCCGTAAATTTTCACTGATAAAAAATGATTTCTTATGTATCATGCAAGTTTCTTTTTTGAGAGACCAAATTACGATAGACTAACCTCTTTCCCTCTACCTCTTCATCCCATCTTCGAGTTCAATAAGTTAAAAAAATAAAAGAAAATGATAAAAGTATCGTTAGTAAGGCTATACTCGTTGCATAAACGCCTACAGCCATAAGCAACCGAACGAGAAACAGCTAAACATCGTACAAACGTAAACAATGGAAAAGATGCAGATTCGATATGTTTGTATTTTATAATACGATACTAATAGGTGAATATTATATGCATTATTATTGGCTGCAGTTAAGTAAAACCTTAGTTTTATCAAAATCATGTTTATTTTTTAAATACAGCTGTACTTTTTGACTACATTAAATGGATACATAGTTTGGTCAACGGTATCGCCAGTATGTATATACGCTAATTTTATATCTCATGTATGACGCGACCCCCTTAAAATTAGCTTCAAAATTAAGTCTTCAAAAGTCGCATGATAGGCGTGTATATACGGTAACTTTCTTGAGAGTGAACTTTTGTAACATTTGTAAGAAGAAAGAGTAGAAAAGATAATATTTATAGATTATTTATATGAATCAAGTATAATAGAATTCTGATTAGGACACATTGCTTTGCATAGATTTTCAATTTGTTTCTAATTTTTCTTTGGTCAAAAATCAGCATATTTTTACCTGTTAGTCTATCGTTGGTGTATTTTCTTTTATGAAGGAACTTTTCTGCAAAGTATAATATTAAATTAACTTTGAGCGAAAACTGTTGAATTAATTTTAAATGGAAAAGGATAAACTTCTAAATGATAAATCTAATATTCGTAAATTACATTTTATTGAGTTCTGCACACAAAATCGTGCTTTTTCCATAAACGCAAATAAATATAACAAGTGTAAAGAGAACAAAATTAATTAATATAATACGTATTTTAATTAAATCAGCTAAAATTATTTCAAGTGTGAAAGCTAAAAAACTTTTTTATTTTTTAAGCAGTGAACTAAGGCAAAACTAAGCCGAAACTAAACTGCGTCATTCCCTGTGAAACAAGTAGCTTTTGACAAAAAGAAAGATTCTGTCTCTTAGTTGCACAATGAGTGTGTATTTTTCAGCGCGCTTAGCTCATTTACAAGGCCAAACATATTTCTAATGGAATAACGATATACAGGGTGTCCATAAAGTTTGTGTGCACATTTAAAAATTTATAACTTTATTTGTATTTGCGATAGAAATAATTTGTAAAAAGGATTAGAAAGAAGTAAATCTATATTTTTTACAGTAATGCCTGAAATCACATCAGCTATTTTAGCTATACTTAAAACTAGGCACATTAAACTTTATAACATTTTTTACAGATTATTTCTATCGCAAATACAAATAAAGTTATAATTTTTTTAAAGTGCACACCAACTTTATGGAAACCCTGTTTTTTTAATCAAATAAAACGTTATTTTTAATAGATTCTCGTATATGAGTAGACGTTCCGTTTCTTTTTTAAACAATATATTTATTTTTCAATCCATTTTTTTCATCATCTCACCCCGAGCAAGGCGATAAGGCCAATAAGACAAAACGGGCGACTAAGAGTGGAAGAGAATAAAAAGGCTTTGTAAGGAAAGTGAAAACCCAATGCTAAACAGAGAACAAGGGTTAAACCTCTACTCCTGTTCAAAAGACCGGTGAGGAGTGTTAACCGGACGATAGTTGACTTGCAAACAATTGCTATGAATTTTATCAACACTGAATGTGGCATATTTTTCTAATCGGATTTACCCTACCCAAGGCAGTAAAGGTCACTAATGGGTTATAGAGTGTGAAAGAATAAGAAAACGAAAATATTACTAACGAGCAAGAACAATCGAAGTGCCATTCGAAAAACAGTAAATGAATTCATTTATATTGCATTTAGATTTTTGAAGATCAAAGTTAACTGGAAAACTTGAAGCCAGAAGGGAGTTCCACAAGCTCGAAGCGCGAGAAAAGAAACTGTTAGCATAGAATTTACGGCTACATCTAGCCAGCTCAACTGTCAATTCATGAGATGTTCGCTGCCAGGTATTATGATGACTTGATGTATTATGGTGGCTGGAGTAAAAATGGTAAGTAAGAATGTGTTTTGTATAAGGAACATTGTGGTATGTTTGGGTCATTAATCGTGGTTAGCTAAGTTTAAGATAAGATAGATTGAAGACCGCCCTTCCCCTATCCCCAGTTTTAGCCTTGTGCCACATCTGTGTCTTTTTAAAATCTTTATCACCCCATGCAAGGCACTAAAGACACTAAAGCATAAGGGGTTACAGGGTGTTGAAGAATAAAGAACAGAAGTATTAATAATGAGGGGAAAGTAAAAAGAGTAAAGAGACGGACACTAGACAGCGATTGACATTGCATTACATTTTTTTGCAGATTAATGTTGGCTGGAAAGCATGGGGCCGGAAGGGAGTTCCACAAGCTAGAAACGCGAGAAAAGAAACTGTTAGCATAGAATTTACGGCTCCATCTAGCCAGCTCAACTGTAAATCGATGAGATTTCGACGCCAGTCTAGTAATGCGCTTAAATTCATGAAGTCTAGGTACCGTAGCGAAGATCTCATCGGAACAATTGCCATGATAGGTTTTTTAGGCATTTCACCTCAAGCATGGCCCGAGTGCCACTAGCACGCAAGGGGTTACAGAGAGTGAGAGCAAGAGTAAAGAGTGAAAGGATATTGAGAAGGACGGGGATCAGGATCAAGGCATCAGGAAAATGTCGATTATATTTAAATATATCAAGTTTATAGTTATCAGAGAAGAAAGTAAGAGGAAGGAAGTTCTGCTGTCGGGAAGTGCGAGATAAGAAGCTGTTGGAGTAGAAGAGGCGGTTACATTTAACTGTTCAGACAATGAAAGGGTGGGACGGAGATGCCAACCTAGTAGCACGCTTAAATTCATGCAGTTGGGGTACCAGTGAAAGTAGCTCGTCAAAGCAGTTGCCATGAAATTATTTGTAGAAAAGACAGAGGGAAGCCACATCGCGTCTGTGAGAAAGTGACTGTAGACGAGATGTCAGATCAGGACCTATCACATTGCATATCCGTCTCTGGATTTTGCCTAGGACCTCGAGATGAACAGCGAGGCACCAGACTATATATGGCAACAGTATGCAATGCAAGGAAGAATGGCTGATTTTTAGATTTGAAGGATGGACTCAGGCGAGTTAAAACCTTCTGACTTGACACAGAGAACCAACTTTTCTTGCGGTAGATGAAGCTATTGTTATGTTTAATGGGTGTCAGTTATCAGTTATCTCCTGTTAATTTTCCCTCTCCAAGTTCTCCATTGCCTTAACCAGGTATTGAACCCACACTCTTTTGGGTCCTGTCACTGGATCTAACTAACGCCTTTATCCACTGTGCCATGTGTCCTTGAGGACATCTGTGTATGAATTTATGGGTATTATAAATATAATGTCTCAGCAATCATTTTTTTACCAGTGCTCATATTGCAAAGATTGTGAGTTCAATACCCGGTTAGGTCAGTGGAGAACTTTCAGAGGGAAATTAACAGAGATAACTGATAACTGACATCCATTAAACATGGCACGTGGAACTAGAACAGTCTACTCCAGTGAGCGAAATAAAGGGTTCAGTTCGACATTCTAACCAGCTGAAGAAGGCCGTAGCGTACAATGGCCGAAACTTTGTAATAAATATGGCGACAAAGATGAGGACAATAGTCCTAATAATGTAAATAGTGTACATATTACCTCATCTTAGAAATATAGACAGATACTGAAAGGCCAAAACGTTGTAATAAATATGGCGACAAAGATGAAGACAATAGTCCGAATAATGTAAATAATGTACATAATACCTCATCACAGAAATATAGACAAATACAAAGAAATAGAAATTAAAACAAGGACACGTTTTCTCGTCCGATTTATTCAACTGTTACAGTGAAGCAATCCTCAGAAAAGTCCTACTAGGATTCGTTAGTGGTGGCCACAACCCTAACATCATCAGATATGCAGAAGCCACAGCGGTGACAGCAGACACAAAAATAAAACTACATTAATACCTACTAAAGGAAGTCAAGAAGAAAATACTAAGCAGCAACTGTAAGAAGACAGAATGTATAGCTGATCAGTACCTAGATGCACGACCACTTGGGGATACCGGGTACTGTAAGCTTGGATGTGCGGGTGGTGTAACTGATAACGGTTCAGAATTGGAAATCGGAGAGCCGAGTTCAAATTCCAATCGTATTCGTAAATATATTCACTTAAGCGCAAACAGAATTGGGAAAGGTATGAATCCCCCTCTTTGTCATCCCAGTTATCCTTTAATTATTAGGACTGACATCAGTAAATCATTATTAACTAAACAAATTATTTATAATCTAAATAATATTTTCTTGATTGAAATAACATTCAAAGAGTTGATAACCCGTAAAAAAAAACAAGATGGAGATGTCAAAATTACACAAGCGCAATAATTTAAATATGCATGAATTGCTTTTACAGGGGATGCAAATTCTATGGTTCATTGGAATAGCAAAAAATGCCTTCCAGAAGCTAAGCGAAGTATTGAGAAACAGGGAAATTTCATTTGAAACAAAGAAAAGAGTACTGATCTGTTATGTAAGAGGGTAAGTAAAAAAAATATCTCATACATAACATATACACAGGGTGGCCAGTGAAAGACTGAATAATATGAAAGAAAAATAGCTTTTACAAACACGCGAATATCTTGGGGTGGTAAAGGTTCGTTCATTTGAATCTTGTATGGAAATATTTTGAAATCCAGTTTCAGAATCTTCTGAAGAGATGTCCTGGTGATGCGTATTTGAGCAAAGCGGCGACGGATAGAAGCTGAGGGATAATCAAGGACACTCTGCCTTACAGTTTCCACCGATGCGTCAGTGCATACAGTGCGCTTAGGACCTCTTCCCGGAAGATCGCCGACTGATCCAGTTCTTTCGGACCGGGCGATTAGGTTCTCAATCATCTTATCGCTAGGAGATACTCAGGCATTAAAATGTAGCCGGTTTTTGTTCTGAGTTTGAATAATTGATCTTTAACTGGAATAGAAAACCTCAATAAGTTTTACTCGTTGCTGGACATCATACGTAGCCATTTTAATCTCCAAATGATGCTCTATATATAATTAAATAATATTGAAAACGAACAAATTATGACTTTTTCAAATACTTCAGTTCTTCAGTGGCCACACTGTATAAATTGATATGTGGATAATTTATTATTTTCCCTTGTAATATCGATCTTCCTATATGTCAATCTGTGATGGACAATCTCATCACAGATTTTAAAAAAAACTCCAGGCAACATAAATAATATGTAACATCAGAAAGAGACAGATGAAGATGATCGGGCACATAATGAAAAAAGAGGGCTTAGAAAATAAAACACTCACAAGACATATTGAAGTTAAATGGGACAGAGGAAAACAACGAATAACCTGCCCAATCAAATTGTGTAAAGGGTTAGTAGAACAGGGGTTAAGAAATATAGCAAAATGTTAAACAATTCTAAACGCTACAAAATGCAGGAAGTTGTGGACAGCCATAATCACCCGTGTCCTTAAGATATACGGCACGTATAAGAAGTCGGGGAAAATGAAGGAGGAAGGACTAACCTTTAACAGTAACACCCCTCCTCCCAAAAAAAGTGTGCAAATCGTCTTAGATACATTGGATCTTCGGATCAAATATTTGGATCAAAGAAAATGTCTTTCTGGTCGCATTCACAGTCGCTTGGAAAGGTATGTGATATTTTTCATCACTGGATCAAATATTATTATCAACGAAGATGTCATTCTCATTGCTTTCACTGTCGCTTGGAAAGGAATCAGACATTTAATCATTGGATCCATTATTACGATCATTGCTTTCACTGTCGATTTCAAATTCACCCCCCGCCGATATCTGCGAGAAGTTTGATCGCGTGTCAAGGCTTACCCACCTGCACAAATTCTTCTAAATTTAGCTTTCATTATTTCCTTGGAAAAACCTTTAAAAAATCGTCAATTCTAAGTTACGTCTTTTTTTGTTTGTTATCCCAGAAATAATAGTTTAACGCAGCATGGTTGGTTAGCTGGTTGGTTTCGTTTAGCTGCATATGAACACCTCTATGGGTTATTTAAGGCCGAAATCTAAAGAATCTGAACACAATTTTATGGCTTCGACTAAATATATTCTTAAACTATTGTACATTTTCAACTATAAATAAAATGTATTGCTGGTTATTTTGCTTTAAAAAGGTATTGCCAATAAATTTTATATAAAATTATATTGCTAGTATTTTTACTATAAAAATGTATTTTTATACTTTCATAGTATTTTGTTTGGGGGTTCACTATTTCTCCATAGCTGGGACCCTAACAGAGGTCAGGGTGGATCTGGGGACAACATCAATTAGGAGGCGGTTCCACGCTCATGAAAACCTCCAATCTCCCGGCCTTGCAGCTGGACGTAGTTTATCGTTATACCCAAGAATCTTCGAATCGCTGAAAATATTACTGGTTGTCGTGTCTCGTGACGTCTCAGATGAGATGTCTTAGATTCACTGAATGCTTGCGATGGGGTATAGCTGAGTGTTTCGCTATTGTACGTGTTAATGTCCCAGACCAATCCTTTGATATATTTTTTTCAATACACACCGGTGTGAGAAATTATCTTTTAGCGGGGTCGAGGCCTCTACCGCTTCATGTATTTCTCTTCATTTCTGTTTTTTGAAGGAATGACAAATATTGAATTCCAATGTTCAGTTTTAGCTATAATCTGAAGTGACATTCCAGTTAACAGTTTTTGTGTCTTCTAAAAGATATTTAAAAAAAAAGCTAAATTTCAACTAGATTTTGACTATTCAAGGTTCAACGCTGTTGGTTCTATTGATGTCCTTAATAATTCCAAACTTAAGGACAAACCGGCTGGGGTGATTTAAGATGACAGGACGAAAACTAATGTCTTTTTCTCTATCGAGTCTTTAAAATGACACCCTTAAAATATGTTGGTAACTTATATTAGTCTCAATTGATATTTATAAATCATGTTGAAATATTGATATCCATAAATCGTGCTGATCATTTGATATTTATAAATCATGCTCAAATATTGATATTTATATATCATGCTGAAATACTGATATCTATAAACCATATTAAAATATTAAAAGTTATAAATCGTGCTGAAATATTGATATTTATAAATCGTACCGAATCTTGATATCCATAAATCATGTTGAAAAATTGATATTTATAAATCGTACCGAATCATGATATCTATAAATCATGTTGAAAATTTATAAATCGTACTGAATCTTGATATCCATAAATGATGGTGAAATATTGATATTTATAAATCGTTCCGAATCTTGATATCCATAAATGATGTTGAAATATTGATATTTATAAATCGTACCGTATCTTGATATCCATGAATCATGTTGAAATATTGATATTTATAAATCGTACCGAATCTTGATATCCATAAATCATGTTGAAATATTGATATTTATAAATCGTACCGTATCTTGATATCCATAAATCATGTTGAAATATTGATATTTATAAATCGTACCGTATCTTGATATCCATGAATCATGTTGAAATATTGATATTTATAAATCGTACCGAATCTTGATATCCATAAATGATGTTGAAATATTGATAAATATAAATAGTGCCGAATCTTGATATCCATAAATCATGTTGAAATATTGATATTTATAAATCGTACCGAATCTTGTTAACCTTAAATCATGTTGAAATATTGATATTTATAAATCGTACCGAATCATGATATCTATAATAAATCATGTTGAAAATTTATAAATCGTACCGAATCTTGATATCCATAAATGATGGTGAAATATTGATATTTATAATTCGTTCCGAATCTTGATATCCATAAATGATGGTGAAATATTGATATTTATAAATCTTACCGAATCTTGATATCCATAAATGATGGTGAAATATTGATATTCATAATTCTTTCCGAATCTTGATATCCATAAATCATGTTGAAATATTGATATTTCTAAATGGTTCCGAATCTTGATATCCATAAATCATGTTGAAATATTGATATTTATAAATCATTCTTTTGAAACACAGACGAGCTATCTCTTCGAATCCCCTGCTAATGTTACAGCCAAATTTTCTTCCGCGCCAATACCCATAGATTTCTTGCATGAATGAGAAGTTTTCTACGATATATTAACCCATTAAAGGTTATTTAAATCCAGAAAATATATTTAGACTCTAATTTTTTTAAACATAATAATGACTATTGACAAAATTAACCTATATACGCAGGGAGGAAGAGCTGGATCAATATCTTCCGCACGGTTATTAGCAGCCGGTCTTGATTATGAAGATTAACTCCATCCGACAGTAATGCCGCTGATCTGCAGGTTTTGAAGAGTCTGGAGGACATCTTAATTGCTGTCGTTCCCAGGTCCACCCTGACCTGGAGTAGTACCAGCTGTTAGGGTCCCATATGTGGGCAAATAGTTAACACCCAAACCGGTATTAAAACACTATGAAAGTATAAAAATATTTTTTTTTTAGTTACAATAGAAGCAATAGATTTTAATATTAAAAAAAATTGCCAAAACACACAGGAAAATTAAATTTTCTCATTAAATGAACGATAAGCATTTGATATGCCTTTAAAAAATAAAGCAAGCAAACTATTTGCGTGTAATATATATAACGATACCAGGTGAAATTGGAACTCGCTTTTCCCATCAACAATTCCCAGGCATTATTCATTACACGGCCCACACATCACAGCTTGCAGCACCTGGTATTCCCAAGGGGTCATCTATCTAGGTACTGATTTGGATCGACGTTTGTTAACCATGGAGTCGTACTTATCTTCGTGTAGGTCATTTGTACCCTGATGTATCAAAAGTAAAAGGATAGAGACCTCGTTAACGTTACTACCCCGAGGAAGTCTAGAATCTCGTCGTGCTAATGATTTCCGGAAGTGTCCAGAAACCCTCTGAGAGATATTGGACAACGCTGTCCCGATCACCTTTAATTAATTAATAACAAGCCGCTTGTCGGGATTATTACTTAAACTATTTGTGGAGAAGGACAAAAGGCGGCTGATCTCACAAACGACCTACGGTTTGTTAACGGGGGTAAAGAATGGCTTGTTAATTTTAACGTTTCCAAAACAAAACTAGTTTCTATTAATCATCTGAGAAAACCTTCCATCAGCATGTTCATAAAAGAAAATAATGATAAGAAGAAAAAAATTGAATAAAAACTTGTACCTTGTCAGTAGCTTTTGATGAAATTTGTATATATTTCCATATTGTCATACATCTTTTCTTTCAAATATGCTCTTGATATATAAAAATATATATATAGTTATCGCATGTACATATATATATTTAAATGATATATATACATTACTAAAAGTAACATATATATATATATATATATATATATATATATATATATATATATATATATATATATATATATATATATATATATATATATATATATATATAATTCATCCTGAACAAAAAGCACTGGACGTCCAGCAACATTTTATTAATTTCGACACCATTTATACAGCTCTACGACAACAATTATGCAATATTACGACCTATTTTCGATAATTTTCCGGCAGTTTTCTGATATTAGATCAATTTTTGACAATATCTCGAAGTAAAATATTTGATATTTTGTACCCACTTTAAGTGATTGCGAAATTTTCTCCACCAAGCAGTAAAACATTTACATAAATTAAAAAAAACAAACGAATATTAAAAGAACCCTGAAAAGATCAATCAGTATAAAACCAACAGAGAAGATCAAAAACAGGTCACGTTAAAAAGAAATAAAAAGGATAGAGGAACCAATAACAGTTTATGATTAAATGTATGGAAATATATACTAATGGAGGCGCTAAAATATTTGCATTGTAACGTCAAAGAGACAGCAAAAGCGTAGAAAAACAGCAAGTCCGTGTCGTTAAACATTTTCCCATTCACTTGTTTACTTAAACAGTTTGCTTCGTTGTCTTAGTAATGACGGTGGCGTAATTATGCAAGAAGGCGTCAAATTTATTTCGCTACTCAACCAAGCGTTAAAGCCATCTCCTTGGAATATCCGTTTTCGTGATATCCGATCCGAGACGGTTCTCCAACGAGAATAATTAGTCACTTGGCATCGTTATTTATAAATAGCTGTCGGCTGACGGAGATTGGGATAGGCAGAATATAAAATCTGATTTATTATTCTTATATAAATATTTCATAATTCTACCGGGCTATTGGTAATGGCTAGGAGAATATTAGCCGTTTCCTTCCAAAGAAACATTTGACATTCACTGACCAATCACTGCTTTCGGTTCAAATGTATAATTTCTTTTCTTCAAATATTTTTTTTTGTTAATAGAAAAACAGGTTTCCTACGTCCAGTAGCTGTTACCGACCTTCCCAGTATTTCTAAGGGGTTCATTCTTAAAGTTTTGCCTGTAGCAATGTGGAATGTTTTCATGTTGATTATGTCATTATATTCTCTTCGAGTGACATGTGCTATCCATTTTAGTTGTTGCTGATGTTGGTAGTCTTCTTAACGGTTATTTGGTACAGTTCTTGTTTTGTGATTGTGTAGCGCCAGTCGATAATGTTTAAGTAACGATGATATTTACCAAGGCTTAACTCGATCAAATCCTTTTTCACTATTGATCTTACGAAGTGGTAATATAAAGCTGTGTGTTTAGATATATCTGAATGGATTTGGCGCCATACATGAAATTCATATGAAAGTTTCTTCAAAGAGGGGTCATCTTTGCCCTCAGGTTTCACACGCTAAATGCCTTTTTTCACCATTGATCTTAGGAAGAGTTTGTATAAAATTGAGAGTTTAGACATTTCTGAACGGATTTTGCGCCCCCCCCCATGACACCTATAAGAAAGTGTCGTTCAAAGGGGAAAGATGTTTGTAAAGGCCCTCAGTTTTCCCTGGCTCTTTTTTCATTATTGATCTTAGAAAGCGTTTCTATAAAGCTGAGAGTTTAGATATTTTTGAACGGAATTGGAGCCATCCATGACGTCCATATGAAAGTTTCGTTCCAAGAGGAAGGATCTGTTGGGATTGCTATGAGTTTGATTTTGTTATCAGAAGGTGAAAACATTAAGATGGCTAGATTATGGGCATGTTCACCATATTAATCCGCAACAATACAAAATATGGGCATTCAAAATGAATCAATCACAAGGCAATCGAATAAGAAACAACGGTAATTTAAGTTCCAATAAAAACAACAGACATTTATGTACAATTTATATACAATTAGAGAACTTGTAGTTTGTTAATTCAAGAATTGACCATGTATAAATTTGATGCCTTATTGATTTACAGTTCGTAATTGTTCATGTGTTTAAGAACAGGTCAAATGGAGTAAAATGGAAAAATATTACTTATACAGAAATTAGTGTAGTTTGTGTGCGTGATTAAAGTAGAGTATAAATGTCTTAACATTTCTAGAGTTGTTTACCTTGGATTGTTCTGTATTTTTCTTTTGCTAAGTACAATTTCTATTTTGGTAGTGTGTGAGAACACTTTTCTTAGGAAGTTGTAAGTGATGTTTGAGAGAATAATGTTGATATTTGAGTCAGCAGTTAACGCGCGAAAAGTTCCTTAGGTAAGTATAGTGACACGCCTGGATTCGTTTGGCATCTCTCTGAGGCTAAGTGGCTGACTGGTGAATTGGGTCGAAATTGTCCTTTTTATTTGTTTTTCGAATCCAAAATAGGCTCCAGAGAACTGGGCGAGTAAAAAGGTTTTAGGCAATTGTTACATATTTTGGTGTTGTCTCAACCAATGAAAAGTCGAGATTTGCAAAGTGAGGTGTTGGTTGGCTAATATTGGTTTTGATAGAAGAGTGCATTTTATTCGGGGGTGAGTAGAAAATATGGACGATTCCATCAGATCTTTGCCAAGGCTATCAGGTTTCTCTCGCTCAAAGGATTTTTTCACCACTGATCTTACGAAGTGGTTGTATAAAGCTGGGGGTTTAGATATTTCTGAATAGATTTGGCGCCATGCATGATATCCATACGAAAGTCTCGTAGAAAGAGGAATGATCTTTGCCAAGGCCATAGGGTTTCATTCGCTCAAAGCCTTTTTTCACCATTGATCTTAGGAAGTGGTTCTATAAAGTTGATATTTTAGATATTTCAAACCGGCTCAGGCGTCAAACATGACATCCATATGAATGTCTCGTTCAAAGAGGAATGAATTTTGTCAAGGCCCTCAGGTTTCCCCCGATCAATGCCTTTTTTTCAACATTGATATTAGGAACTTGAGAATTAAGATATTTCATCCATCTTAAAGTCTCAAATCAATCCATTAATTCCTTCATCGTAGCTGATAATATGAATCTCAAGAGTCTTTAGTTTTATTATCGATGATTTCCCATGATTCCTTGCGAACATTTGTGAAGTAATTTCCTGTTTTATCCACTTAGGTATGCATTCATGCGTTTTTACAGCTTCCACTTTTTTTAACATTTGTGAATTGACATGTTATTCGCGGAAAAGTAATGGACTGATTTACCGTTGCCTATTTTAAAATGAAATATCTCATTAGGACGTACGCAGTTATAGATCTCCACATTTACTTTTTCATCATTATCTGTGCAAATCTATGACTCCTTAGGAACGATATCGCAGTGGTTTTCTGCTGCATTCTTCACAGATTTCAACTGATTCGTTTTGACGGTTTATCAACCTTTTGTAGCTTATTTAAAGCCAGAAAATATTTTCAGATTCTAAGATTTTGGGTGAGATAATAATTATTTACTGATACAAGTCCTACTAATTAACCTATACCTAGGGGTAGCAGAAGAGAAACCATACCTAGCCCAAGGTTAATTTCGCGTAAGTGAATATAAAGAATATGATAATGATTTTAGATATACAGGTTTTGCTAATTAACCCACACATAGGGGAGAAGAAATGGATTCATACCTTTCCTAAGTGTATTTGCGAGTAAGGGAATATAAAGACCAAAACATGGAATCGGAACTCGTCTACCTGATGAAAGATTTCGAGACATTATACATTACACAACCCGCATCTCCAATCTCACAGCACCTGGTATTTCCAAGCGGATATCCATCTAGATGCTAGCCTAAGCTAGAAGTTGGTTAAATTCATCAATCACACAGGAATCGTAGAGTGTTTCAATGACATGCTTCCGTAAGCCCAATCAAGGAAGAAGGACGGCATTTTAAAAAAATCCATGTGAAATGTAATTGCTTTTGACTTAAATTTAATTAAGAAAATCATTCAGATTATATAAGGCAGTAGATTATCTCGAGTTGCATCTCTTTCTTATTTACGAAAATCATTCAGATTATATAAGGCAGTAGATTATCTCGAGGTGTATCTCCTTCTTAATTACGAAAATCATGCAATTATATAAGGCAGTAGATTATCTCGAGGTGTATCTCTTTCTTAATTTAGAAAATCATACAGATTATATAAGGCAGTAGATTATCTCGAGGTGTATCTCTTTCTTAATTTAGAAAATCATACAGATTATATAAGGCAGTAGATTATCTCGAGGTGTATCTCCTTCTTAATTACGAAAATCATGCAGATTATATAAGGCAGTAGATTATCTCGAGGTGTATCTCTTTCTTAATTTAGAAAATCATACAGATTATATAAGGCAGTAGATTATCTCGAGATGTATCTCTTTCTTAAATACGAAATCCTGCAGATCATATCAGGCAGTAGATTATGTCAATGTTTATCTATTTCTTAATTACGAAAATCATTCAAATCATGTCATGCAGTAGATTATCTCGATATGTATCTCTTTCTTAATTACGAAAATCATGCAGATTATATAAGGCAGTAGATTATCTCAAGATATATCTCTTTCTTAATTACGAAAATCATGGTGATCATATAATTATATAATTATATAATTATCTCGAGGTGTATTTCTTTCTTATTTACGAGAATCTTGTAATTTCCAGTTCGAAGTTTTTTGCTTCCTTAGAATGACATGTAGCTGTTTTTTGTCCAAATAAAAGAATAGAAATATATAATTCATCACTGATATCGGTTTCTACACCTGCGGCACATGTAAATTTAAAACGTGCGAAGAAGGAAGGTTCATAATTAGTGAATCTATCATTCATCGTGTACCAATCTGTAAAGATGGCTTCGCTTTCGTCCTCTGAAGGGAAATCTTCATTAATTTGGCCTAGTGAATGCCAGAGAATGATCTTAATCTCTCTCTCTCTACCACGAAACGGAACCTAACAAAAGCCATAAAATATTTTTTACCTTCTTTAGTCATTACATATCACCGCAAATTTTTTGACAATAATTATCAGTGAAGGAAAAATATAGTTTTCGAATTACGGTTAATGAAAATGTAAATGCCGAATCGTAAATTATCCCACCGTCTCACCAAATTAACATATAATTCTTGAAAATGTAAAAGAAAATTAAAGCTAATGCCTTGCTAAACGCCTAAGAAAATAACAAGAATTAATGCCAAGCATTTTCTTCACAAATTCAGTAATCTGAGATAATTTACACACTCCATCGATGAGTTTGGTTTGCATCCTCTCTCCTGTCGTCGTAGTGCCGGCCGCTTTCCACGGCATGCAGCAATTAACGACATCATCAAAAGAAGTTTGGATGCAGCTGAGTTCCCTTCCCAAATCGAACCTGTAGGCCTCGACCGTGGTGATGGTAAGCGGCCGGATGGCATTACCATCTTCCCTTTTAAAATGGGTAAGTCGTTGATTTGGGATGCGACCTGTGCGGATACATTTTCGGCCGGTAATTTGATCAGGTCCGCGGTTGAGTCGGGGTTCGTCGCCCGAGACGCAGAGACGAAAAAAATAGTTAAATATTCAACTCTTGCTGATAGATTTTTTTTTACTCCTGTGGCAGTGGAGACTTCAGGGGTTATTGGCCCTCGTTCGATGGTGTTCCTTCGGAGTATTGGCGCGATTGCGTCTCGATTAAGGAACAAGCCTCGCGAAACGGAGTGGCTCTTGCAGCGTGTCTCACTGGCGACGGTTCGAGGTAATGCTTTCTCCATCATAGCGGCTGGCAGAGGAATGAAAAAAAAATTGTTTATAGTTACGTTGTTCTGGAATTGTCATCATTGGTCGACTGAACTTGCTTTGTTTCAATGACTTTTGTTTTGTTGTTATTAGTTACTTTGTTCAATAAATGATTTCTTACTGTAGTACATATAAAAAAAATTACACATTTGAAAAAAAAATAAGGAAAGATTCATCTTAATGACCCTTAAAGGGCTTTTCTTTTTCTATGTACTGTGTGGACGTTGGCAATCATGGCTCGCCACAATTTCCAGCCTTTGTAGGTCTTAATAAATTTTGTCTTTTTGTTATCTTTTCTAAACACTCTTCTGTCGTTTATTTGCACAAGCTCGTTTTTCTTCTTCTATGAGCCGTGCCCCTTTATGAGTCTAGAGATAGTGGCTCTCCACAATTTCCTGTTCTTTGTAGATATTAATAAGTGTTGTCCTTTTACGATCTCTCCTGTAGCTTGTTCTGTTTTCCATTTACAAAATCTTGCTAGGTAGGTACGCCTCTTGACTTTAGTCTATCCTGTGTGTATCAAATTTTCCAAGTGCTCTTTCCTTATTATGTGGCCTAGAAATTTCAACGGTCTCTTCCTGGTGTTAGGCATAGGTGTCCTTTTTGTTTCCATTTTCTCTAAAATTTCGTCGTTTCGCACATTTTCAGTTCATTGTATTGTCAGTATTCTTCTGTAGAACAACAGAAGATAAGCAATGTCGAACCTGGCAAGTAGCTCTATGGGTGACCGCTTAACAATACCTGGTGCCATAAGCTTGGATGTGCGGATGGTGTAAGGGTTAATGATCCGGAATTGTTAATCGGAGAGCCGAGTTCCAGTTCCTGTTTAATTCGTTATATTCACTTGCGCGCAAATACACTTGAGAAAGGCATGAATCCACCCCCAGCTATGGGTTAATTAGTAAGGCTTGTATCATTAAAACCATTATTATCTCCAAAAATATTACAATCTAAAAATAGTTTCTGGCTGTAAATAACCTACAAAAGGATGAAAAGACGTAGAAAACGAATCAATCAGTGAAAATACAAGCATGTCTTTTAGATGCATTGACATTATCTGGAATATAAAGGTATACAGACTATCTAGGCCACAAATTGACAGATCGGTTTATGTATTGATTTTAAAATAGAATTGATCCCCCATTTTATATAAGCATTATAATTTCTTGTTTATCACATTCTGATTAGGCATGAATCCAGCCCTTCTTCCCCAAGCTATGTGTTAATAAGTAAAACTTTGTGTCTCTAATGACCCCAAAAATAAATTCTTACAATCTAAAAATATTTTCTGGCTTTAAATAACATGGGTTGATAAACCGTAAAAAACGAATCAATCAATCAATCAATCTTCTTTATCGGTGATGAAATTGTTCAGTATTTGGTCTATGGTATTCTCAGCTGCCTTCTGTAGAACCCCATTTCTATAGCTTAAAGTCTCTTCTTCCTTTGTGAGCAGATTATCCATCATTCACTGCCATGTAAAGGAGGATTGATATTACGTGACAGTTCAGTAGTTCTTTTTTCAATTGTCTCTTTCAGATGTTAGGCATCAGTATCAGTGTTCTTTTTGTTTTGACTTTCTCTAAAACATTGTTGTTATTCACATATTTGGTCCATGGTATTCTCAGTATCCTTCTGTAGAACCACATTTCTGTTGCTTCAAGTCTCCTCTTCATTTTTGTGGAAATTTTCATTATCATATATGAGGACTGATATTACGTAACAGTTCTGTATTCTTCCCTCTTTTTTTCTATCGAAATATACTTGTTTCTTAAAAATCTGCTTAGCTTTTGAAAGACATCTTTCGTTATTCCAATGCGCCTTCGAAGTATCCAAACATAAACCTGATGTAATGTTTGCTAAGTTTTCTTTGTGAGGCTAGATTTAAAACTTGGGAAACTGAGACTGACTGAAACAGCTTATGGCCTTCATAAAGATAATTTACTCATCCAATCAGGCAATTTTCTAATGCCGGGGAAATGACACAATTATTATTGTCATCGAAATGACAGGCTATCTTTTCCTGAGCTTTTTATTGCTATGCGGGAGGCTATCTTGGAGACGGATAACATGAAGCGGGCATCGATGATTTTTTATTGTTTCGTCTTCTGTACAAAAATCAGGACTGGTAATAGCCGAAGAATAAGTGGTTTGGCAGCCCCGACTATATGGAAATTAGAGAGCAAATTGTCTCCACAATTAAGTCACATTCAAAAGACTGCCGGCATCTTTTATCGAACAGGTAAAGAGATAACGATGGAAATGTCTAAGATGTGTTTATATTTAATTTATGCAATTCGCTCTATGGGTAATTACGTTAGTAATTTCGCGTTCGGAATTTTCGAGTGTGTTTGATGAAAACGAAAAGTTTGCTAGTATTGTTTGTTCGGACTGTAAAATATTTAATTAGGACCCTAGATAAAGATAAAAGAAATAGGTAAGACAAAAAAAAAGATAAATAAAATAAAATAAACCAATGTAAAATATATTCAATCCTGAAAAGAATAACTGATGATGTTGACTAAGCAAGATTTGGTTAAAAAGAAATCTGCCCCAATGTAGGCAAAAGTGTTATACCAGAAAATGAAGAAATAAAAGAATTCATTCAGGACGAGTTAATATATATGTATATATATATATATATATATATATATATATATATAGATAGATAGATAGATAGATAGATAATATTAGTGGGCAATATACATTGATATACATATATATATATATATGTGTAATTTGGCAGCAACTTTTCTTTTAAACATGTGTTGAATGTCAGAAACAACATAGTCCTGCATATTCTCTTTTGAATTTTCTCATATTTTCTAATGATACTTTTTATTTAATAAAAGTCTCATTTGAAAATGAGTTAAATGTTTTATTTAATAAAAAGTCTCATTAGAAAATTCAAAAGAGAATATGCAGGACTATGTTGTTTTTGACATTCAACACAACATATATATATATATATATATATATATATATATATATATATATATATATATATATATATATATATATATATATATGTGTGTGTGTGTGTGTATAAATTTCTAAGGGGATAGAATCCAGGTGGAACTCAATGTCCAGGACAGAGTAAGAATATAATAAAAAAGGCTCAAACATTAATATTCCATGGTTATAATTTATTACATTGGAATCGTAAATCGCCATCCAATTCATCAGACCTACAAATTCAAAAAGAAATCAGAAAATATAAAAAACAAAATTTCAGTGAAAGTGTATGTGTGGGAGTGGGAAACAAGTTTGAAGGTGAGATGTATGAAAACTTTAGAGAGAGGGTGTAATAGAAGAAAGAATAACAGGAAAGGCTTAAAAGTGAATGTGGTGATTAAAATTTAACAGAGAGAAGTTTTAAAGAGAGGAGTTAAATAACGGTTTAAATGAGTGAGATACAGATAAATAGGAATTATATTTCGATGCATAATTCTCAGAAATTTTGTTTTTTATACCCGGATTTATATTTTCCGATTTCTTTTTGAATTTGTAGGTCTGATGAATTGGATCGTGATTACGATTCCAATGTAATAAATTATAACCATGGAATATTAGTGTTTAAGCCTTTTTATTATATATATATATATATATATATATATATATATATATATATATATATATATATATATATATTTTAAAAAATGAGAGAAACCGCAAACGTTTTTGGATATTATGTGGATTTGTTTTAGTGTATATATTATATTTTATTCTTATAATTTTTGTGGTCGTTACAGTATTTCTTTTCAACTCATTTCGCCTCAAGCAAGGCAACAAACCCACTAAAACGCAATAGTTTACTGCGGGTAAGAGAATATGAGAGAAATATAATATCAAGGGAAAAAATACTTTTACAAACTTCAGGGGCGGCTTCCTGACACCAAAACAAAGGTAAAATGTCCATATGACCAAATTGCCACCGTGTTACCTCAACATAGCAACTCATAGAAAATCTTTAAAAGTAGTTAGCGCTGTGTTTCTATTTGAACTAGGCTACATTTGTAATTCGTGTACATTTGTAGTTAGTCTGTTTTCAATGTTTAACTTGTGCAATAGTGAGTTAACTGTGAAGTTTTTCTTTTAACAATGGCAAGATATTCATATCGTGAGCAGGCAGATACAATTTTTACATACGACCTCATGAATGGCGAGGCTGCACGGCTGTATAATATAGCGTTTCCAAACTGAAAGCAGCCTAATCTTTCTATATTTGTAGCTGTTTACCGACACGTTGTTGAGACAGGATCTGTAGCACCACAAACTATGGACCGAGAACCGCTCGTCCTCCTGACCAAGACGCACATATTTTACGGGCTGTCGGAGACGATCCATTTATATGTCAAGTAGCCCTAGAATTTTGTACATCTCATAGTACCACATGGGGGGTACTTCTAAAGCAGCTCCGGCATCCTTATAATTTTCAATGAGTACTGGATCTTTCGAACACACTTCCAGACCTGCTAGAAGATGTACCCCTGCTAATATGGAGATGCATGTGGTTCATGCATGATGGAGCTCCAGCACATTTTAGTCACATTGTGATTCAATGGCTGACATTTACCATAAAAGATGGATAGGTAGGGAAGGACCAGTTCATGGCCTGCACGTTCCCCCGACCTCAATCCTTTGTATTTTTATGTGTGGGGCCACTTAAAACAATCGATTTATGCAACAGACATTAATATTTGAAAGGGTCTGCAGGTCAATGTGTAGAAGCAAGCAGGGGACATTTTGAACATTTGTTATGAGTTGCTATGCTGAGATACAACGATGGCTTTTGGACATGTTTATAGAGACATTTTACTATATCTTGGTGTGAGGAACCTGCCCCTCCCCAAAAAGTTTGTAAAAGGCTAGACACCAGCATCAGTTTACAATTAATGTATGGGCTGGAATTGTAGGTGACTGTCTGATAAGTCCATATGTTTTCTCAGAACGCCTTACATGAGCTGTCTACAGGGACTTTATTTTGAACACACTTCCAGACCTGCTAGAAGATGTACCCCTGCTAATATAATCTGGTTCATGCATAATGGGACTGCAGCACATTTTACTCACATTGTTCGCGATGCACTGACTGACATCAAACATGAAAATGCATACTTAGGGGAAGACCGGTTCCATAGCCTGCACGTTCTCCCCACATCAATCCTTTGGATTTTTAACTGTGGGGTCACCTAAAACAATTGGTTTATACAGCAAACATTGATAATGCCGAGACGGTACATCAACGTGTTATGCGTATTGCGACACCATTCAATACCGTGTGGGAGTATTTGAAAGGGTTCCTCATTTAATGATCCGACGGGTGCTTGCGTGTGTAGAAGCAATTGGAGGACAGTTTAGATATTTGTGATGAGTTGAGGTACATCGATAACGTTTTGGAGTTATGTTTATATGGACATTTTACATTGTTTTGGTGTCAGGAACCAACTTCAAAGTTTGTAAATATATTTTTGATACACCCTGTATAGATTATAAGTCTTTTAGATGCAATGACCTTTAAGGACGTCCGTCCTGGGTAAGACGTTAAACTACGTCCGCGTCCTGGGTAAGACGGTAAACTACATCCAGCAGCAAGGCCTCTGATCAGGAGGTTTTGAGGAGCGTGGAACCACCTCTTAATTGCTGGTGTTCCCAAGTCCACCCTGACCCGGGGTGGTAGCACCTGTTAGGGTCACGGCTATGGACAAATAGTTAACTATTACCAGCAATACTTTTTTGAAAAAATTATTACCAGCAATACAATTTTTAAGGAAAAATATTACCAGAAAGAGATTTTTGACAAAAAATATTACCAGCAATAAAAATTGTTGTCGGCATTAAATAACCCATTTAGGTTGATATGCCGTAAAACAAAATAAACCAAAACCAACCAAAACCAAAGAATACATATTCTATTCATACGAATCTATGCTAAAAATATTGTCGGCATTAAATAACCCATTGAGGTTGATATGCTGTAAAACAAAATAAACCAAACCAATCAAAACCAAAGAATACATATTTTATTCATACGAATCTATCCTAAAAATATTGTCGGCATTAAAAAACCCATTGAGGTTGATATGCCTTAAAACAAAATAAACTAAACCAATTTAAATCAAAGAATACATATTCTATTCATACGAATCTATCCTAAAAATGTTGTCGGCATTAAATAACCCATTGAGGTTGATATGCCGTAAAACACAATAAACCAAAGCAATCTAAACTAAAGAATATATATTCTATTCATACGAATCTATCCTAAAAATGTTGCCGGCATTAAATATCCCACTGAGGTTGATATGTCGTAAAACAAAATAAACCAAACATTAAGGACGTAGACAATGACGGCTGTTCCTATCTTTTGTTGTTTTAAGTAACTTGTGACACATTACTTTCCCTTTTTATTTTTGTTTTGCTCTTTATCTACAAAAATCAGTTAAGTGCTTTACTCGCTGTTTCCAATTGCTTCGGAGGTAGTCTTATGTGCATTAAATTTCCCAGGTCGTCTTTCCTCGTCTTGTGTTCCATAAATTCAAACCACCCCTTTCTGATTATATGTTTCTTTGCAGTTCCCATTGTGTTGTAAAATGTTTAAATGTCCATGGTTCTCTCCCTGATTATTCTCAGTATCCTTTCGATTAAGCGATGTCCCATTTAAACCCCATTGAGGACATTTAACTATAATACAGGTGATTAAATATGAATTATTAATTCGGCACCGTTTTAGATGTTATTAACGAAGTTTTTCAATCTCTTAATCCTTTGCTTAGTTTCTTGAAAACATCTTTCACTAATCTTATGCGTCTTCTGGACGTTGGTGATCATGGCTCTCAACAATATCATGTCCTATTTTACTCTTAATAAATACTGTCTTTCCATTATCTGTCCTAAACCTTTTTCCGCCATCCATTTACTAAAGCTTCCTAGCTAGGTTATTTTCTGCTTTCCTCCGTCCCTCTTTCCCTCTGTAAGTCTTGTGAGTATTAAATTTTCTAAGCCCTCTTTCCTCATTATGGGACATAAAAATTCCAGCGGCTTCTTTCCAATGTTAAGTATAATTGTACTTTAATTTTATTTAAAACTTCTTTATGTTAAGTTTATTGTATTCTCAGAATCCTTCTGTCGAACCACGGCTATGTGGCAAGATTGTGCAGCATTCACGATCATAGAGGAGGACTGATATTACATAACAGTTCAGTAATTTATTTCTAACTATATTTTCCTGTTTCATATTAATTGGCTTAGCTTGTGAAAGGCATCTTTATATATACTAATATCAATGTCGCACATTCCATCCACTGATAAAACACTTCCTAGATAAGTAAATTTTTATAATTGTTTGATTGTGGTATCACCAATTTTTAATTTGGATATTGATCTGTTATTTTTGCAAACAACCATGTATTCTGTCTTCTTACTATGGATTTTTAGTCCTTTCTTCACCCTTTCCTTCACTGCTTCTGTACGGGTTCTTGTATTATCCTTTCTGTGTCTGCTATCAACACTGTGCGTTTTTTCTTAAGCATTTCACCCCACGCAAAGCGGGAGTGCCACTAGCACGCAAGGGGTTACAGAGAGTGAGGGCATGAGTAAAGAGGGGTGTTTGAGGAAAGGATATAGAGAAGGACGGGGATGAAGATCAAGACATCAGAAGATGTCGATTGACATTACATTTGAATATTTAAAGATTATAGCTTTCAGGGAAGCAAGTAAGAAGAAGGGAGTTCCACTGGCGGGAAGTGCGAGAGAAGAAGCTGTTGAAGTAGAAGAGGCGGTTACATTTAACCTTTTCGACTGTAAAAGGGTGGGACGGAGATGCCAACCTAGTAGCACGCTTAAATTCATAAAGTTGGGAAACCAGAGAAAATAACCCGTCAAGAGCAGTTACCATGAAAATATTTTTTAGAAAAGACAGAGGGAAGCCACATTACATCGGTGAGAATGTGACTGTAGACGAGATGCCAGATCAGAACCTATCACATTGCATATCCGTCTCTGGATTTTGCTAGGACCTCGAGATGAACAGCGGGGACTCCAGGCCATATATGGCAGCAGTATTCGATGCAAGGACGAATGGTTGATTTTTAGTTTTGAAGGCGAGAAAAACCTTCTGGCGCGACACAGAAAACCAAACTTTCCTTACGGGAGATGAAGCTATTGATTCAGTGTAGTTGTTCCACCTCAGGTAAGTGGAAAGCGTGAGACCAAGCAGGCGTAGAGAGACGCTCACGTGGAGTTGGGCATCAGCTATTCTGATAGGAGGCAGGGAGATTTCTCTGTGGTGGATGAATGAGAACAGTTTCGTTTTACAGGCATTAAAGTTTACTATAATATTTCTGTACCTGCTCGATTGTAATAATAATATATAGGTTACTACTAAGGGTTTTATATTTTAAATAATAGTCCTTTTTATCTAGCTTTCCTTTGTTACTTTGCTTAGGAGTTCTTTCCGTGTTTTTCTTCTGAATTTGTCAGCAACTCAGGATCATACGCCAAAGTAAAATTTTATATTTGCTCAATGAATTCACCCCAAGCAACTCGATAATGCCACTAGGGGCTACTGGAAGTGAAAGAGGATGCGAAATCTTCAGAGGGAACCGGAAACCAAGTTCTAAAGAGAAAGCAAGGGATAACCGTCTACCTGTGTTCAAAAGACTGGGGAGGAGTGTAAACCAGGCGATAGGGGAACCTATCGACAGCTATTTAGAAAAAAATGAACATTACATGAAATATCAGTGGTTAGCGGAGACGTTAGAAATATAGAGATGTAGTTGAATTTAGAAGGAACCGGAAACCCAATCCTAAGTAGGAATGAAAGTCTCTACCCGTGTTAAAAAAAAACGGGGAAATGTGATAGCTATAAAATTAGCTATAAAAGACCGGACGAGTATACCTGAATATATTTGGCGATTCGACTGGCTTTGAGTAGAGACCTTAATATTGAGTAACACGAGTTATGTATCAAGCGAAATCCGTTAATACGTGAAGTAAGTTATTAATCGATAGTTTTCGGTAAATGGAATATCGTTTTCCATCTGCATTCCAAAGAAAGGTCTCGACACTTAAAAAAAGAAACTCGCTTCCTTAAGTAATACGTATTCTTTCCGCTTAAGTTGCAAGCCATGAGCGAAGCTGTAAATGAGAAAAATAAATACATATTAAGTTTCGATTTCCAATGCAATCACATTTACTTCCTGCCGAAAAATTATCAGCCCTTTCTAAATGTTAGACAGCCTGTATATTTAACGCTATTGTTTAGCCAATGCAAGGACCAAGAAGTATACAAGGTAGAGCGATACGAATTTAGGCTGTTTTATGGATGTAAACCATATAGATTTTGTCGATAGTACAGGTTAAAATTGTACTGATCGAAGACCCTATCTTCAAATCAACCATTCGCCCTTGCATGGAGTATTGCTACCATATATGGTCCGGTACCCCATTTGTTTGTCTCAAGGTTCTTGATAAGATACAGAGACGGATATGCAATGTAATTGGTCCTGACCTGGCATCTTGTCTGCAGGCGCTCTCTCACAGACGTGCCGTCGCCTCACTCTGTCTTTTTTACAAATACATTCATAGTAACTGCTCCGATGAGCTGCTTTCGCTGGTTCCCAGACTTCATGAATTTAAGCGTTCTACTAGGTTGGCATATCGCTCTCACCCTTTCACTGTCGAAACCGTTAAATGTAGCCGTCTCTTCTACTCCAAGAGCTTCATGTCTCGCACCTCTCGCCTGTGGAACTTCCTCGCCTTTTCTTGTTTCCCTGATAGCTATAATCTCTAACTATTCAAATGTAATGTCAATCGACTTCTCCAGATGCCCTGATCTATCCCCTATCCTACTCTTCATCCTTTCCTCTATCACTCCTATCTGCTCTCGCTCCAAATCCTCTGTAACCCCTTTGCGTGATAGTGGCTTCCCGCCTTGCTTGGGGTGAAAGGCTTAATAAAAAGATCTATCCCCTATCCTTCTCTTCATCCTTTCCTCTATCACTCCTATCTGCTCTCGCTCCAAATCCTCTGTAACCCCTTTGCGTGATAGTGGCTTCCCGCCTTGCTTGGGGTGAAAGGCTTAATAAAAAGATCTATCCCCTATCCTTCTCTTCATCCTTAACTCTATCACTCCTATCTGCTCTCGCTCCAAATCCTCTGTAACCCCTTTGCGTGATAGTGGCTTCCCGCCTTGCTTGGGGTGAAAGGCTTAATAAAAAGATCTATCCCCTATCCTTCTCTTCATCCTTAACTCTATCACTCCTATCTGCTCTCGCTCCAAATCCTCTGTAACCCTTTTGCGTGCTAGTGGCTTCCCGCCTTGCTTGGGGTGAAAGGCTTAATAAAAAGATCTATCCCCTATCCTTCTCTTCATCCTTAACTCTATCACTCCTATCTGCTCTCGCTCCAAATCCTCTGTAACCCCTTTGCGTGCTAGTGGCTTCCCGCCTTGCTTGGGGTGAAAGGCTTAATAAAAAGATCTATCCCCTATCCTTCTCTTCATCCTTAACTCTATCACTCCTATCTGCTCTCGCTCCAAATCCTCTGTAACCCCTTTGCGTGATAGTGGCTTCCCGCCTTGCTTGGGGTGAAAGGCTTAATAAAAAGATCTATCCCCTATCCTTCTCTTCATCCTTAACTCTATCACTCCTATCTGCTCTCGCTCCAAATCCTCTGTAACCCCTTTGCGTGATAGTGGCTTCCCGCCTTGCTTGGGGTGAAAGGCTTAATAAAAAGATCTATCCCCTATCCTTCTCTTCATCCTTAACTCTATCACTCCTATCTGCTCTCGCTCCAAATCCTCTGTAACCCTTTTGCGTGCTAGTGGCTTCCCGCCTTGCTTGGGGTGAAAGGCTTAATAAAAAGATCTATCCCCTATCCTTCTCTTCATCCTTAACTCTATCACTCCTATCTGCTCTCGCTCCAAATCCTCTGTAACCCCTTTGCGTGCTAGTGGCTTCCCGCCTTGCTTGGGGTGAAAGGCTTAATAAAAAGATCTATCCCCTATCCTTCTCTTCATCCTTAACTCTATCACTCCTATCTGCTCTCGCTCCAAATCCTCTGTAACCCCTTTGCGTGATAGTGGCTTCCCGCCTTGCTTGGGGTGAAAGGCTTAATAAAAAGATCTATCCCCTATCCTTCTCTTCATCCTTAACTCTATCACTCCTATCTGCTCTCGCTCCAAATCCTCTGTAACCCCTTTGCGTGATAGTGGCTTCCCGCCTTGCTTGGGGTGAAAGGCTTAATAAAAAGATCTATCCCCTATCCTTCTCCTCATCCTTAACTCTATCACTCCTATCTGCTCTCGCTCCAAATCCTCTGTAACCCCTTTGCGTGCTAGTGGCTTCCCGCCTTGCTTGGGGTGAAAGGCTTAATAAAAAGATCTATCCCCTATCCTTCTCTTCATCCTTAACTCTATCACTCCTATCTGCTCTCGCTCCAAATCCTCTGTAACCCCTTTGCGTGATAGTGGCTTCCCGCCTTGCTTGGGGTGAAAGGCTTAATAAAAAGATCTATCCCCTATCCTTCTCTTCATCCTTAACTCTATCACTCCTATCTGCTCTCGCTCCAAATCCTCTGTAACCCCTTTGCGTGATAGTGGCTTCCCGCCTTGCTTGGGGTGAAAGGCTTAATAAAAAGATCTATCCCCTATCCTTCTCTTCATCCTTAACTCTATCACTCCTATCTGCTCTCGCTCCAAATCCTCTGTAACCCTTTTGCGTGCTAGTGGCTTCCCGCCTTGCTTGGGGTGAAAGGCTTAATAAAAAGATCTATCCCCTATCCTTCTCTTCATCCTTAACTCTATCACTCCTATCTGCTCTCGCTCCAAATCCTCTGTAACCCCTTTGCGTGCTAGTGGCTTCCCGCCTTGCTTGGGGTGAAAGGCTTAATAAAAAGATCTATCCCCTATCCTTCTCTTCATCCTTAACTCTATCACTCCTATCTGCTCTCGCTCCAAATCCTCTGTAACCCCTTTGCGTGATAGTGGCTTCCCGCCTTGCTTGGGGTGAAAGGCTTAATAAAAAGATCTATCCCCTATCCTTCTCTTCATCCTTAACTCTATCACTCCTATCTGCTCTCGCTCCAAATCCTCTGTAACCCCTTTGCGTGATAGTGGCTTCCCGCCTTGCTTGGGGTGAAAGGCTTAATAAAAAGATCTATCCCCTATCCTTCTCCTCATCCTTAACTCTATCACTCCTATCTGCTCTCGCTCCAAATCCTCTGTAACCCCTTTGCGTGCTAGTGGCTTCCCGCCTTGCTTGGGGTGAAAGGCTTAATAAAAAGATCTATCCCCTATCCTTCTCTTCATCCTTAACTCTATCACTCCTATCTGCTCTCGCTCCAAATCCTCTGTAACCCCTTTGCGTGATAGTGGCTTCCCGCCTTGCTTGGGGTGAAAGGCTTAATAAAAAGATCTATCCCCTATCCTTCTCTTCATCCTTAAGTCTATCACTCCTATCTGCTCTCGCTCCAAATCCTCTGTAACCCCTTTGCGTGATAGTGGCTTCCCGCCTTGCTTGGGGTGAAAGGCTTAATAAAAAGATCTATCCCCTATCCTTCTCTTCATCCTTAACTCTATCACTCCTATCTGCTCTCGCTCCAAATCCTCTGTAACCCCTTTGCGTGATAGTGGCTTCCCGCCTTGCTTGGGGTGAAAGGCTTAATAAAAAGATCTATCCCCTATCCTTCTCTTCATCCTTAACTCTATCACTCCTATCTGCTCTCGCTCCAAATCCTCTGTAACCCCTTTGCGTGATAGTGGCTTCCCGCCTTGCTTGGGGTGAAAGGCTTAATAAAAAGATCTATCCCCTATCCTTCTCTTCATCCTTAACTCTATCACTCCTATCTGCTCTCGCTCCAAATCCTCTGTAACCCCTTTGCGTGCTAGTGGCTTCCCGCCTTGCTTGGGGTGAAAGGCTTAATAAAAAGATCTATCCCCTATCCTTCTCTTCATCCTTAACTCTATCACTCCTATCTGCTCTCGCTCCAAATCCTCTGTAACCCCTTTGCGTGATAGTGGCTTCCCGCCTTGCTTGGGGTGAAAGGCTTAATAAAAAGATCTATCCCCTATCCTTCTCTTCATCCTTAACTCTATCACTCCTATCTGCTCTCGCTCCAAATCCTCTGTAACCCCTTTGCGTGATAGTGGCTTCCCGCCTTGCTTGGGGTGAAAGGCTTAATAAAAAGATCTATCCCCTATCCTTCTCTTCATCCTTAACTCTATCACTCCTATCTGCTCTCGCTCCAAATCCTCTGTAACCCCTTTGCGTGATAGTGGCTTCCCGCCTTGCTTGGGGTGAAAGGCTTAATAAAAAGATCTATCCCCTATCCTTCTCTTCATCCTTAACTCTATCACTCCTATCTGCTCTCGCTCCAAATCCTCTGTAACCCCTTTGCGTGCTAGTGGCTTCCCGCCTTGCTTGGGGTGAAAGGCTTAATAAAAAGATCTATCCCCTATCCTTCTCTTCATCCTTAACTCTATCACTCCTATCTGCTCTCGCTCCAAATCCTCTGTAACCGCTTTGCGTGATAGTGGCTTCCCGCCTTGCTTGGGGTGAAAGGCTTAATAAAAAGATCTATCCCCTATCCTTCTCTTCATCCTTAACTCTATCACTCCTATCTGCTCTCGCTCCAAATCCTCTGTAACCCCTTTGCGTGATAGTGGCTTCCCGCCTTGCTTGGGGTGAAAGGCTTAATAAAAAGATCTATCCCCTATCCTTCTCTTCATCCTTAACTCTATCACTCCTATCTGCTCTCGCTCCAAATCCTCTGTAACCCCTTTGCGTGATAGTGGCTTCCCGCCTTGCTTGGGGTGAAAGGCTTAATAAAAAGATCTATCCCCTATCCTTCTCTTCATCCTTAACTCTATCACTCCTATCTGCTCTCGCTCCAAATCCTCTGTAACCCCTTTGCGTGCTAGTGGCTTCCCGCCTTGCTTGGGGTGAAAGGCTTAATAAAAAGATCTATCCCCTATCCTTCTCTTCATCCTTAACTCTATCACTCCTATCTGCTCTCGCTCCAAATCCTCTGTAACCCCTTTGCGTGATAGTGGCTTCCCGCCTTGCTTGGGGTGAAAGGCTTAATAAAAAGATCTATCCCCTATCCTTCTCTTCATCCTTAACTCTATCACTCCTATCTGCTCTCGCTCCAAATCCTCTGTAACCCCTTTGCGTGCTAGTGGCTTCCCGCCTTGCTTGGGGTGAAAGGCTTAAAAAAACAAACAAACAAAGAAGCTGTCTGAACAGAAATTCCTTCGAATCAGTGGAATACGACTGGAATACATAGTTGCAATGGTTTATGGAAAGGGGATTGTAGGGTTAAAATACCGTTATATTCGGTTCCTATGAACACTAATGGGTATGTCCCAACCCTCAAAAATACGTTGGGTACTATTGTAAGTGGGGGTAATATGTTGTCTAAAGGGTCCACTACCAGCTTTAGTTTAACTACTTCACACTGCTGGTGAGTATTGTATTTTGTTGATGTTATAAATATTACCATTTCATTTCCAACCTCCGTTTTGGTCATTCCTCGTTCAGTAACATTTTCTAGGTTACAACACTGTCTTAGTCTGATCCTATCTATCTATCTATCTATCTATCTATCTATCTATCTATCTATCTATCTATCTAGTTCCATCCGTATCTATCTATCTATCTATCTATCTATCTGTTATATACCGTACCTATGAACACTAACGGGTATGTCCCAATCCTCATAAATACGTTGGGTAGTATTGTAAGTGGGGGCAATATGCTGTCTAAGTAGTCCACCACTAGCAGTGCTTTACCTATTTCACGCCGCTGCCGAGTATTGTATTTTGTTGATGTTATAAAGATTACCATTTGATTTCCAACCTCCGTTTGGGTCATTCCTCATTCAGTAACCCTTTCTAGATGATGACAACAAATTCTTAATCAGCTACGAGGCGCTGTAAACGCTTTTGAACTATGTCGACTGCTGGAGTTGGTGGATTCGGTAACTCCAGCGGAAATACGTAATCTTTTGGTCTAATCTAACTCTTGTAAAGCTGTAGCATCGCAGTAGGAGTCAGATACTTTCTTGAGCGGCACATTTTTTTCTGCATCTTGAGCGATGGGGCGTAAAGTTGCGGACTGGAGGGGGAACGTGTTGCCTTGATACAAACTGAAAAGAGAGAGGCGCTTTCGGTGTACTGCACTTTATCTGACCCGTTTCCACAAAGTCCAAGAACACACTGCCATATATATAAGGACCCTAATATAAAAACCCATGATAACTCCGGAATTTATATATAAAAACTTAGTTAATTTGACGGCTGCTGATCTTCGCTATGAATAGAGAAATCTGTTAGGCGGTAATACTTATATCTCGTATATAAGGAGTTAAAATTCCCTTTCTCAGCTGCGTGAGAATGTCCGACTGATGTCAAATCGGTCGTGTTACGATCCTGGCTTGAAGCAATCGCATGTCTAGCCTAACTGATGAGATGTGCGTTCTACAGCGAACAAGTCTGTTTGGGTATCTATATATATATATATATATATATATATATATATATATATATATATATATATATCCAGACAGACTTTTTCGCTGTAGAAAAAGTCTGTCTGAGTATATATATATATATATATATATATATATATATATATATATATACATACCCAGACAGACTTTTTCGCTGTAGAACGCACATTAAGTATTTGTTGTCATCATCTAGAAAGGGTTACTGAATGAGGAATGACCCAAACGGAGGTTGGAAAAAGTCTGTCTCCCGTTGAATTAGACGCATGTGGGTTAAGCAGATCAGTTCCCAGGAAACTGACAGCCCGACACCAGCACATGAAATTTGATTATAGTGGTGATGGTTTTGTGCAGAACCATCCACATTTTTTGAAGGGCCGAATACAGAGACTTGGTGCACTACGTGCCACAGGGTCCCCAAACGACCCTCCGCAGGTTTCGAATTCAGAGTTGTTCTGAACTGGAGGGAGAAGAAGAGGATTCACACCATTCCTAAGGGTACTGGCACGTAAGTGAATGTAATGGATTCGACTGGAATTCGAACTCGGCTCTCCGATTCCTCAATCCAAGCCGCTATCCATATATATATATATATGCCTTTTATTTCCTGTCTCACACGTGTTCAATGTGGCCATCCCCTGCAGCACGGGCAACATCAATGCGATAAGAGAATTCCTCCCAGACGCATATCAGCATAACGCGATCCACTGAGTTGATCCATGTCGTTATTCGATGTTTAGTTGGCCATGCACAAGCTAAAGGTCTTCGGTCCCCTTCCGACCAATTCATCACTGGGGCACTTCTTACCAAACGCCAGATCGAGAGATCGCAAGCTTACGGCTAGCTGGATTTGTGATCTCCTCTCGAACGCATCACCGCTTCTCGCCACTTGTTCCTCCGAAACTCGTGAACGTCCTGGACATTTTCCTTTACACAGACACCCACTCATATTGAAAATTTAAATCACCGTTGAATGTTTTTAGGAGAAGGCGGATTAATATGAAATTGCCTTCGAAAACACGCTCTACCGTGACAACCGTATAAATTTTTGCGAACTCGAGAACGCAGAGCGCCTTTTCCTGAGGACTTGCCATTACGAGAGTAAACAAACAACTGAACGTTGCCGTAGATACGACGCGACTACAGCACCCCTGTGGCAGCCAATGCAAACTTAGAAAATTCATCTTTCAAATGGTCACTGACTCAATCCATGACGATGTTTGAGAACAGAAGCAATGCGCCATGAAATCTGTTCATTCTTTTTGAAAAACCCTGTATATTTTCTTATTTTTATGGATACAACTTATTCGAATAAACGCTGTTTTTAATTAAACAGTATTAATTACATTTACTGGCCTGAATATTCATGACAGAAATCGAACCTGTATCCGATACGGAAAACGTCATTTGGCCTGACGTGCTATTAACCATTCAACCACAGAGAACTGCCGGTTAACAAAGTTCAAATTGCTGTTTATAACATATTTAATCCATTTAACACACACACACACACACACACACACACACATACACACACACACACACACATATATATATATATGTGTGTGTGTGTGTGTGTGTGTTCGAGGGAAAGAGCTTTTCTTGAGTTTCGTAACATAATGTAATATCAAGTGGAAACGTGATAAAAAACTTATATAATCTTTCGTTCTAACTGAAAAAGAAAAACAAATCCCGGATGCCCTTTACACCAAAGGACAACAACACACTGAAGTTACATGTGTGTGCATCATGGCGTGTACCTATTAAAAATACCTTAGAGCTGTAAGCTTTTATTTTTTAACCAGGTGACGGTGTAATATGGTCGAATAAACTCGGAATTTTCACATTTGGCATCCAACCATTTTTTCGATAATTGAAAAAAAATCACCATCATCCTTTACGAGGTATTGTTTTTCCTTTCAATACATTCCTTTTTTTTTTGTTTTTCTATATGTCATTCCCCTTGAGAATGTGGCCGGTCATGGCTCTTCACCATTGCTGATACAGGATGGCGGCAAATCGATTTTGTGCAATGTCATCCCGTGATCCATCATCAAATATGGGCAGTGCGGATGTAGCTTTTTTGTCCTGCTAGGGCAGGTATTCACAACATTCTTTCGTCATCGCCCACTGTCACATGAAATATTTTCCAAAGCCTACCTGTACAGTCAATATTCAAAAGTATACCAAAATTGTTTGGTAAAGGTTTGTTACTGGTTCGTAAACAGACTTTATGATGTAGTAAAACATAGCAAAGGGAGGTAACAAATAATTCTGACTTATGCGGCGACTGCAGCTACTACTACCGTATTAAAGAAGAAACGAAAGCAACTTGACCATTGAATACTATATACAGTGCTGTTCGATAAAAGTGACTCACCTGATTTTTTTTACTAAATGTTCTCTTCTCCGATGAATCTAATATCCGAAGAAGAAGCTTTGAAAGCTCTTTGAATTTAGCAGTAAGTACTTTCAAGCATCCGTTCAGTATAATGTTCTGGGGATGCTTTTCTTTTCATGGAACTGGATTCTTAAAAAATATTGCAAAGACCCTCAGGAGCGAGCAGTACAAGAGAATATTAGTGTCTTGTCTGTTGCTTTCTGCTGAAAGGGTGCAAATCGAACCCACCAAGCTCATTTTTATGTAGGATAATGCTCCCTGTCAGAAATCAAAATTGATGAAGGAATACTTTGATGAGAAGCAGGTGAGTGTTATGACATAGCCGCCCCAATCTCCTGACCTCAACCCCATAGAAATATTATGGAACATTATAAAGTACAGGCTCTCGAGAAGGCAGTTGAGCAACAAAGAAGATTTGATTGTGAATTTCATCTCCGAATGGAATTCAATGCTTGGAGATGAGATTTGCCAGAACCTAATCAAGTCAATGCCAAAAAGGGTTGAAAAGGTTATTCAAAATAAAGGAAGACCCATAGATTATTAAATGTTTCGAACTATATTACCTATTATAAATAAATTATACCTCTAGTATTCTTTATTTAAAGCTGTTCGTTTATGTTTCTATTGATTACTAGTTCCGGGAAATAAGTGAGTCACTTTTTTCGCACAGAGTTTTTCCTTAAATCTCATTTATATCACAAATTATAATTATCAATAGAATACCTTAGGATGAGTAAAGTTTTTTACTAGGTGGTCGGGAAGGAGTCTTTATATAAGTAAGATTAAAAAATTTTTGACCCCAAAACAATAGGTGAAAAATATTTTAAGTAAAAAAAATAATAAGATGAGTTACTTTTATGGAACAGCACTGTATATAATTTAGTTTTATGGTAAACGTTATTTTTATGATTAGGGTTAGCGTTGTAAGTTTTGACAACAAATTAAAAACGATTTTTGTTCAAAATTGTAAAATTAAAATCAATTTTTAGCACTTAATAAAATTTCTGCGAAATTTTGTTTGTCCTGGTCTTCCATCATGTGATTTATATCCGAAAGAAATGTTATTTCGTCTGAAGAATTATTTGAATGGTAATGTCCCTTCTCAAAATTATAGAAAATAAAAATATTTGTTGTTTGCGAGGGATATTTATATCTTAATCTCCTGTTTGTTTTTGTTATGCTTTTTTGTGTTTTTATACAGTTTCTTTGCATATCACGTATGAATATTTTTGTCGAGTGGCATATGTTGAAATATATTTTTAATACTCCTTATCCTATATCAGTCACCACAATTTCTGATCGTTCCCCAATTTTTGTTTAGTTTGACATCGCCCACCCATCAGTTGAAACCTTCCACCGGTGGGCGGTATCACCCAAGTTGGGAAACCTTGTGCTACGGTAATAAAGTACGTAGCAAAGAACTGTTATTAAGCGTGATTTATTTGTGAAGGATATTAGAATAAGGCAAGACTTATACTGGGTGCAAAATGCCTTCATGTGGAGAGAAAAGGAAATCAGGAAATACACAACCTTAGACAACGATGTTTTTTTCTCATCAGATTATTTAACTATTACAATGAAATAATCCTGAGAGAATTAGAAGTATTAACAGTATTCATTATTGACGGTCACACTCTTAACAAAATTAGATATGCAGATGACACAGTATAGATAACTAACACGGACAAAACTGAAGGAACTCCGAGCGAATGTAGTAAAGGAAAGGATAGAAGAAAGGACTAAGCATCAGTTGTAGAATACAGAATGAATAGTGCAGCTCAGACCTGGCATCAGTTTCATTCTCAGGGTGCATCTTCTTCTTATCAGAAGCTTATGGCTTAAAAATAACCCTTCGACCAAATCGTCACCCACAAATTAAGACCATGAGAATTTCTAGCAGTACTCAGGTTTTATTCTTATTCTAACCTACTACTGTAGACGATTGAAGCCAAGCTGAGGCATAGACGAGTGAGGTGAATTGTCTTCCGTCTCGCGTCGTTCTCCATAGGCCATCTCCGTCACTCTCCCCTCTTCGCGGGTAGTGGCCACTGTCTTATAGAGACATTGTTCTTTGTCTTGTCATCTTTGTCTAATAAAATAATTTATCTTCTTCAGTGACTCATCTTTGTCCGAGCCGATTGCCATATATTTCTAAAATCCATTTCATTTAGCTGGGGTCCATTAGGCATATAAATGTCCGAAATCATTGTGTGTGTGTTTGTGTGTGTATGTTTGTGTGTGTATGTTTGTGTGTGTGTGTTTGTGTGTGTGTGTGTGAGTGCGTGTGTGTGAGTGCGTGTGTGTGAATAGGGAACAGTGGGGAAACTATTCTAACTATTTTTAAGTAGAAATCGATGATTTTTATTGATTTTATTTATTGATATTCAAAACCTATAAGATAGTTATCGTTCTTGAGAGGGGACACGACACGCCGTAAATTTTCAGTTTTGTCATTCACAAACACACATACATGCGCATCTCTGCCTGTCTGTCTCTGTCTGTCTTTCTCTCTCTCTCTCTCTCTCTCTCTCTATATATATATATATAGAGAGAGAGAGAGAGACAGAGAGAGAGATTGCATCTTAGTGGCTTTATTGCTTTGCTTGTGGTGAAATGATTAAAAATGTAAATATGTATACATAGATACACACACATATGTATTTACACACACACACACACACACACACACACACATATATATATATATTTACATTTTTTTAATAATGTCACCCCACTCAAGGTAAGAATGCCACTAAAACGCAATGCGTTACTGAGTGTTAGAGAATATGTTAAAAATATTTCGCGAAAGAACAACAAAACGACAAGAATTAATTAGAAACTAGATCATGATTGACAATGCATTTAAACTTTTGAAAATCAAAACTAGCTGAGAATCAAGAAGCAAGAAAAGTCAAAAGAAAAGTGAGAAGGAAAGAATATCTTTCAATTAACAATATGTCTGGTTTGCTAACAAGAGAAATAGCACAAGATACAAGCTACGAATGTCAAATACAGAAGAAGATTAACTCTTTGGGAAGTGTTTTAACAGACAACGGAAATTGTGACACCGAAATCCGAAGGGGCATTGGCAATTTTTTAATCACTACAAACAAGGAAATAAACCCAATAAGACTCAAGGGGTAAATGAGCGTTAGAGATTATGAGGAAAAAAAAACACTATTAAGGAGAGAGAACACTAAAATTATTTACATCACTAAATTGATACAACTTGTTGTCTAATTGTTGCTGAATTGTTTATTCTTTATATTCATATATAACGTATAAATATTGTTTATCCTTTATTTCAAAGATTTGATAATAAGTGGTAAAAAATTTACAATTAGAGCCGTTTAATGTTACCTGTTGAACGTGTGCAAACAATGGATAGAAATAATGGAATCATTAATAATAAAAAGAAAAAAACAACACTCAATAATATCAACTATGAACACGGCCACAATATGCTGACCGTGTTTTGAAAATAAAAAAGACATTCCCATCAGTATAGATACACATATATGAAAATCTACGTGTTCAGTTACAAATATATTGATAATAGCTAATAGAATAGCCGAAAGCGCTCGGGTATATAGAACATTCGGATAATTTTTACACCCTTAATGTCAAGGAAAGAAAACACTTACTGTTGAACGTGTGAAAGGATAGTATCAGAATAAATCTATGACCCAAAGAGCACAGCAATTGTCAACGAACGCGTGGCATAAAATTAGTTCAGATTTTTTCAATGAACGTGACACCAGCCTCGGCGGCAAACTAAGGTCAGGGACATCTCATCTGAAAGACGAGGCCTTGCCTGGAATGGCTGGACAACAGCCAAGCACAAACAATCGTAAATTGTCGGCAGAATTTGGTCCTTCAGAAAGAATCATCAATCGACATCTCCATAACTTCGTGAACAACACGCTTATAAGTTCCAGAAAACGAATTAATCAATTAAAACAGTCTCGCGTAAAGACATATCGAGAAGTTTCTCATGAGATGACCAATGGCCAGGCTCAACGACGTATGAACATTAGCGAACAACTCCTGGCAAATCCTCAAGGTACCCGTTTTCATGTAGAATTGTAGCTGAGGATGGATCTATTTTCAGAAACCTATTAAGAGAAAGAAGTGGATTATTTCCGGAAATGCTTCAGAACCTGTTGCCAAAGAAAGGCAGTTTCGACAGAAGCTCTTGTTATGTGTTTGGTGGAATTTCCAGCAGGTGTTGCACTTCGATGTTTTCCTAGATGGTCATGGTCAGCTTTGGTCAATCAAAGACCCGCAATCCGACGGCATGACGATAAGTCAGCACACACTGCTAATGGGACCAAGCGCAAACCTGAGGAATTTGAAAGTCTGAAAACGCAGTCTCATCACGCTTAAAGTTCAGATTTTGCAACATCGAATTACCACCTTATCCAAGCCATGGTTTATTTCTTGCGTGGTTGAAGGTTCACAATATGGATGAGGTTTTCTTGCCTCTAAACCAGCCAAATGGTAGAAACCTGGTATTGAGCTTCTGAAACAACAATGCCAACAGACAATAAAATATTTTGGGATATAATTTGACGAACAAACGTTTGAGTATGCAATTCTTTGAACTGTTAATAAAAGTTTGAAATACAGAAAAACCTATGACTCAAGCTAGAATTAAAAGTATACCAACCGACAGAGCTTACAGCAATTTAGGGTTGGTACCGGATTGAACGATCACCGGAGTAAAGCAACACTGAGTAAGTTCCTAGATAGGTGGCCGCTTGTTATTACCAAGTACTGTAAGCTTGACTATGGGATAATGACTCGGAATTTTTAGTCCAAGAGCTGAGTTCCAGTTCCAATTCCAGTTAGGTTTGTTAATTTCATTTGTGCTCAAATAATCTTGGACAAGATTCCGCTACTTCTCCCCAGCTATCGATTAAATAGTAAGACTTGTATCACTAAACAATTATTTCACAAAAAGAATTCTTTCAATCTAAAAATATTTTCTGGCTTTACATGTATGCAAACCAATTAATCAATAAAAAATCAATCAACAAAAAACATATCAATCAATAAAAAATCGGTAAATAAATATATCCCTCATTGATTTACCGTCAAAAAATAATGGTAATGTCGTAAAATTTGTAGAATCAAACAGATATATACCAAAGAAGGAATTTTAGTTTATTACTCTGCCAATATCCTGTATTTCACGTCAGAGAAATTTCCTTGTGAAATAAAAACAAATATTGTCTTAAATATTTAAAAAATATTCAAAGAAGATGTGGAACTTAGGGGAATGTCGTTTTTTTTTTTAATTTTAATTTTTTTCCAGCTTGAAAGTGTTGAATAAGTATATTAGCGCGCTCTACTTCCAAGCGATTTTCACCTTAAAAAACTGACAAACTTAATAATATTACTCATCAAATTTGTTTTTCTGTTAACAGCTTCTTCCGTTTTCTTTTTGTTGTGATATATCGGTTAAAACTCTCCAAGGTATATAAAACGTATCCAGGTTCATGAAATTAAACTGCTGTAAAAGTTAATCCATGTCGTCAGAAATAGAACTACAGCGATAATAGCCCCATTCACACACACACACACACACACACACACACACACACACACACACACACACACACACACACACACACACACACACATATATATATATTAAACAATGGATAGAAATAATGGAATCATTAATAATAAAAAGAAAAAAAAATCAATAATATTAACTATGAACAAGAACACGATCTCCTGACCGTGTTTTGAAAATAAAAAAAAGACATCCCCATCAATATAGATACACATATATGAATATCTACATATTCAGTTAAAAAAAATATTGATAATAGTTAATAGAATAGCCGAGAGCGCTTGGATATACAGAAAATTCGGATAATTTTTACACACTTAATGTCAAGCAAAGAAAAAACTTATACGAACGTAAGAAAAATGGAATAAATTGTTCAAACGCAGTAACTTTTCAGTTGCCTTTAATGAAACTTGTTAGAAAAGAGGGATTGCTACCCAAATACATGCAATATATATATATATATATATATATATATATATATATATATATATATATATATATAATAATAATAATAAAAAGGCTTAAACACTAATATTCCATGGTTATAAATTATTACATTGGAATCGTATTTACGATCCAATTCATCTGACCTACAAATTCAAAAAGAAATCAGAAAAAATAACTCCTGGAATAAAAAATAAAAATATATATATATATATATATATATATATATATATATATATATATATATATATTATGAAATGGACAATGTCCGACAACTATTTTAAGAAATCTTTATGTTTAACATTGTTTTTATAGATACAAATATTTAAGTAAATGCTCTGTTTATAAAAAAAAAAACCAGTATTAAACAACATTTACCGTCCTGTATGTCGGAGTTCGAATATTTTCTATGAAAAGTTCTCGCACATTCAGGCCGGTAAATGTTGTTAATACTGTTTATTATAAACAAAGCATTTACTTAAATATTCGTATCTATAAAAAGAACGTTAAACATATACTGAGCGCCTTAACCGATAAATATAGATTATCTTAAAATTATATTTTATCACACACACACACACACACACACGCACACACACACACACACACACACACACACACACACACACACACACACACACACATCGAACCTGTATCCTATACGTAACCATCATATAGCCTGACGTTGCCTTAACCGATTGCGTCACAAGGACGAATATTTTCTATGAAAATTTCTTGGACATTCAGGCCGGTAAATGTAATTAATACTGTTTATTATAAAACAGACCATTTACTTAAATATTTGTATCTATAAAAAGAATGTATAAACATAAAAATGTATTAAAATAATTGTCGGACTTTGTCCATTTCATAATATGTGACGTCATTTGTTTACATTTGGATACGCATTAAGCAGATATGAATGTACGTGAGAGAATCATGGAAGATTGTAGTTTAAAAGCAGTAAAATTGACCTTGCTAACCGAACGCTCCTCTGTGGCCCAATCGGCTAAAGGCACGTCAGGCTATATGACGGTTCGTATAGGATACAGGTTCTAATATTTTCTATGAAAATGTTTAGGACATTCAGGCCGGTAAATGTTGTTAATACTGTTTATTATAAACAGAGCATTTACTTAAATATTTGTATCTATGAAAAGAATGTATAAACATAAAAATGTCTTAAAATAATTATCGGACATTGTCCATTTCATAATACATATATATATATATATATATATATATATATATATATATATATATATATATATATATATATATATATATATATAGTAATGCTCAAAATACTATCATCAAGGGAATCGAAAGGAATCACCTTCTGATCCGTCGTTTTTTCAAGCATCCTGTCCAAGTGAGTTTTCTTTGGTAGCGTAAGTCTTTCTCATCGTCTATGGCGACATTCCCATGCTGTTGACGACATCTTTGACGCTCTGACGACGGTTTCTGATGACTTTGCTATTCAGTGCCTTTTCGTTCGTTCAGACACGATGCTTGGGCTTCCTGAACCATGCTCCATACGACAATGGCCTTCTTCATTAAATTTCTTGACAATATTATTAATTAATGATTAACCTAGTAAAACCTAGCAGTTTCCCACACTGATGCCATCCTATTATTTACCCTTGTTGAAATTCCCTAGTTTACTTACTTCCACGAACTTTCATTGCAAGATATAAGTCAACTATCGTTCATAGACGAGAGTAGCTTGACACTAACACAGTATTGTCTGAAGAAAAAGATGAGACGTTAGTAAACAAGCCAAAATTACTGTAATCAAGGGTGGCTAAAAGTTTATCATAGCCCACTGTAGATCAAATAAACAAAGTCAAACGTACAATGTAATTTACATACGAAATGGAAGAACACAATTCTTCACCCTTCATTGATATAAAGCTACATCGCGTTAACCAAAGTTTAAAACTCGACCTGATAAATTTCTACTACTACCATAACAACAAAATAAAATTCGGCATGATCATGCGATTCTACCTAAGAGCATTACGAATATGCAGCCCGGATTATTTACATGAAGAGGAGAAATACATTGAAATCACTTTCAAACTTCTCCAGTGTCCCAATATTTTTATTTTGAATGCGAAACAAAAAGCCCAAAAAATATTCCAAAACCCTGAGAAACCAATTGAATCAAAAAATATATTTTTCTATCAACTAAATCTATCACATCTACAATCGAAAAGAATCTATCTAAACACAACTTAAAAGTTGTTACTTCTACATCTAAAACAATAAAAAGTCAAATATTAAATAAAACAATATACTAAAACCTGAAGGAGTTTAATCCAGCGTCTGTAACAATTGTCACAAAAAATACATAGGAGAAACTTCAAGGAATCTAAATAAAAGATTATATGAACACAAAGAGGACGTTTTACAAAATAATAGATCAAATGTGTTAGTTGCCCACAAAACAAGACTGAATACAATTTTGACATAAAAAAAATGATATTCTAACCAAAGGAGAAAACAACTCACTACGAAGAAAATGTCTAGAGGTTACCTTGATCGCATAGTCATCTGCAGTAAATATGAGCCCTGGTTCTTACACTATTTCACTATTCCTGGCAGATCTTCTCAAACAGTGACAGTGTAAAATACCTACTTACAAAGGTGATGGAAAGAAAATGAAAAAGACTGTAAATGAATTCGGCTGATATATCAGCCGCATTCATTTTTTTTCCAAACCTGCTTCCATATATTATTTTGCAACCAATTTTAGACAACCTACCATTCACAAGAAAACAAAAATAAAAAGGAATTTCCGAGCACATGAGAACAGAGTTACATGAGAATCGATTTACCACTATGTCATAGATTTCCCTAACACCATCATTGTAAATTGAAACCACTGTTAAAATTTCTTTTGTATCCCGGGATTGAATATGTGATTTAATATCTGTTCCAAAAGTTGAGAGAATATCGATCTGATCGCCCGAGACAGTGTCTGGAATCCTATTTATTGATATCATCGAGGAATTATCAAACTCAGCTATAACATTTTAAAACAAATTGTTGTTCTGAACGAGTGACATCTTCAATAATTCGGTGTTCTGGGCGTAACTGCTCAGTGTCCCAAAAGCATGACTCAACTTCAAATAAATACGCCATATTTAAATAAAAAAAATAAATCGTAAATTACATAGATTTGGGGGAAAAGAAACTAATTTCTGCCAAGCAATAAATATAGCAATTCTCAAAATAGAACACCGATGGCGTAGTGATAAAAGCCAATCTTAAATATAAGTACCGGTTCAGTATAACTATGTATTTAATTATTGTAGGCCCGAATATGTCTATGTGCGTTACATGAGAATCTTTTTACCACTTTGTCATAGATTTCCTTAACATCATAACTGTACAACTCACCTGAAAACCTATATCGCCAATAAATGATCCACCTCGGTTGATGTGTCGTAAAACAGATCAATGAATCTTTCAATCAGTTCGATTAAAAATGTATTTAACATTTCCCATTTGAATTGCTTTACATCAATGGTAAGAACCTAAGAATCTATGCTGTCATTTTCGAAGTTATGATTGATAATTTATATCTTTTTTTGGGGACAAGGCGTATCCACTTTTTTCTTTATTATCACATTTCGACTTTCCGCTTCTCAAGGATTCCGCTGTATACAGGAAGATTAAAAGAATGTCGAATGAAACTGATTATCAAATACTTGGAGGTATTCTGTTCCCAGGTCTCTATCTTTTGCCTTCAGTGACTTTCTTATAGAATTTCAGAGCACAAAATCGCCAATTATCCCATATGCTTCCAATCCGTCTCCACAGGAAGCCGAAGTATATTTCACCCACCTCTGGACTAGAGGTTAAATGCCGTAGGAAAATGGCATGAGACTAAATGTAACAGTGCTAACATTGCCTCCTCATCATACGCTCACTGTCTCTCAAGAGTTGCTTCGCAGCGATGTTTTGAAATAACGATAAAAGAAAGAAAGAAAAGGCAACCTGTCACGTTTCATATCGTTATATTTCCTTCAGCAATTATTATATAGACACATTCGGGCCTACAATAATTAAATGCATAGTTATACTGAACCGGTACTTATATTTAAGATTGGCTTTTATCACTACGCCATGGGTGTTCTATTTTGAGAACTGCTATATTTATTGCTTGGCAGAAATTAGTTTCTTTTCCCCCAAATCTATGTAATTTCCGATATCTTTTTTTTAATTTAAATATGGCGTATTTATTTGATGTTGAGTCATATTTTTGGGACACTGAGCAGTTACGCCCAGAACACCGAATTATTGAAGATGTCACTCGTTCAGAACAACAATTTGTTTTAAAATTTTATAGCTGAGTTTGATATTTCCTCGATGATATCAATAAATAGGATTCCAGACACTGTCTCGGGCGATCAGATCGATATTCTCTCAACTTTTGGAACAGATATTAAATCACATATTCAATCCCGGGATACAAAAGAAATTTTAACAGTGGTTTCAATTTACAATGATGGTGTTAGGGAAATCTATGACATAGTGGTAAATCGATTCTCATGTAACTCTGTTCTCATGTGCTCGGAAATTCCTTTTATTTTTGTTTTCTTGTGAAGGGTAGGTTGTCTAAAATTGGTTGCAAAATAATATATGGAAGCAGGTTTGGAAAAAAAATGAATGCGGCTGATATATCAGCCGAATTCATTTTGCAGTCTTTTTCATTTTCTTTCCATCACCTTTGTAAGTAGGTATTTTACATTGTCACTGTTTTAGAAGATCTGCCAGGAATGGTGAAATATTGTAAGAACCAGGGCTCAAATTTACTGCAGATGACCATGCGATCAAGGTACCCTCTAGACATTTTCTTCGTAGTGAGTTGTTTTCTCCTTTGGTTAGAATATCATTTTTTTATGTCAAAATTGTATCCAGTCTTGTTTTGTGGGCAACTAACACATTTGATCTATTATTTTGTAAAACGTCCCTTTTGTGTTCATATAATCTTTTATTTAGATTCCTTGAAGTTTCTCCTATGTATTTTTGTGACAATTGTTACAGGCGCTGGAGTAAACTCCTTCAGGTTTTAGCATATTGGTGAAATATTGTAAGAACCAGGGCGCAAATTTACTGCAGATGACCATGCAAAGAAATATATACAGGAAGGAGAGATGACCTTGATGATTTATCATTTGAATTATTTTTTGAATATATGATTTTGGCATATAGTCGACTGATTCCATTTACTTTATTTTTGTTTAAGTTTCCATCATTTTTCTTATTAAGGCGTAATCCATAAACGCAAACAAAAAATATTTGGAAAATACCGTCCACATATTATACTACATTAAAAAAAAATAGATTTATATCAAAACATCTTCAAAATTACTTATCGTATTTGACGGCATATAAGACGCACGGGTGTATAAGACGCACCCCGATTTCTGCAGGGAAAATCGAGAAAAAATTAGTAATTAGCAAAATTATTTGTAAATGGTACAGCCTAGGATATATTTATGAGGTATTATTTTGATTAAACAAGCCATGATTACAATTAAATGAAAAATAGTAAGAAAAAAGAACACGAGCCTATAAAAATTTTTTATTATTTCCCGAGGTAAGAAAACAAAATAAAAATCAAGCAATTATTACAATTAAGCAAACAGTACAGTTACCATTAAAATTTTATTCATCTTCAAATCCATAAAATTCGTTGTCTTCGTTATCAAAACTCTGAGACTCATTTTCAATACTACTATCATCGATTTTAAATAATTCGTCATCTTCCGTTCCACTGAGAGCATTGCTAATGCCACACTTTTCAAGAGATTTCAAAACGATTTCTGATCTAATATCATCCCAAGCTTGCTTCACCCATTCGCAGACTTATGCAATGCTGGTTGTTTTTATTCCTCCTCTAAGTGTAAGGTCGTGATCAGGCATTGCCATCCACATGTTTCATTGCTCTTCATGTTTCAGTCTAAGCCAATAGGAGCTGCCAGGTAGCTAATTTCGGCCGAATTTTAAACCTACATATGGCACATATAACACAGGGAAAATTTTAAAAGATATTTTTAGTAAAAAAACTGCGCCTTATATGCTGTCAAATATGGTAATTCGTGGCAGTTTTGCATCCCTACAAAAATGAAATATTATAAAGTGCATTATAGACACTTGATAATTTTTTTTTTTTACCGTAAAGGCAAAAAAGCCTCACAAGCAAGAAAAAAGATATGTGCTGTGTACGGTGAAGGTGCTTTAGATGACAGAACTGTACAGAAGTGGTTCGCTAAGTTTATATTTGGTGATTGTAGCGTTATTGATGCATAACGCTCGGGCAGACCCACCCACTATAGATGACGATTAAATCTAGACATAGATTGAGAATCACCCACATTACACAAGACGGGAATTAGCAGAAACACTGAATTTATCAAAATCCACAATCTACGAGCACTTTTAAAATTAACCATTGCGGTTATGATGCTTTGTAAACAAGCGTTCCTTACGTAAGGGGGATACAAGCGTTCACTACGTAAGGGGGATAACTAGAGATGGTAAAATACAATATGGGGTTAAATGTTAGTCAACTCAAATGCATTCTAAAACATTGCTACTGCACTCGTAATAATTTTTTTCAGTATTGGTTGGTTGCTTTTGATATAGAGGGCCACGAGAATTTAAAGTTTTTGTTCCCCCTCTCTTTTTCCTTGTCTCTGTCTGTCTGTCTCTCTTCATATATATATATATATATATATATATATATATATATATATATATATATATATGTAAAAACGAATAGTAAGATATAAAATCCGATGTTCTCATAGATATTTTTATTTTTACACAATAGTGCTCAATGTAAATTTACAGAGCATTAATATTATAAATTAATTGATTTAAAATATGTTTCTTTCGCTACACACTGGGTAGCAAAAAAAAAACTTATTTTAAATGAATTAATTTATAATATATATATATATATATATGAATATATATATATATATATATATATATATTATATATATATATATATATATATATATATATATATATATATATATATATATATATATAGTTGTGTGTGTGTGTGTGTGTGTATACTACAGTTCAAAAGTTTGAAGTCACCCTCAGAATTAGCATTTTATGAAGTTGACAGTAGAGTGAAAAAAATAAATGAAAAAGAACTCCTACAGTCATTGGAGCTAGGGTACTCAAATCGCTACGATGTTCGGGTACCACATAATCTGTGTGAAAGAATCACATATGTCAGCTATTTCAATTGTTGTACTTGTTTGATTTTGGTCTCACGGATTTGCAGGTGACATTTTGGGTTCATCCTCTTGCTATCAACTATGATTTCTATCTTCTTGCAATTGATGCTTAGTCCTTTCTTCTCGCTTTCTCTCAATGCCGAAATCTTCGTAGTTTTCTATCTATGTCTTTTATCAGGACTGTGTCATCTGCATATCTTATGTTTGTAGCCGGCAATAATAAATTCTGGCAGAACTTTTAATTCTTTCAGAACCGCCCCCACTCTATACGTTGAAGAGTTCCAGTGAGAAGACACATCCTTTTTATATCTGAAATTATTTTATTTTCTTATCCGGGCGCACTGAGATTAAATACTCTGCATACTGACCTCCACAGACAAAATATATTCGGAAGAAAGAACTTTAAAGCAATTCAGGCACAACAAGTAAACGTAAGTTGCAACCAGAAAGCGCCAATTGAAATTTGGGGGACAAGGAATGTAGCTTTGAGGATTTAACAGTCACAGAGATGACAAAGCGAGTGCCATACTTAACAGCTCTACAAACGGTAAGTTGTGTAGATCTATGGACGTCCGAGATTCGAAAAAAGATTTGAAGCAAAAATATCTACACCTGAACTATGAAATTTTATTCACTATTTTTTCTCTCCTTCCTCCACCAATAGAAGCAGATTGATTCGCCTATCGCCCGGTTTACACTCCTCTTCGGTCTTTTGAACAGAATTTGATGCTTATTCTTTGTTTAGGATTGGCTTCCCGGTTTCTTCTAAAGTCTTTTCATTCTCTCCCAGTAGCCTATTTAGATTATTCGGACTATTGTCCTCATCTTTGTCGCCATATTTATTACAACGTTTCGGCCTTTCAGTATCTGTCTATATTTTTTAGATGAGGTATTATGTACATTATTTACCTTATTCGGAGTATTGTCCTCATCTTTGTCGCCATATTTATTACAACCTTTCGGCCGTTGTACGCCTCGGCCTTCTTCAGGTGGTTGGACTGTCGTACTGAACCCTTTATTTCGCTCACTGGGATAGACTGTTCTAGTTCCACGTGCCATGTTTAATGCATGTCAGTTATCAGTTATCTCCTGTTAATTTCCCTCTGAAAGTTCTCCACTGCCTTAACCGGGTATTGAACTCATACTCCTTGGGTCCTGTCACTGGATCTAGCTAACGCCTTTATCCACTGTGCCACTTGAGCTCCTTTCATTATAGTTGCTATTTTCGCATTGCTTGGGGTGCGTCGATAAAAAAAAATAACGCGCAAAAGGTTGATAATCCGCAAAAAAAATGTCAAATCAACCATTCACTACCACTTGCATATTTAGGAAAATAGTATCAGTCGATTAGGCAGATATTATATGAGATCTTCTGTGTGGTAGCCAAGTTATCTCTTTGTCGCCAAAATCAGACCGTAATTTGGGGTATTTTAAGATTTTGCATTTATTTGATACAAAGAATTGCTGCCAGGCCACTGCGCTGTTTAAAGTCAATCCACTGAATTGTTGTTGAGGTCACTCGTTCTTGGCATTGATGTAGCAACTTATAGGTTACCCCCGAAAGCCCCTTCATGATATCAATAGATACGATGCCAGCATGTCTGTCACTCTATCTGATAATATATTTCCACACCTTCTGCACCAGACTCCCAGAGAATAAGACGAACATTAACAATGCATTCAATTACTCCTTGTTACACCCAACTGCCTCATAGTTTAGTCGATGTATATTTCTACAAAATATCACCCGAGGATTGAAATCATTACAAAAGAAAGAAAGAAAGAAATGAAAAGAAAAGAAAAGAAAAGAAATAAACAAACAAATGAGTAAATTGTTATATCATTCAATTTTCATCATCACTAATTGTTACATTGGCGAGTCCTGTCAGACTATGGATCAGTGATCACTAATACGACGTAAGTTATATCTCAATATTTATATCTGTGACTAGATGTTATATCCACCGAATTGGCGATTTCATTCTAAGACCTGCTATATTTTTGAATGGTACAAACTAGTTCTTTTTTTTAACACAATGATGGTTATAGTTTCAGATTTCTTTCAGAATGTATGTTCTTTGATACTAAAATTCGTTACTCGTTTACTGACAATTAAACTCGGTACAGCGAATGTTACAGGTTCTTGAGTTTCAATTAATCCCAATTCTATGGCAGTTAATCCTTAACTCGTGATTATCAAAGGCAAGCATGAAGTTCTCATAGAACGTATTTCTTGCGCCAGTTCTACCATTCTTATACGCATTACGTCTCAGAATAGGAAGGGTAGATGTAGGAAAACGACATCCATTGCCACAGTCGCAGAGTACTCCCTCAAATGCTATAAAAATAAATGATCCTCTTAAGTATGCCTCGAAATATTGTCACGGTATATATATATATATATATATATATATGTGTGTGTGTGTCTGTGTGTGCATGTGTGTGTGCGTGTGTTTGAGAAGTAGTAATAGTACACAATTAGTGTTATAATAAATGACCAAAAATTATACATTTTCAAATAACTCTTTTCATTATTCTTCAATTAAATACACTATTTTATTATTCATTTTTTAAAAGTATTTTTATTTTTTCCAACCTTTTAAAAGCATATTAATTTCTGTAATATATATATATATATATATATATATATATATATATATATATATATATATATATAGGCAATATTAGTGGTAATTATACACATACATATGCAATTATATATAGACATACATATATGTATAAAAATAATTCCAAGAGGATATGATCCAGGTAGAACTCGATGTCCAGGACAGAGTAAGGATATAATGAAAAGACTTGAACACTAATATTCTATGGTCATAATTATTTCCATTGGAATCGTAAAAACGATCCAATTCATCAGACCTACAGATTCAAAAAGAAAACAGAAAAAACAACTCCGGGAAAAAATTAGTAAGAGTATATGTGTGAGAGTGTGGGAGGACCTGAGATCTATACAGAGGGGTAACAGACGAGAGAGGCAGGGAGGTCCAAAGGTGGAGGGGGCATTAACCTTTAACAGAGAGAAGATTTAAAGAAGGGTTTCAGTGAGAAAAATATGCGTATTTTCAAACGTCCGAAGATATACCGGAAGAGTGTATACATTTCTTGGCGACACACACACACACACACACACACACACACACACACACACACACACACACACACACACACACACACACACACACACATATCTATATTGTTAAGTTTATGCATGGCTGGACAATGTGTTTTTGAACGTCGTCTCCACTTAGTTTCATGGAATCCTAAAATCTCTCTAATGTTGTCTTCTCTAAACTTTTCCATTCTCTCAATTATAGCGAATTTAGCATGGGTTTTGAAATCGGGTTTTCTAGGCGTGTGTATGTCTATGTATATATATATATATATATAGGTGTGTGTGTGTGTATGTGTATGTATGTATGTATGTGTTGTAGGTGTCTGGGTGGGAGTATAAGATTTTATCGCCTATGGGGTGTGTATGTCGCCAAGAAATGTATACACTCTTCCGGTATATCAAAGTATGTAATATCGAAATATTTATTTGAATTTGTTTTTGAATTAGTATAATGTTGAAGTCAGCTTGTAAATAAAAATCTACAGGAATTAGTTATTTCTGTACATATTTTCAGACCATCTTTATAAGTAAATGTCCAGAAGTTCGGAAAAGCTATGAATTTAGTTTTTGTGCCTGTAGTTAATATATGAAACCCCAGGTTTCAGCTTTCTAAACAAAATGAAAAATCAACCTGCCCTAGTCTCGAGTTGATCGGAATTGTGCCTTGATTCGATGCTGGTCAAGTCAGCACGGTGCAAACTGTCAAGTTGTGTTAGGGCCGTCCTCATTGCACTAAAATCGGAAGATTCTGTGGAATATTAGCATCAGAGTAACAGCAGTCGTGTGGAGTTTTCAATTTTGGGATTTGGCCGAAGTTAATCTCACATTAAAAAAAATAGCTCGAGCCAAAACTTGCAACTGTGAGGAGGCAAGTAAATAAATTCGTAATAGACAAAAATATTTATATTTCTTTTCAAGTTTTCGTCTGTCTCAATTGGAGTATTTCATATTGTACGCTTTTCCAATTTCCCGGAAGCAGAGGTTAAAACCATTAAAGATCTATCGCCTTGTCTACAGGGTGCGATGGGTAAATTGTCGCTATTTTTTTGAATTTCGCGCATGCGCGTTGTTTTTTTAAAAACTTCTGTCGACTGCACAGTATACTAGAGTCAGTTGGGCACCGTCTATGAAAAAAAGAGTAGCATGACGCAATTCAATCCGCGAGAAATTTGGAAACGGCATGCCGTACAGCATGGCCTTGTTGCTGGAAACTCCACTACGAACATTTCAGAGAGTTTGGGTGTCAATCTGAGGATACCGCAGAAGTTTCGGCAAGAGCTGGATGAGTATAATAGTGATTACGAATGTGTTTGGTGTGATCACTAGCGTTGGCGACGTTTTGCCGTCATTCATCTTCCCAAAGGGCCTCAGACTCAACACCAAGTGCCTTGAGGAGGTGGTGCTGCACTGGGTCAAGACGGTGCCTACTGGAAGATCCCATGTCTAGCAACATGAACCTGCACCATCCCACACAAGCAGGAGAAATCAGCCATAGCTGTCAGACACATTCTGCGACTATATCACCCCTTACATCTGGCCACCTAACTCCACAGACTCTCTTGATTATTATGTGTGGGGTGCACTTGAGCGAGAGATCAACAACACACCCTCTAAACACAAAAAATGAACTGAAGTTAATGATTATGATGGCATTCACCAATTTAGAAAAGGAGACTGTCCAGAAGTGTGGCAGAGAGATTGTCAAGTCGTCTGGAGACTGTGATTGAACCCAATGGCTATTCTAATGAATAATTCTACTGTTTAGTATTTAAAGATATTTTTGTGTAATGTTGGTAAATCTATCTGTTAAAATGAGATGTCCGTGTTATTTTCATTTTTGCGTAATTTAGACTACAATTTATTCATCGCACTATATATATATATATATATATATATATATATGTATATATATATATATATATATATATATATATATATATATATATATTTTTGCCATCCACAGACAGACTGTTTCGCAGCTCATCAGTGTGGCTAGACGTCCGGTTGCCTCTAGCTAGGATCGAAACCCGAATGAATTTGCGTCATATATATATATATATATATATATATATATATATATATATGTATATATATATATATATATATATATATATGTATATATATATATATAAATGTATATATATATATATATATGTATATATATATATATATATATGTATATATGTATATATATGTATATATATATAACTAATGTTCTCGCACATTCTCCATAGACATTGACATAAAATGCCTTATTTTAATAATTCATAGTTAATTGGATAATTCATACTTTTGTTTAATTTCGGTAAATATATCTGTTAAACATGAGATATCAGTGTTATCTTCATTTTTTCTCCGGTCACTTAGACGACAATTTATCCATCGCACCCTGTATATTGTCTCTCTTTTTGAACTTCTTTCGCCAAAACAGAATAGCGTCTCTGATATATCTTACCTCGTCGAGAAATAGGCGAAGAAGAAAAAAACGATTTTTCAGATTGAATTTCCTTACTTCTCCGAGCTTTCTCTGACAGAAAAATAAACTAATTAATATATCAAAAAAGAAAGTTAATTGGCTTTTGTTAATTCTGAATCTTCTGTTCATTTCATTCCGTCTTCGCACCGTTCATCTTCTCTTAACCCCCACCCCGTTCAGAGAGAAAAGAAGAGAACAAATTCGTAAAGAAACAATTTAAAACGAAAACTATATTTCAGAAACTGTTAAACTCTTAAATACAATATAACATTGTTTATTAATTGCTAATGTAAATTTATATTTTGTTCTTATTAATATTACATTGTTTTGGTCACATGTAGTATAAATCAACATCGATCAAAGCGAACTGACCTCGTGTTACCTAAGCTACGGAAACATCTTATTAGTAAAATAATTGCCGCATTTCACGTTTCGTGTGGCTTTTTATTATATATTTTTACTTATTATATGGTAAGTGTTATGGGTCCATACCTATAACTACTTCCTAACACTATGTATACTACGTCTCTCAAGAGAAAGGGACGAATCGAGTCGAGCCGATAGTAATTCACTCCAAACCAGACTGACAGTCATACTAACACCTTCCACATATTGTATTATTATTCCGTGTAATATATCTTCGTTATTTCTACTCTTCTGTTCGTGTTGTTCTTCCTTGGTCTTAACTTGGACCATAACAGTAAGTGTTGTAACGTAGGGAAGGTTAATGAATAGACGTTTTAAGATTCACACTAAAAACCGCCAATACAGCTGTTTACACGAGATGCGCGTTCCTTCTTTATTCATGAACATGAGAATTTTCTTTCTTGCTTGGAATGTTTATACGACGTACTTGTCAAAATCTTAAAGAATATTCTAATTTTGAAGAGGCCAGTTTCTGGTTGGCGCCGACACCATTTGTAGATATGATTTATTCCAATTTTTTCTTTCACATCCCAATGTCACTAATCATTCCTACTTATCTTTGAACACTCTCAGGGTACATTTGCTACAGTCACTTTGTCAGTGGCTGGCATAATTGTGAAATTCTGTTTCTCTTTTCAAATGTCCTCTGCGTAACAATGTCCACGTTTGTTTAACCGCCAATATCAACTGTTTCCAATATTTTGTGTTCCACTACACCAATATTATCTGGTGACTAGCATCATGGTTCTATTAAGATAAATTGTGTTTAATATTTCAGTAACCTTTTCTGTATTATCACTCCCTCTCTCTCCTATTTATGGAGGAAAATTTCTATAGCATCATACAATAACTCTAATGAATTACTTAATTATTCTATGCATAAACAAGCCTTGTTACTTGGCAAATAGAATGTGGGTTTCTTTCTGGTAGCCGTTTTATTAATAAGATGTCGTTGGGCCAAACCTCTTTAGTCAGAATTATCCCGATGATCCGGTAGATGAAACCTGGATATATAGGTTCTGGCTCTTTAAGTATTCTAATTTTGCTATACTTAGTGTATTGAGCAATTTTACGTATGAACTTTGTCGGCGTTTTTTTTCTTTTCTCTAGACATTGCTGTGCTGATTGATTATTTTCAAGCAGTACGGATGTTTTTAGTCTTTTCTTTTTAATTATTATTTGAACGTCATCTCATTATATTAGGGTCTGTTGAATACTATCCTTAACAAAAGGGTCACCATGACGCAGTTCACTCCGCCATAAATTTGGAAACGTCATACTGTGTCGGAAGCTCCATTACGAACCTTTAAGATTGTGTGGGTGTCAATCTGAGGACAGTTCTAATGATTCGGAAAGAGTTGGATGGGTCTAATGATTACGAAGGTGTTTGGAGTGATCACAAGTGATGGTGACGTTATGCTTCCATTCATCTTACCATAGGACCTCAGACTCAACACGGTGGCCTACATCAAGTGACCTGAGGAAGCAGTACTGTTCTGGGCCAAAAAAGTGACTGGAAGTCCCCGTGTCTGGCAACAGGACTCTGCATCATGCCACACAAGCAAGAGAAACCAGTCATGGCTGTCAGAGAATTTTTGCGACCACATCACCTTTTACATCTAGATACCTAACTCGCCAGACCTCGACCCCCTTGATTATTATGCATGGGATGCAACTGGGCGAGAGAGAGACCAACAAACCTGTTTCTTACACCAAAGATGAACTGAAGACAAGGATTATGGTAACATTCAATAACGTAAACAAGGAGACCGTCCAGAATAGTTGAAGGAGATTCCGGAATCGTCTGCAGCCTGTGAACGAATTACTCTTTAGTATTTCAAGATAATCTTGAGTAATTTGGGTAAATATATCTGTTAAAATTAAATATCAGTGTTATTTTCATTTTTACATCATTTAGACGACAATTTATCTATAGCATCCTATATATATATATATATATATATATATATATATATATATATATATATATATATATATATTCAGCAAAACTACACTGTATCTTAAATCAATATATATGTATGAATAAGCTTGTTTCATGTACCCTACAGTCTTGACCCGATGCCATCAGACTTTCATATGCTTGAAGAACAAAAGACTCATGAAGGAGATACCAACAGTTCTTCAATAAGAGATATTCAACGGTTTTGATAATGTTGAGGAGATTTTGAATCCTGGTATATTTTCTATGATGTATCCGCTTCTCCTATGAAATCAATTGTAATTAAGCAGTAATTGGAAACTATATATATATATATATATATATATATATATATATATATATATATATATATATATATATATATAAAAGAAAGAACAGTAAGATATAAAATCCGGTGTTCTTATAGATATTTTTATTTTTACACAATAGTGCTCAATGTAAATTTACAGAGCACCAAAATTCGCTTGACGAGCAAATGGAACTAATGTCTTTGGTTTAATAACAAAATTAAATTCGAAGGCTTTAGCTTCCATTTTTGAAACATGGTTATCACTGTGTAGCGAAAAATCCATATTTTAAAACAATTAATTTATAATATATATATACAGGGGTTGGACAAAATAACTGGAACAGGTGCAAATTCCACTCCTATATTTCAAAGACCTATTATATTAAGAACTTTAACGAAACCTTCGTAATTGCAGGTTATATCTATTGCAAAACCCTTTATTTATCTAATTTACTCTCTTTGTCTTATTTATTTTTAGAATTTGGTAAAATTTAAGCTAAATGCGTGACCTCTCCGAGTTCAAAAAAGGGAAAATTGTTGGAGCGCGTATGGCAGGAGCCTCGATCACTAAGGTTGCTGAACTGTTTGGTTTTTCAAGAGCTACCATATCAAGAACTATGACGCAATTCGAGAAACAGGGCAAAGCCTCTACTAACCGTAACAATTCGGGCCGGACTTGCAAAACGTACTGAGGTGACCGACGTGCATTGAAACGCAATATGGCAAAAATAATCGGACTTACGTCGGCCAAAGTGACTGCTGAGTTGAATAATCATCTGAATAGTCCAGTTTCTACTAAAACTGTTCGTCGTGAGCTCCATAAGGCTGCATATCATGGAAGAGCCGCCGTAAGGAAACCTCTTCTCTCCACTTGCAACATTCAGAAGAGGTTGAAGTGGTGCAGAGATCACAATGCCTGATTTGCAGACCAATGGAAGCAAGTCATGTTCTTTTCCCAACTTCAGGGCAAGTTTATGTGTAGAGGCAGCCCCAAAAAGCTTACAACCCTGACTGCCTTCTTCAAACAGTGAAGCATGGAGGTGGATCAGTGATAGTTTGGGCCGCCATATCATGGAAATGTAGTTGCCCTGCATGGTAGAATCAACAGCAAAGATTACCTGAACATTTTGGGAGATCATGTTCATCCAGTGGTCTAGACTTTACTCCCTGATGGTGACTGCATCTTTCAAGACGATAATGCTCCAATACAAACTGCTCAAGTGGTTAAGAATTGGTATGAAGAGCATGAAAGTGAGCTAGAACACACGGAGTGGCCTCCCCAATCTCCAGATATCAATATATTGAACATTTGTGGTGCATTTTGGAGCGACGTTAGGAGCCGCTATCCTTCACCGTCGTATCTTAAAGAGCTGGAGCATGTATTAATGGAAGAATGGCTGAAAATTCCTTTGGATGAAGTCAGGAAGCTGTATGATTCCATTCTTAGACTCATTAAAGCTGTATGTGAGGCTAAAGGAGGACCAATTCCATATTAAATAAATTTTCTTTGAATTTAACAAGTGTTTCAATTATTTTGTCCAACCCCTGTATATATATATATATATACATATATATATATATATATATATATATATATATATATATATATATATATATATATATATATATATATATATATATATAAAAGTGAACATAGAAGTCAACACTCGGCTGACGATTGCGTCTATCATGAAACAGCCTGTCGCCTCTGAGTGATGATTCAATGTTCACTTTTATATTCATATTTACACACACTCTATCGCTGTTATTGAGCACTTTATGCCATAAATACAGAACACCCTAAGACTATATATCGAGTCAGTTGCATCAGCCAACGCAAAGAAAGTTGGTTCTCTGTGCCGAGCCAGGAAATTTTTCTCCCCTGAATCGATCCTTCAAGTCTATAAGTCGACCATTCGCCCATGCATGGAGTTTGCTGCCATATATGGTCTGGAGCCCCTGCTGTTTGCCTCGGGGTTCTTGATAAGATCCAGAGACGGATAGGCAATGTGATTGGCCCTGATCTGTCATCTCGTCTGCAGTCGCTCTCTCACAGACGCGATGTTGCCTCGCTCTGCCTTTTTTACAAATACTTCCACGGTAATTGCTCTGAGGAGTTGTGTTCGCTTGTCCCCAGGCCTCGTGAATTTAAACGCCCCACCAGGCTGGCATCCCGCTCCCACCCCTACACCGTGGAAACTGTTAGGTGTAGACGTCTCTTCTACTCCAATAGCTTCATGTCTCGCACATCCCGCCTATGGAACTCCCTTCCCTACTACTGTTTCCCTGACAAATACAATCTCCAACGGTTTAAGTGTAGCGTCAATCGACATCTCCAGTTGCCTTGATCTATCCGCTACCCTTCTCCACATCCTTTCTTTTCTCATTCCTATCTGCTCTCGCTCCGGATCTTTTGTGGTCCCCTTGCCTTGATCGACCCACTGTCTTTCTCTTCTTCCTCATCCCCTCCATTGCCACTCCTATCTGCTCTTCCTCCAACCCTTCTTTAACCCCTTGCGCGATAGTGGCCTCTGGCCTTGCTTGGGGCGATATGATTTAAAATATATATATATATATATATATATATATATATTCAGCCTATATTCAGCATATATTCATTCAAATTATAATTCAGTGAATAATATAGACATATTGTGTCTACTTATTTTTATACTGATCCTTTTCAGTAGTCTAATCTGTTTCTTGATGTTAAGATGAAATTCAATATAAGCTTTTTCTATAAAAACTTCCATATCTGCAATCGATATACTTAAAAATTTCAAAACTAACTATAGCAGAGAGCTCATTTGCACGTGTTTTTAAAAATCCCTATCATAACGGAAAGCAGATTTTATCGCAGTTGCAATATTTTGTCTTAGTAATTTACTTCCGAAGATGATCTTGAAAATATCGAATGTAGTTGGGTTCAATAAAAAATACGGCTCCTTCTTTGATCAATTTCATCTTAACATCGAGAAACTGATTAGACACAATATATCTGTATTATTCAATGAAACATATATATATATATAAATGCATATATATATATATACATATATATACATATATGTATATATATATATATATATATGTATATGTATATGTGTGTGTGTGTATATGTTTTAAAATAATTGTCGGACTTTGTCCATTTCATAACGTGTGACGTCATTTGTTTACATTTGGATACGCATTGCGCAGATATAAATGTACGTAGAAGATTGAATTTTAAAAGCAGTAAAATAGACCTTGCTAATCGAATTTTCCTCCGTAGCTCGATCGGTTAAGGTACGTCAGTCTATATGATGGTTCCGTATAAGATACAGGTTCGTTTCCTGTCGGAGGACGAATATTTTCTATGACAATTTCTCGGACATTCAGGCCGGTAAATGTTATTAATACTGTTTATTATAAACAGAGCATTTACTTAAATATTTGTATCTATAAAAAGAATGTATATACATATATACACGCTGTCCATAAAGTTCGTCTGCACTTAAAAATATTAAAAAATTTATTTGTATTTGCAATAGAAATAATTTGCAAAAAAGATTAGAAACAAGTAAATCTATATTTTTTAAGGTTTTATTGAAATTTTATTTAAGTTTCCACATGTCCTCCATCATTAGCAATACAAAGGGTAATACGATTTTGCAGTTCACAGAAAACATTTGCCAACTGATTTACAGTAATGCCTGAAATCACATTAGTTATTTCAGCTATACTTAAAACTAGGTACATTAAACTGTGGCTTTATAACATTTTTTGCAGATTATTTCTATCGCAAATGCAAATAAAGTCATAATTTTTTTAAAGTGCACACGAACTTTATTGCCACCCTGTATAACAGACAACGAATGTGTGTGTGTGTGCGTGTGTGTGCGTGTGTCTAGGTGGCTAAACGTCTTATCCGAAAAAAGAAAAATCAGTTTAGTGGTTTTTAGATACTGTAACACTATTTAGCAACGGCAGGTTAATTGACCAATTAATTAACCACAGAAGTTAATTACGGGGATTACTTAAACCGATAGATAGAACGAAAGACATACTGAGCGATAACATAAACCGATAGATAGAACGAAAGACACTGAGCGATATTCTTTTTGTTTTGTTATTTTCCCCAAACAAAGGATGGGTAAAAGGATTTTTTATTTTATTATTTTCAAATGCGAATCAAGATAATCATTTTTCCTTTCTCGCGGAGGGACGATACTTAACAACTTAGATGATAAGGGAAAAGCCACCCACAAAGGGATGTTTAGCGATGTTATTTTGATAATGGGAACGGCGAAAATTCTGATGGCCGTTGTCGTAAAAGTTAGTTGATGAATCCCAGAGTTTTTGGACAGATAAACAGTAACTGTGTCATGATGGCGAACTTGTATTATCGGGAAAGGATTTAATAGGTCATCTGTCGACCGCACACAAAGCCCAACCCTGAGTTAAGGAGATGTCGGTTGGACAAGACATCTGTGTTCTGTTGAAATTCGCCTATGTTAACAAAAGCCATGTTATTGGATTTTTTTTTTATTAACTCAATTTCACCAAAATTCCGTCCACTTAATGTTGGCGAAAACTTGATTGAAGAATTCCATATGCTGTGACGTTGGATAAAAATTGAGATTATCACACCCACATAACTGGGCGCACATTGGCCGAATGGTGGCGATGGCTAGGCAGAGGTGATCATGTGACGCAGGGGGGAGGCCTGCCACCGCCCATTGAGAGGATAGGTATGAGATGTTACCGCGAGGAAGTGGGAAAACCGTTGACGCCCTCTGGGGTGTGGTGAGATACCCATATGAGAGCAGAAGAAGGTGGGAGTGGAAGAAGATTTCCAAAAAATGGAAAATGATAAATATTTCTGACCGAAAACAAAGAAAATCCTTATTGGGGATTTGAAATCAACATGGTGGCCACACCACGTCCGACCCACGCCGGGTTTTGATCGGCGTCCATATAAGCAAACGTCTTCGGGCGTTTTGGCAGAGAGCAGTGCAGTCCAGGCAGAGTGCAGTTCGAGAAGCAGAGAGATCCAGTCGAGCCCAAGAGACAGGGGACTCGGAAGATAACGCCTCGCAGAGGTGACCGCACGATTCCATGCCTTCCGACGTAGACTTCTAACCAAGAACAAATTTGTTGAAGTCCGACTCTAGATTTCCCACCAAAGCCAGTTTTCGACTTAGACTTCTAACCAAGAACAAATTATAGAAGTCTGACTTATATTTTCCACCAGAGCCGACTTTATTGAAAAACAACCCAGATATCCAGAACTAGCTAAGAACGCAAAAGTGTTACAATCCACTTTTCTTTCTTCGGGCTGGGAGAGAAAGAGAGAGACGCACTCCTGTAACTCAACAAACCGACATAAAATTAATCACTATTCCTAACCAGTCGCTCGCCTTGAAGTTGTTGTTTCTGCTTTTGTTTTTTTTTCTACATTTATTGTGCAGTATCACCTTGACCCGGATTCGGCTGGCACTACGGCCCGACGTTTGATTGATCTCGTCAACCTAAGATCATATCACAACGTGGGTAGGTTGAATCGAGATCAAAGCAGTTGCTTCGGTGACCAGGCGTTAGAAGCGAGCCGAGTACGACAAGTTGGTACTAGAACCCAACAAGACTTCAACCGATGTCCCAAGGTTAGCCCGTCACATATAGGCGTCGTGACAAAGGACGGCGTCACATTTGGCGTCGTGACCAAAGGACGGGCGTCACAATACTATTTTGTGGGATGGATAATTATACTGTTACACAATTTGGATAATTTTTGTTGTTACACCCGGTTTTATGATAGGATAAGAAATTTGCGCCAACATTGAGTTTAGGTCTTTTTTTCTTGTATTCGCCTGTATTCTCCTGTGGTCAGAAGTGGTTTCACGGTTCGGAATCGTTCTCTCTTGTTCCACTTCTCTTTCTGTCTCTACCTTTCGAATAAATTGAGGGCTGCTGTCAGACACAGAGTAGCGAGTTTTAGTGTGCTTCTTTTAATTTTCCAATACGACCACGGGCAAATCTGTTTAAGTGAGATTTAGCATTATGGAACATGTTTATTGTCATCTGTAGCGTGATTGGACAAAAATACGAATGGATGCTGAAATACAAGAGGTTGATGAGAAGTTGATGGAAAGCACGTGACACGAACCCTCTCCCCAAAATCTAACTAAATGACGAAACGTCAGGATGGTTCTTTGGAATCCTTTCTTGGATGGACCGAGACCATGTCATCATCATCATCATCATCATCATCATCATCATCATCATCATCATCATCATCATCATCATCCCCCTTTGAGTTCTGTAATCTAGGTGGGGATCCGAAAGCAGAAGCAATACTAAATCTCATCCATTTTCTATCGCAAATACAAATAAAGTTATAAATTTTTAAAAGTGCACACGAACTTTATGGACTCCCTGTATATATATATATATATATATATATATATATATATATATATAAGCGGTTCTTATTGGAAAACGCTCAATATCAGTGATTGAGCTAACAATCGTATTGGTATGAGTATGTAACACTGGGTTTCACGCTTTTGCAAACGTCTGATGATCGGAAAAAGCGTTATAAACTCACATCCATACGATTGAACATGCATACATACATACATACATACATATCACACATTATGAAATGGACAAAGTCCGACAATTATTTAAAAACATTTTCATGTTTATACATTCTTTTTATAGATACAAGTGAAAGCTCTGTTTATAATAAACAGTACTAACAACATTTACCGGCCTGAATGTCCGAGAAATTTTCATAGAAAATATTCCCCCGTCCCCGACCGGAATTGAACCTGTGTCCCATACTCTGTGGCTCAATTGGTTAAGGCACGTCAGGCTATATGACGGTTCCGTATAGGATACAGGTTCAATTCCTGTCAGAGGACGCATATTTTCTATGACAATTTCTTGGACATTCAGGCCGGTAAATGTTGTTAATACTGTTTATTATAAAACAGAGCATTTACTTAAATATTTGTATCTATAAAAAGAACGTATAAACATAAAATGCTTTAATATATATATATATATATATATATATATATATATATATATATATATATATATATATATATATATATATATATATATATATATATATATCGGTGTGTGTGAAAATATTTTTCATAAACATTTATTTAACTTTTTCCGAGCCCATAAATTAATTTCTTTTTTGATTTCCTGTAAAATAGTTAAGCACTTCTTGGAATAAATTTACCAAAACTAATAATATATTAACGCCAGATTTTGATATAATTATGGACGGCCGACAAAAATCAAATGAATTTCCATTTCCGCTTCCTTTTAACCATATTTTTCTATCTTGATTGTCCTCCGTAAATCTAATTTAACGCCAGTTTTAAGAAATATTTCTTTTTTTTAAACATTATTATTCAAATTCTTATCATGGCTTCATTGTCGTCTGTAATAGTAAATCAATGCAATTGAGAAATTCACCAAATCCCACCTTAACATACTCACACAAACACAGATATATTTGTACGTATATCTGTGGTATATATATATATATATATATATATATATATATATATATATATATATATATATATATATATATATATATATATATATATATATATATATATATATTGTCATCCACGACATATTGTCGTTATTTATTTATTACACTGTATATTTTCTCTTTTTGGTTTTCGATTTTTAAGTAACGCAGTATATTATTTCTTATTCATTTTTTTATCGTTATATATATATATATATATATTTTATCGTTATATATATATATATATATATATATATATATATATATATATATATATATATATATATATATATATATAATATGCCCGTCAAAAGTGTAAATTTTAATTTCATTTTTCGTTTCACCTTTTGAAAGTGATGTCTGAAGATCCAGGGAGAGTTAAAAGTCCCTGGTGAAATAAACTATTACATTGGAGCCTTTAAGTGGTCTGTTTTTCTTGAAATTACTAGCTCTGGATTAACATTGAGCATTCAGGATTTCATCCTCCTTCGGATTATCCATACGGATTACCAAGATTTTCGTTACTTATATATATATATATATATATATATATATATATGTGTGTGTGTGTGTGTGTGTATGTGTGTGTGTTTGTGTGTGTGTATTATGCTGTACATATTTTATATGTATTTTAAACGAAATCGTATTTGTTGACAATTTATGATTTTAAAAACATGTGTGAAATATCCAAAAACATTTTCTGACTTCACCTGTCGGTCATGTTTTTACAATGTTCATAAAAACGTACCGACATTTTAATCTTAGTGCAATTATGAGGAATCTGGGCCATCTTGAAACTCATAAATATTTCTCTTGCAAGGTGTGAGTTTTCAAATCCGGTAGCAAAAGACATTTGCTTAAAAATGGCATCGAACAAATTGCGACTTCAAACCAATTACATTTCCTTCTGATTCCGTTTCCTTTATTTCTTTAATTAAAATTTCACACCAAGTTTTCCCTTTTTTTTCTATTTTTCCTCCGATACTATTTTTCAAACACCTACGACTGCTGTTATAATTCAACTCATTAGAGACGGTGTAAGAACCGCACTACCAGAAAAATATTAGATCGACCAGGCTTAGAATATTTCTGTCACATATGGTCCCGTGTTCCTTGATAAAATCCAAAGAAGAATCAGCAATATTACTGGCCCCCATATGGTGTCTCGGCAACAATCACTTCCCCAATACTGTAAGGTTACCTCCCTTTGCCATTTCTATTAATATTTCTGTGGTAATTGTTGGGATGATCTCTTCGTTGTAGTGTCTAGACTCGTCGAAAATATGTGAAGTACTGGACTGGAAACAAGGTCACACCAATTTACACTTGAGGTGGCTAGAGTTTCTTTTCGCGAACTTCTCACTTGTGGAACTTATTTCAGGCTACTTGCTTTCCAGCCAACTTTAATCTGCAAAAATTTATATGCAATGCCAATCGCTATCTATTGTCCTCCTGATTACGCTTCCTCAGTTCTCGCTCCTTAGCAATGTTCCTGTGACACCTTGCGTCTCGGCGGCTTTATTGCCTTGCTTGTGTTGAACGCGATTAAAAAATCTTTTCCCTGTGTTTACAGACCCCAAGTAAAAAATATCCGTTTTCAGTCATAGAATTGAAAATGTCATCAATCGGCTATATATATATATATATATATATATATATATATATATATATATATATATATATATATATATATATATATACTGGGCAAAGAGAGCACCATTAGAACAGATACATTGTTGACAATGATTGGACAGTGTATTGCATCACAATAAAAAACTAAAAAAAAACTATGGTGCTGGAAGACGATAAGGCGCCAGAAGTTATTTTCGATTTTGTTTTCAGGTTGGGGTATACTTTTGACGCCTAAATACACCCTTGTGCAAATTAATTGAAACAAAACGAATACTACCGTTATTATTTACTTTATTTTCGTATATTTCCAATTTAACATGATCCAGTTCACATGTTAGTACTTCTTCGTATGTCCATTCCACACAGTCGTTCCTTGCAGATTGATCACAGATTCTCGATTGGATTTAAATCAGGAGAGTTTGGAGGCCAGTCTATAGTACTTTCATTTGCTCACTGGTAAGGCTTGCTAGTGTATTCATGCAATTTTCGTACGCTTCCTTGAGGTAACGTCCATCGCAGACAATGGCCGCAGGACAACTAATCTACAGTCGAGACAATAGTGTCTGGCGTGATAAAAATATGATGCAATCACGGATGACGCAATATGTTTCAAGGCCAACAAATTTCATCATACATCCCGAAAATAGATTGATATTAATATAAACAACTGTAAATGAACTAATCTGAGGAAAAATAGCAATCGATTACACCCTGTCATTTCCGTGGGTCTGAAACTTACCGTATGTTGAAGGAAACGAAACTAAAGCGGTTGTTTCAATTAATTTGCATAATCTTTAACGTCGAAATGTAATCATCACTAAGTGACAAGTTCGATGAATGTTAGTTTACCGTGTTAAAGAAATTTTCTCACCAGAATCTCTCTTACACATTTATAAGTCTAACATTTGTTCTAGTATCTTGTCTGGTGCTTCTGCTATGCATTTAAAAATTACTTGATGATGTTCCAAAAAAAAAAAAGAACTGCAATCTTATCGATGCTAACCTGTCATCAAAGCTTCAGTCACTTTCACATCACCGTAACGTAACTTTCCTCTGAATTTTCTCTGAATACTTTCGTGGTAATTGTTCTGATCATTATTCCTTCATACCTCGATTTCGCGAATTTAAACGCATTACTCGATTGGCAGCTAGGTCTCATCAGTTGAATTGGCTACATGTAATAGTAACGCTTCGTCATATTCAAGAGAGTATGACCCAAAATGTTATATCGATGGCCTTAACTAACGCATGTTCAGGAAATATTTTAAATATTAATAAAGTTGAGTGATCCTGCCGTGCAAGACAATTTTTTTCGACAGAGTCTATATTACGACTTTATATGTCTACCACTCTTTCATGCATTGAATATATGCAAATAGTCTGTCTTGTACTCCTGTTACGTATTTAGAGATTTTTGATAAAATCCCAAGAAGAATCTGTTAGAGTTTTTGGGTACCCTTATGTGCTAGTGAGCCAACCAAAATGAGCTGACTCATTTTATAGTTGACCAATAGAAGAGTTAACCAATCAGAAAGCTTAAAATATTCAATTCGACGTGTATAAAGGCAGCCATGTTTTTTTCCGAATATTCACTGCCAACCCTTCGAGACTTTCGAAGACTGAAGAATTACGGAACAGCTGCTGCTGGCATTGGCAATATAGTCAGATTCAGTAGAGTGTCTGACTCGTGAGTGTTAATCTTTAATGTTGTTTCATTGAACAGATTACGTACTGCGCTGGATTCTTTATTCATAGACTACGACGAACATGGTCAACAGAATCTGCAATGTTATTGGTCCTGGCCTGGCATCGCGGTTTCAGTTGTTTTCCCACCGTTCCACATTTGAGCGCAGTTCTTCTTGACCAATCAGCAATTTGCTATGGGCGGAAACATTTATGTGAGCGGCTGCTTTTACCAATACCATTAAAGACTTCTGATTTTTCGTGTGCTGTTGGCGGTGAAATAGTGAAGATTGAACTCAGATTAGCAAAACGAGAGTTAAATTGCATTTCTTCATACAACTGATTTAAGAAGGCTAATAGGCCGATAGTTAGAAGGATCAGACGGTTTGCCTGAGTTCTTAAAGACTGGAAATACAGATGAGGATTTCAAGACAGCAGGAAAGCCAGAAACAGCCAGCCATTTGTTGTAGAGTTTAGTGAATGGATGGAAATCAAAGAAAAGATTGATAGTAAATAGTCAAATACTCCGTAGAGCACTAAAGGAAACAAGGCACTTGGATGTGAGGTGATTAACCAGTTGATTAGGGCCTCTAGTCGTGCGCCAAAAAGAGGTAGACGTCAAGTAGGCCGACAGTTAAAAGGATCAGACGATTCACACAATTTTTTTATAGACTGAAACAATAGAGGAGGATTTCGAACACGCAGGAAATCAAGAGGCAGTTCAAAGAGAACAGGAGATACTTTCTAAAGGATTATTGTAGCGATAGCATTAGGTCCACATCCTTTAAGGGATCCAGATTTGAGATGATATCAGAAACCATGGAAAGATTTATCTGTATATGACTCAACAGAGCATCAGTTCTATGTGAAAAGTCATACAAGGATACTCAGGACGAGTCAAGAGTAGAGTTTGAGGAGAATTTCCTGGCAATCTGATTTATCAGCAGATGCTATCACCTCAAATTGACAGAAGAGAGGCGGAATATAAGACATACTGTTATTTATTGCACTATTACACAGCCTCCAGTAGTCGCGAGTTGTTAGAGGCTATACAGTACTTGACTGGTTTGGTTTGTTTTAGTTTTACGGCATATCAACCTCAATGGGTCATTTAATGCCGACAAAATTTATATTGTTGGTAATATATTTTTTAAAATCTATTTCTGGTAAAATTTTTCCTTCGAAAAATCTATTTCTGGTAATGATTTTCATTCAAATATGTATCGCTAGTAATATTTTTCTTTTTTTTCCTAAAAATGTTTAGCTGGTAATAAATATAAATAATAATAAAAATAATATTTTTCTTTTTTTTTTCAAAAATATATTGATTATTTTTCCAAAAACGTATAGCTGGTAATATTTAAAAAAACAAACAAACAAACATATAGCTGGTAATATAAATTTTTCAAAAATGTATAGCTGATAATATTATTTTTTCAAAAACATATAGTTGGTAATATCATCTTTTCAAAAACGCACTGTTGGCAACATTATTCTTTCAAAAACGTATAGCTGGTAATACTATTTTTCCCAAAACGTATAGCCGGCAACATTATTTTTTCAAAAACGGTTTTTCTGTTGAACGTAGTTTATCATCATACCCAGGACGCGGATGTAGTTTATCGTCATAGCCAGGACGCGGATGCAGTTTACTGTCATACCCATGGACGCGGTTGTAGTCTATCGTCATACCCATGGACGTGGATGTAGTTTATCGTCATACCCAGGACGCGGATGTAGTTTATCGTCATACCCAGGACGCGGATATAGTTTATCGTCATACCCAGGACGCGGTTGTAGTCTATCGTCATACCCATGGACGTGGATGTAGTTTATCGTCATACCCATGTGATTCCTGTGGGCGACAGCGACTGAAGGGGCAATTCTAAACCACGGATAAGATTTTGATTTCACTTGGTATTTTCGGAAAGATCAGCACCAACAAATTAAAACCGCGAGACTTTTATAACAGTACAATATTCGATTCTTAGGTTGTAAGCTATTGCTATAGACGAGTGAGGCAGAGATATAGTGAGGGTGTGAATGGTCGAACGGGCATTTTCCCTTATCCTCTCACTGTCTGTCTCTCTCGGTTTTTCCCTGGTAGTGACCATTGTTTTATAGAGATATTGTTCTTTGTCATTTTTCTTTTAAAAAGTAACTGATCTTCATTCAGTGACCCTGTTTGTCCGAGCCGCTTGTCAGGTAACTTGCGAAGTACACTTTACTTACCTGATAATAATCAGTAAAATAAATTTTTGAAAACATTTTTGTGAGAGGTAAACTATTCTTCATTTAACAAGATATCGACTGACACTGATGTCGTTAAAATTTTTAAAATCCTATACCAGTCTTACCGCATTTGAACTATGAGAAGAAGATCAGCGGAGTCATCAGCTGCTAAACTCTAATCATCCTGTTTTTTGGCGGTGACTTCCTACACTATCGCGCCACTATATAGTTACTAGATATCAGAAAATGTTCTTAAGTAGCTCGTTATTATATTTTCTACTAATTTTCACCTTATACAAAGCCCGGGAGCCACTCAAGGCAGAGATTTAGTGAAGGAGGTTGCTGTATTAGTGATAAGACTAACGAGCGCAGTTTATGAGGATATATAAAAAAGATAACGGTTAATCCAAGACTTGAAAAAGTTTAGGGCCCTTAATAGACGGAAAGCATCCTAGTGGGTGTCATTTCAGCAAAATAGCGGTTCGTTCTTACTAATAGAATAGTATGGAAATAAGGAGGTTCGTCTCAGGCTCGGTGTCAGGGCGGGTCTTGGCTGTGAGGTTTACAGTTGAAAGAAACATGGTAGAATCAATGGGTTGATATACTGTAAAACAAACGAAACCAGGGTAGAACCGAAGACAGAGCCCTAGGGAATGTCAGCGTTGATCTCTTGTATTTCTGAGGACTGGCTATTAACAACGACATTCATAGACCTAGCTGATAGGAAAGACTCGATAACTTGATGACTCTTTCTAGAAAACCCATATCTGTAGAATCCGCCTGAGACCTTTTCAAAAGCCTTCGATGTATATGAGGTGATCGTTCTTGAGAATGCGCTTATTATCGAGTGTACCCCTGATTCTATGCACAGTGATAGTTAAAAACTCAATCGTGGACCTAGAGGAGCAGAAATAAGATGAAGTTTCACCCACGCCAAACATCCTAGACAGCCAACAGTAATAGAATATCATAAGGTAAATATTGAAAATTGTCTATTAGTTTTGGGATTGGCGCCTGGATATCATTCAAACAAATTAACGAATGAATAATAATAACATGAATTCACATGAATAAAAGATTTTACCCTTTCGTTCAAGTCGACAGAATGGTGAATGACATGCCGAAAATAAATTGAAAGAAAGAAATGCATCGTGAAAAATAAATAAAAATGGAAACAATATCCCTGGCAAAGAAATTCTGAAACTTGGGGATTCAAGAAAAGCGAATAAAATTAATTAAAGAAATAAATTATTCATTATATGTTTAGTTAATTGATCGCGAGATTTATTTGAGATCACACTGGTGATGTAAAATTACTTTGCCTTGATAAATTCGCTTATTCAAAAACCTAGTGTACCCGCAGGAAGGAAACTATAGGCAGTCTAACATCAATTATCAGAAAATAGGAAGTCGATTGCCAGAAAAATGAAAATCCCAGCATAGCAATTACATACTGTGGATATCAAAATCCATAAGTACAAAAAATGAAATATCTGAAAGTTGTTACAACAGCAGATGGAAAATGCGATACCAGAATACGAAGGCGCAGTGTGAAGACGAAAAATGCCTACTAAAAATTAAACAAAGTATTAAGAAACAAGAAAATTTAATTGGAAACAAAGAAAATATATATTAAAATCCATAAACATTTTGCGGGAATGGTTGAATGAATTTCCACAATTATGAGTTTAATTAATTCCATTATTATGACATTTCTTGTGAAGGTTTTGTTTTTATTAATTACTCAGAGAATCCATTATCCAAATTAGCAAGGTCGATTTTACTGCTTTTAAACTACAATCTTCCATGAATCTCTCACGTACATTCATATCTGCTCAATGCGTATCCAAATGTAAACGAATGACGTTACACATTATAAAATGGACAAAGTATGACAATTATTTTAGGACATTTTTATCTTTATATGCTAATCGAACGATCTTCTGTGGCCCAATCGGTTAAGAGCACGTCAGGCTAAATGACGGTTCCGTATAGGATACAGGTTTGATTCCCGTCTGAGGACGAATATTTTCTATGAAATTTTCTCGGACATTCAGACCGCTAAAGGTTGTTAATACTGTTTATTATAAAACAGAGCATCTACTTAAATATTTGTATCTATAAAAAGAATGTATAAACATAAAAATGTCTTAAATTAAAAGTGTATATAACACCATAATACTGCTTGGCACAAATTATAAGACAAAATGTTTTAATTTTGCGTTGTTTATTGAAACTCGTACTAAACTACTGCATTGCATAATATATTACATCATTATATAGAAATATATTTTAGTATAATTTCCCTTTAAAGTAAATGAAGGTATTATTTGATGGTACAATGATTTAGTATTAATATGTTTATGTATGCATCTTCTCCATATACATTTTTAAAGATTCAATAAATTATAAATTTTATAAGGCTTTCACTGATCACCTATATGAAATTTTAACGCAAGCATTTTGAAACTAAACTTAAACTTCAAACTGGTTCTCTCAAAAATCATAACAATTCGCTAAGAAATATTTTGTACCATTATTTATCATATCAAACCCTAAAATTGAGTGCAATACATCAATTCCAAAATCGACCTGTCCTATTGTGTATTTGGATACGGCTATCGGTATACAACATGAAAACGAGAAAACGAATTCAAATTTAAGAAGAATCTGGTTCGGTCTCTTCAAGCCATAGCTTTTAGGGGAGGTACGATCGTTTCTCTTTACCTGTCTATGAGTAAAATGATATCTCGGAGAGTTCGCTCTCATCCTCAATGACATTCACTCACGGACAAGAAGAAAATGAATTCAGTCAAATTGAGCGTAATTACCTTGTCGATGATGGAGTGGCACATCTATTTGACTATCAATCTTCGGCTTCTCATTATGGATGAAAAGCTTCTACGCTTCCAACTTAAAGGATTTGGACAACAAATACCGGAGGAAAAGGAATTAGAAAGTCAAATCAATAGCGCGTGTACTGTAACTAAGAATTCAAGAAAATTTGTCACAATGACATAGTCGATTGTTACCTGTTGACACTTCGACTATTAAACTTGAGCTACTCATCAGGGATAAATCTACATCGTTGTGCGGAGATTACTGTCTTACCTTAACTAGCTATGACGACCAAACAAAAGCAAGGATAACTATAAATTCAAAGGAACGTGACCGGTTGCAAAATGGCCGTCCATCGACCATGTCCACCTTTAGTTTCCAAGTGTTACATCTCCATTATGTGAAATCATCACCATCATCATCATCATCAACACCATCATCATCATCACCATCATCATCATCAACATCATCATCACCATCATCATCATCAACATCATCATCAATTATAAGGATATTTATATTGGTATACAATGTTGGCCCTTTGCAAGATGCTAGTTGGCGGAGAGGAATTGTTTTGGACACGTAGGTTGGTTGAATTAAATTTAGTGTAGTAATTGACTAATTTTATTTTTTTTTAAATGTCCTTTAGGAGATTGTCTCCGATAAAAATGTCAATACGTTCGTTGGCTTTACTGTTGTTCATGATGACGGTAGTCTTTGAGTATAGAATCCAGAGGTTGGCAGTGAATATTTCGAAGTCAGTAGGGAAGCGTAGTTCAGGTTAGCAGTGGATATCTCGATTCAGTAGCAGAGAGTAGTTCTTTCTTCTGTTCTGGTGACCTTTATACAAGACGTATTGAATATTTTACGCCTCCTGATTGGTTAATCTTCATTTGGGGGAACTATAAACTGAGTCCAGTCATTTGGCTCTGCTTACTAGTAACTAAATACACAAAAATTGTAACATTTACTACAACGATGTTAACAAAAAAGGCTTATATTTCATTTGGCTGAACATAGTTCAATATCTCAGAATTTAAAGGAACACTCATGCCCACACTGAAAGGTTAAACGGATATTAGTTGAGTACATCTATATTACATAAAAACAATAATAAGCAAAAACTAAAAATCATTGAAGTCTTTTATATAAGAGAATTAAAACCCAAAATAAATAAAGTCAACTATGATTATAGCAACAAAGTCCTTAAATGATTATAAAAAATTGTATATATATGAGCAAAACTGGAAAGGTTACATCCCTTATATTAGAAAACAAAAACAAACAAACAAATGAACTTTGAAATCTAGAACGCTGCATAAGCAGCGAAAAAGAACCGGAGAAATGTTTCAAAATTGGTAGATGATACTCAGCTTTTGTGCATATACATGTTTGTGTGGACATGTTTACAAGAGACGGTGATATGTGGGTTTTATGTTGTAGTTTTGTTGAAGTTATATTTTGGAATACAGTTTGATTTCTTTAAGAAATTGTAGAATATTATATGGAGTAGTACGATGAAAGTTCTTTATGTTGCTAGTCTGGTAGTATTTTAAACGGATTTGTGTGAACGGATTTGTTAGTATGTGCGTCTTGTTGGTAATTTTACTATAAATAGGTATTTTTAGCATTTTTTCTTATATAAGAATATATTGCCTTGAGCCCCTTTCAGGACTCAAATGCACCTCGGACCTCAAGTCGAAGTGATATATACAATCCATTGCCAGAAATTCTTGAAAACGAATGTTCGATTCCTTGTTGATTTGATTGGGGTTTCTTTGTTTAACGGCATATCAACTCTTCATGGGTCATTTAATGCCCCAATTTAATTTTCTTCGGAGTTTTGAAGTAATAAAAATATGATATAACTTATTCTGCTTTCACAATTGAATACATGGTAGATGATACTCCGCTTTTCTCCATATAGATGTTTGTGTGAACATAATTACCAGATGTGGTGATATGTGTGTTTTATGATGAAGTTATATTTTGGAATACAGTTTGATTTCTTTAAGAAATCTAATTATATGGAATAATGCGATGAAAGTTCGTTATGTTTCTTGTCTGATAGTATTTTAAACGGATTTGTGTGAAGTCCCTACAGTTTGTTATTATGTCTGTCCTGTTGGTAATTTTTACTATCAATAGGTATTGTTGGCATTTTTCTTATATAAGACTATATTGCCTTGAGCGCCTTTCAGGACTCAAGTGCACCCCAGAACTCAAGTTGAAGTGATATATACGAGCCATTGCCATAAATTCTTGTTGATTTTGATTTGATTTTGCTTTGATTGTATATCAATTCCTTATGGGTCAGTTAATGCCGAAATTTAATTTTCTTGGTAGTTTTGAAGTATTAAAAATATGATATATGTTATTGTGCTGTCACAATTGAATACATGGTAGATGATACTCCGCTTTTCTCCATATAAATGTTTTTGTGAACATAATTACAACAGGCGGAGATATGTGTTTATGTTGTAGTTTTTTGAAATTATATTTGGAAATACAGTTTGATTTCTTTAAGAAATTGTATATTATATGGATTAATGTCATTAAAAAATTCTTTCATGTTGACTGATGTATTGTCGGTAATTCTACTATAAATATGTATTATTGGTAATTTTTTTATATAAACTCTATTGCTGGTATTTCTACTATAAAAATGTATTTTTATACCCCCCTAGTATTTTGATTATTGTTTAGTGGCTCACTCTTTGACAATAGCTGGGACCATAATTTGTTATTCTGCTTTCACATTTGGATACGTGGTAGATGATACTCAGCTTTTGTTCGTATACATGTTTGTATGGACATAATTACTAGAGTCCGTGACATTTTATTTTATGTTGTATTGTTGAAGTTATATTTTTGAATACGGTTTGATTTCTTTAAGAAATTGTAGAATATTACAAGGAGTAATGCGATGAAAGTTCTTTATTTTGCTTGTCTGGTAGTATTTTAAACGTATTTGGGTGAAGTCCCTACAATTTCTTAGTATGCCAGAATTGTTGCTAATTTTACTATAAATATGTATTGTTGGCATTTTTCTTATATAAGAATATATTGCCTTGACGGCCTTTTAGGACTCAAATGCACCCCTGACCTCAAGTCGAAGTGATATATACAGTCCATTGCTAAAAAGTCTTGAAAAAGAATGTTCGATTCCTTGTTGATTTGATTAGATTTGTTTGTTTAACGGCATATCAACTCCTTCATGGGTCGTTTTATTGTCGAAATTTAATTTTCTTGGGGGTTTTGAAGTGATAAAAATATTATAGTTGTTATTCTACTTTCACAATTGAATACATTGTAGATGATACTCCGCTTTTCTCCATATATATGTGTGTGCAGAAATAATTACTAGAGGCGCAGATATGTGTGTTTTATGCTGTAGATTTGTTATATTTTGCAATACACTTAGATATTGTAGAATATTATTATTATTGTTTTATTACCAGTTTTTAACAGTGGAATGAGCTTCGAAACTATTACAATGATAATTAAATTGTTTAATTCCAAAAGCCAATATCGTTAACAAAAGAAATGAAGAAAAAAGATCCTGCTGCTTCTTCTTTGTTGATTTGTTTGTTTAACGGCACATCAACTCCTTCATGGGCCATTCAATGCCGCAATTTAATTTTCTTCAGTGCTTTGAAGTAATACAAATATGATATACGTTATTTTGCTATTATCGTAGATGATACTCAGCTTTTTGTGCATATACATGTTTGTGTGGACATGTTTACAAGAGGCGGTGATATGTGGGTTTTATGTTGTAGTTTTGTTGAAGTTATATTTTGGAATACAGTTTGATTTTCTTTGAGAAATTGTAGGATATTATGTCGCTCCACGCTCATCAAAACCTGCAATCTCGCTATCAAAGACATTTGCTGCCGGAATTAGTTTCGTTTATCAGTGATTACATTATCTATCTTAGACTAATAATATCTATCTATCTATCTATCTATCTATCTATCTATCTATCTATCTATCTATCTATCTATCTATCTTAGGCTTTTAATATATTTCTGTATATCTGTCTATCTATCTATCTATCTATCTATCTATTTATCTATCTTAGTTTATTAAACTATTTCTATCTATCTATCTATCTATCTATCTATCTATCTATCTATCTATCTTAGGCTTTTAATATATTTCTGTATATCTGTCTATCTTTATATCTATCTATCTATCTATCTATCTATCTATCTATCTATCTATCTATCTATCTTAGTCTATTAAACTATTTCTATCTATCTATCTATCTATCTATCTATCTTAGTGTATTAATATCTATCTATCTATCTATCTATCTATCTATCTATATTAGTCTATTAATATCTATCTATCTATATTAGTCTATTAATATCTATCTATCTATCTATCTATCTATCTATCTATCTTAGTCTATTAATATCTATCTATCTATCTATCTATCTATCTATCTATCTATCTATCTATCTTAGTCTATTAATATCTATCTATCTATCTATCTATCTATCTATCTATCTATCTATCTATCTATCTATCTATCTATCTTAGTCTATTAATATCTATCTATCTATCTATCTATCTATCTATCTATCTTAGTCTATTAATATCTATCTATCTATCTATCTATCTATCTATCTATCTATCTATCTATCTTAGTCTATTAATATCTATCTATCTATCTATCTATCTATCTATCTATCTATCTATCTTAGTCTATTAATATCTATCTATCTATCTATCTATCTATCTATCTTAGTCTATTAATATCTATCTATCTATCTATCTATCTATCTATCTATCTATCTATCTATCTATCTATCTTAGTCTATTAATATCTATCTATCTATCTATCTATCTATCTATCTATCTATCTATCTATCTATCTTAGTCTATTAATATCTATCTATCTATCTATCTATCTATCTATCTATCTATCTATCTATCTATCTATCTTAGTCTATTAATATCTATCTATCTATCTATCTATCTATCTATCTATCTATCTATCTATCTATCTATCTATCTATCTGTCTATCATCTGAAATACATAAAGGTGATTCACTAGTACTCGGTCCGAAACACTTACCAAGAACTGGTCAAATGACTGAATGTTAAGTCTTTGTCGTTTACTCGGGTGGGTAAAACAAATGCAGCTCCCTGCATTTAAATATGAATAACTGTTCAATTGGATATCATTCGGCTCTCTTTGGTAAATGTTCCTGACGAATCATAGTCACTTTTCATACCCCTTATGGAGACAAAAGTTGAAGGCGAAACTCTCTGTTTGCCATTTTAATCAGAACAAAAAAGACATATACCAATTTCGAAAACAGCGAACATATTTTTTGTTTGCCTTATCGAATTATGCATTTTTGTCGAATAGATTTTCACATCAAGTGCCATTACGACGTTTGTAAAAACGTTATTAAGGACAATAAAAACGTGGCTTCAAAAGACAGCTGATGCATTTAAGTTTTTGAAGATCGCAGTTAACTGGTGTCATATAGGAAAAAAATAAGTAACTACTGACACCGAGTTTCGATCGTGGCACACTGGACTTATGAATATATGTTTTCCGCCAGGTTTATAAATAGCGGTGTCAGGCTACTGACTGTAGTGAGTATTAAGTGGAACTATCCAGTCGAATTAGTTTGAATTATTGTGCGTCGATGATTTGGGTTTTGATTTAGGATTTACCAGACGTTAAGCCGAGCCGCGTTACTAACAAGGTATTCACTGAAATGGTTAGTTATCTTTGGTTGACTTATACTTCTTTGTTCTTGTTAAGTATTTATTTTCAGTTGTAATTAAATACTGTTTTATTTAACATTGAAGTCTTGAGTTATACTTAATTATTAACGGCAACCGTACGTCACACAAAACAAGAAATCTGGAAGCGGAGACGTACTACGGCGAGAGGGTTCTGGAATTTTCTGGTAAGTTCGTGTTCACTTCTCGCGAGATTTCTGCCAATAACAACAAATTTGTGAAAACCTCAATAAAACATTGCTTTAAAATATATACACATTTGTTGCTCTTGTTAGTGAAATGTTGACGTAACTTACTAATGCCTTGAATGTTGTCCCCTGTTATTTCTTCTTTATGGGAAATACGGTAGGTGTTCATGGCTGATACGAAAGGACATGAATCCATAGGTTTATTCCTAGTGATTTTATCAATGAATTAACGAAAAATTCGTTGTTCATTATTAACAATCATGAAGACTCACTCGCAAAAATTAGGATTTTTCAGCAATACATAATACAGAACCATCTGTGTAATGCCAAACACACCTGTTCTTTAATCTTTAATGATTGAAAATTTTTCTCCTATTGCAATTCAAGTTTTAAATCTTATGTTACTAAGTTTCTCTTTTTCTACTTGCCAATCGGAAACTTATTTTCTATTTGCAAATTTTAAATATCTTTTTTTTTTACAACAAATATGGAAATTAATTTCCCAGCGGAAACATGCTATGCTGATCAGAACAGTTTCAGGAAAAACGTACATAATTCGGGTTCAAATTCAAAAGTATGTCTAAAAGTTTTACTGCTCTTGAACAATGTTTGTTTGATTGTATTTTGTTTTTACTCATTTCACACCAAGGAAGGCAAGAAAGCCACTAATACACGGGGGTTTACTGATTGTGAAAGAATATAAAAAGGAAAAACATTGTTAAGAAGTGAGAACAAAAAAAGAAGAGGAATTTAGTAAACAGAAAATTAAACATGACTGGAAAGAAAGAAGCCAGAGGAGAATTCCGCAAGCAAGAAGTGCGATAGATGAAAAAACATAGAACTTACGGTTACATCTAGATATTTCAACTGAAAAATTATGAGACCTAGCAGCCAATTTATTACTGCGCTTAAGTTCATAAAGTCTAGGTACCATGATGGAAAGTTCATGAGAACAATTACTGTGAAAGTAATTGGGAAAAAGGCACAGGGATGCTTTGTTCCGCCGGTGGGAAAATGACTGAAGCCGAGATGCCAGGTCAGGACGGATAACATTGATGATTTTTCTTTAGATTTTTATAAAGGATATTTAAATATATAGTGAGAACACCAGACCCTATGTGGCAGCAATATCCAAATCACGGATGAATGGCAGACATCAAAATGTAAAGTATATTCGGTCGAGAAAAAAGTTATGCAACATCAAATAGTGAGCCAACTTTCCTAGCAGAAGACTTAGCAATCGATTCGATATAATTTTTCCATTTCTTCTCAGAGGACAACGTTAGCCGAAGAAGGAGCAACAAGCCAATCACCTGAAGGTTAGCGTTAATCGTTCTGATGAAAAGCAAAAAGCGTTCTCGTCGACGATTAACAAGTCATTCCTTGCCTCAGATAAAATCAGAATATAGATCATTTTTATATCAGCTGCAAATTGAAACTTTTAAAATCGATGAGACTTATTATGAAGACAGATGTAAATAGTTATATTTTTATTGTGAAAATGTATCGTTTGTTTGTGTGTTTATGTTTTACGGTATATCAACCTCGTTGAGTTATTTGATGCCAATAATAGATACCCGGATCTTGATAAATAGATAGATAGATAGCTTGTCATTCATACTTCGATATAAAGATATATATGTTGATATTTATACCTTGACAAACAGATAGATAGCTTGATAATCGTACTTCGACATATAGGTAGATATTCTGATATTCCGGCCTTAGAGGATCTTGCAAGTACTTTAGAAGAGCTTAATCGTGACATTGGGTTAAGTTATAAAAAGGAAAAAAAAATCTTTTCTTTTGTTTTTTTCAAATTTTGTTATGGATACCGATTTCTGAAAGGCAACTGTATATCTTGTTGGTGTCTGTCTCTTCAAAGACTCTTTTGTGGCTCTTATGGTTATAATATTTTGGTCTTATTTTGGAGATGGGTCCGCACTTCAACATGAAGTGCTCCACTGTGAGTCTGCTTCCGCAGGAGCATTCATATATATATATATATATATATATATATATATATATATTTGTGTATTTAGGCAGCAATCCTTCTTTCAAGCACATTTCATTAAAAACGACTGACAAGGTGCTTTTATTTAGTTTTTTATATAATTTCTCGTGCGATCTAATAAAGTTTTTCTTTTCAGAGGATAAATTATATAAAAATTGTCCGAATGTTCTTTTCCGAGCGCTTTCGGCTATACTTTTAGCCATTATCAAGGATTGTATTTCAACTGTTAGAATTAGAAATAGTTTGTGTTTGTTTTATAAAGTGATTCATTTTTTTTTATTTCAAAACACGGTCAAGATATTATGTCCATGTTCAAAGTTAATATTATTAAGGGTTGGTTTGTTTAATTTTATAAGTAAGGCTTCCATTATTTTTAGCCTTTTTTTGCAAGTGGATGATGCTATTATATTAGTGTTGTCGACAAGTATATTCCGAATAGTGTCCGTTAGGTCTCCATGAATATTTAAATGAGATCTAATTGAGCTATTGTCAGAAAGGTGTAGGGTTAATCTGCGTGTTAAACGATTTGTAGTGTGGCCTATATAATTATTTACGAAAGTTGATTCTTGAGGAATACAATTCCTTAATGGACATTTGAATTCGTAAATAATATTTGCTCTATTTAATTTTGTTGTAGGAGGTGAATTATGATTTTTAACTATAAGGTTACAAGTTTTAAATTTTTTATAATAAATAATTAATCTAATTTTTTTGCTATTATCAACTGGTGCTATGTATTTTTATATAATGTTATTCATTCGGCATTCATCCTGTTTGTAGTTATCGTTCATATGATTTTTATAGAAAATATTAATATTATTGTTTATTATTATATCCTTGTTATATTCTCCACACGTGACATTAACTGACGTTATTTTCAGTTAACAATAAAAAATTAGCGTTTCCTACATTCCAGTTGCTAAGAACGCTCTGTCATTTGATTTTATTAATTGCCTTGTTTAATTAAAATCATTTCGTTTTTTTGCTTTGAGAAAGTCCACATTGGACGAAACGCGTCAGCAATTAATAGTGTTTTCCTATTGTCATTTAGATTTATAAAGATTGTTTTATCTACAGGTTAACTCTGAGAAATTTTCATATATATATATATATATATATGTGTGTGTGTAATTTGTCAGCAACTTTTCTTTCAAAATGTAATATTGAATGTTAAAGACAACATAGTCTTGCAATTTTCTTTTGAATTTTCTCATATTCTCTAATGAGACTTTTTATTTGAAAATGATTCCGAAATAAGTATTGTCCGTACGATGACCTAGAGCTTTCGAACATCATTGTTCATCTTCAGGGTCAATATTTTTAGTCAAAATTTTTTTAACAAACATTTGCCAATTATCTTGTAGCGTAATCATATTGCTACTTTTTTACAAACTAAATAAAGGTTAAAATCCTTTTAATTTTAAAAGACGCGATGATGTTTTCACGTGCACAAACTGTAAATAAATATTATTAAGGTGGTCATAGAAAGGAACCTGTGTAGTGCAGATTAAAAGGATTTTTTGAGTATATTCGGATTAATTTTAAGAGGTTGCATAAGAGGGTTGTTATAGATGTAATTAGTAATTATATCAATAGTTTCAATGATGGCGACGTTAGTAAATAGACTTTCCACGTCAAGGGAAGCTAGTATTCCATTATTCAGTTTATGAGAACGTAAGGTTTTTATTAACTCATGAGTAGAGTTAATATTATATTTATTAGGTAGATATGGTGTTATTAATTTATTAATAATTTTTGTCAATTGGTAAGTAGGAGTGGTTACTTGAGAAATAATGGGACGAAGAGGGTAGTTAGATTTATGAATTTTAACCGTACCATATAGGTAGCCAGGCTTATAGTCTCCTATAATTTTAGGAAGTTTTAGGCTATCACATTGAGCATTATTAGCTGTTATAAGTTTGTTAATTTTTGTTTTTAGTTCATTTATAGGGTTCTTATTTAGTTTTTTAAATTTAGTATGGTCATTGAGGATATTTTGTAATTTGTTATAATAATCGATTTTGTCAATTACTACAAACATGTTAGTTTTATCAGCTTTTCGTATAATTATGTCAGGATGTTTTTTTTAATTGTTTTGCAGCGTTTTTTAGTTTGTAGGTTATAAGAGATGAGGAAGTATGTTGAAGGTTACATATGTTCTTCAAAGCTTCAGCTTTTAACAAATATTGCAATTCAGAGGTGGTAGATACCTCATTATTAAGTTGTAATTTTAAAATGTCTTGATATAGTATTTCAATTTCTGTTTATATATATATATATATATATCCATCACTTCTAGGCATGGAGGGGGTATTCTCAATTGTCTGTTGCTAGGGTTTTTGTTTTGTTTCTTTTTTTCCGGGGAGGATTTTGTTTGGCTTTTTGATCTGTTCTTGGAAGTTGATCCTTGGCTCGGCTGGCTTTTCTTATGAGTCTGTGTGTCTTTTTGAGTTGCATTTTTTCCATGGCGTGTTCTTTTTCGAAAGTTCAGTTGTGGTCGCCTTTTCTGATTGTTCTTGTTCTATTTTGTTGAGAAGTAAAAATCTGTTTTGAGTTTTCAGGTTGTTTGCTTTCGATTCTTCGTCTTGGTTTTGCATGTCTGTTTGGCTTCTGCTGAGGCTTTTGGTTTCCTCTTTTTCAGTTTGTTTTCTGGTATTTCATGTGGAGAATGTCTCATTGTATAATAAAATCTGGCAAAGGTGAAACACAATGTAAATCTTTAGGAGGGAGATTATTTTTAGAGTATCATTTTATAACAAAGAATTCATAGATGACCAGAGGATATGATCAGAAACGTTCTTTCTGCAATAAGCCTTTTAACATTTAAAGATGAAATAGTTTGAATAAAACTAAAAGGTCAAGTATAATGGTAATTCTTCATCTCAAAAATCAAAATATATAACTGAAATTGAAGATGACCAGACAGAACCTGGTCGAAATTATAACATTTAAATGTGAGCCGAACAATTTGCATAAATGCATTTTTTTTCAAGAAAAGATGTACACCTAATATATTTGAAATCATATAACAGCCGGACAAAGAAGAATGAATTTACCAATTATTCTTTTTTCTTCTCACAAAATAACTGTGATGAAGGCTGAAGAACTGATCGTTTAAATGTTTTCTGAACAACACCAAGGTATCAACCGTTCGAATTTCTCTTTTCGCGTTTACTAGAATTGTACTTTATTTTTTCTTTCGTTTAATACGATCGCCATATTGAGATATTTTTAGCTATTCTTTCATTCTGTGTATGCTCGGTCTGGTCGCGAAAAAAACTCAACCACTGATGAATAAGTTAAAGCCATGTATCGTTTGGGTTTGCTGACCCACTTTTTACTAGATATACACAAAAAGCATTTCCAGAAGCTAAGGTAAAAATATTGAAACGTTTCCAGTTACACAATAAAAAAAACCGGGGTTCTATGATGTATACAGTTATTAAGTTTTGAAGGCTAAAACATTAAGTATTTGAACATTTTTTGTAAAACATAATGTACGATCACTTTTAAACGGACATACGCATAATTCAAGATATAGATAGCCAATGCGAGAGGTGTACTAAGATTGGTTATTTAGAACTCGTTAGCCTGGACAGGCAATCCATGCAGGAGGGTCGTTCAAAAAGTTCTAATCAGCACCCAAAGGAATTTAGAGAAATAAAACAATTTTTCCCTGTTTTTCAATATAGTCCCCCACAAAGACAAAGAAGAATGAATTTACCAATTATTCTTTATTCGTCTCACAAAATAACTGTGGTGAAGGCTGAAGAACTGATCGTTTTCGTGATGATCAATTTTAACACTAGAATAATTTTTCTTAACTTAAATAAATATACAGAAGTATTTTTTTTCGTATTTTCATAGTTTGATATAACTATGGTCAAACTGCGGTGTAACCATAAAAATAAAAAAAAGATACATTAGAAAAAATACCAGCAATGCATTTTCATATTAAAAATAAATACTAGCAATTCACTATTGGTAAGCATATAGAAAATATGATTTCAGCATTTAATGACCCATAAGTAGTTGATGTGCCGTGAAACAACCAAAATAAACCTACATTTTGCGTCATGGGTGTGACGATAAACTACATGCAGCAACAAGGCCTTTGATCTGGAGGTTGTGACGAACGAATTTCTCTTCTGGCGTCTACAAGAATTGTACTTTATTTCTTCTTTCACGATCCCCATATTGAGATATTTTTAGCTATTTTTTTTATTCTGTGTATTGATTACTTTATGGGTTTCTAATTGTATTCCTTTTATTGCAGCTGAAAAACAACGTTTCTACGCCGTTTCTGCATCGTTCCTTAGAAGTTTGAAAACGCTTTTGTTATTGCAGCCTCTCCACAACGACCTCACAATGATTCCGCATTCTTACCTTGTAACGTTACAAATACGATACTTTATAATGTGCCAAGTACACCACAGAAAATGGATACTAAATTTCTGGAAAATACTAGAACGGCCATTCGCCATCAAAATATGTGATTTCAAATTATGAAAATACGAAAAAAAAAATACTTCTATACATTTATTTAAGTGAAGAAAAAGTAATCCGGTGTTAAAATTGATCATTACGAAATTTTCAGCTACAGATACTGGCAATGTTGTCAAAATATTTTGACAACGTTCAGATTGATTGGATATTTGACTGTATACTAATACCTCTGTGGGGTATTTCATGTCGAAATCTAAATACGCCTTAGTAAACCTCCAAATGTATATATTTTTGTTAATTTTCTAGTAAATTTACTATGAATAGGTTTTGCTGGTAATTTTATTAGCAATATTTTGTTGCTAAATTTTATTAGCAATATTTTGTTGTTATTTTATTAGCAATATTTTGTTGTTAAATTTTATTAGCAATATTTTGTTAAATTTTATTAGCAATATTTTGTTGTTATTTTATTAGCAATATTTTGTTGTTATTTTATTAGCAATATTTCGTTGTTATTTTATTAGCAATATTTTGTTCTTAAATTTTATTCTAATATTTTCACTACAAACATTTTACCATTTTTATACTTTCATAGTTTTGTGGTTTTCGTTGGGAGTTCCCTATTTGCCGATAGCTGGGATCCTAACAGGCACTACCACCACAGAATCACGGTGCACCTGGGAACAGAAGCAATTAAGATGTGACTCCACGTTAGTCAAAACCTCCCTTCAAAGGCCTTGTTGCTGGATGTAGTTTATCGTCACACACAGGACGCAAAATGTAGATTTGTTTTGGTTGTTTCACGGCACATCAACTACTTATGGGTCATTAAATGCTGAAATCATATTTTCTATATGCTTACCAATAGTGAATTGGTAGTATTTATTTTTAATATGAAAATGCATTGCTGGTATTTTTTCTCATGTATTTTTTTTTATTTTTATGGTTACACCGCAATTTGACCATAGTTATTTCAAATTATGAAAATACGAAAAAAAAAATACTTCTGTAAATTTATTTAAATGAAGAAAAATTATTCTAGTGTTAAAATTGATCATTACGAAATTTTCAGCTACAGATCCTGGCAGTGTTACCAAAATATTTTAACAACGTTCAGATTCATGGATATTTGACGGCATATCAATACCTCTGTCGGGTATTTCATGACGAAATCTAAATACGCATTTGTAAACCTCCAAATGTAGATAAAATATAGTTTTGTTAATTTTCTAGTAAGTTTACTAGAAATAGGTTTTGCTGGTAATTTTATTAGCAATAATGCACGTTGTCCAACGATGCTTAAGTTAGCGCCAATACCGTCACCGGAAGAAGGTGGCATTCTGGTCTAACAATAACTCCACGAAAGGAAATATGATATAATCATTGTTTCAAAATGTCAACCAAGCATGGAGTCGAGTTTAGGAAACAGGACGAAGTTAGATGGAACGCAACGAGTTACTTTCCTGGAAGTGACCATCAGCTATGCTGATGGAAGGGAGAGATGGGTCCCTCAGTTGATTAATTGACAGTAGCTTAGTTTTAGAGACGTTAAAATTAACAAACCATCTTTTGATCCGATTAACGACGGATTTGAGGTTATTTGGGGTACAGCGGATATTGAGGGAAAAAAAAAGATGAACGGCATTCAAGAACATAGGAAATGACGATTGACGTTGCATTCAAATTTTTGAGGATCCTAGTTTTCAGGGAAGCAAGTAAACGGAAGGGAGTTCTCACACGTGGTAAGTGCGAGAAAAGAAACCGTTGGAGTAGAAGTAACGGTTACATTAAACTATGTCACCAGTAAAAGGGTGGGACTCATATACAGTTCAGTACCGCACCCAAATTCACGGAAAAACTTGTCAGAGCAGTTGCCATAAAATATTTGTAGAAAAGCAGGAGGTAAGTCACGTCACGTCGGTAAGAAATTGAGATGTCAAGGCAGGAATTATTATATTGACGAGAGTAAGTATTTCATGAGAGTTAGTGGGGTAGAGAAAGAAGAGATAGCTGAGTTTAGAAGAGAGGCACGGAGACACATGTAAGAATAAACTGGAGATTCTAAAGTGGATCCCTAGACAGCGGGAGATGTTCGCGGACATAAATTCCCAGACCATTTTCCTAAGGAAAGAAAGATGGCCAGGTTTACTTTGGTTTGGTTTATTTTTGTCTTTTGTGGGTTATTTAATGCCGACAAAATTTTTATTGCTGGTAATATATTTTTCTTCCAAAATTTATTTCTGGTAATATTTTTCCTTGAAGAAATCTATAGCTGGTCATATTGTTTTCAAAGAATGTATAACTGTTTTTATTGCTGGTATTTTTTTTAAGTATTGCTGATAATATTTTTTCCTTCAAGAATTATTGCTGGTAATATTTTTTTTATTACAAAGTATTTCCGGTATTAAAACCTATTTTTACACAAGTTTGGGTGTTAACTATTTGTCCATAGCTAGGACCCTAACAGGTGCTACCACGCCGGGTCAGGGTGGACCTGGGAACACCAGCAATTAAGAGGTGGTTCCACGCTCCTCAAAAATCTCCTGATCAGAGGCCTTGATGTTGGATGTAGTTTATCGTCTTACCCAGGACACGGATGTAGTTTATCGTCATACCCAGGACAAGATAGCCAGGAATCGAGAAATCAGAGAAAGGAATTGAAGAGTTAGATTAGTTTTTAGATTAGTTTCGCAGAGAGCTAGGATACCCGGAAACTTTTTTTCCAAGAGGAACGATTCCACACTGCAGAAATTGGTACGAATATCACGAATAAGGTTGAGGGATTTTTTTTTCACTCAGCTGGTTTAGTTTTATATCTTAGGTTGCTTAGGGTCATGGTGTGTTACTTAGGGTAGGGAAAGGAGGAGGGTGTTGTAGAATCAGTCGGCTGTCTTATGTAACACGTGCGAGAAGGGAACTGGCGCAGACCGTTACATAGCGTATCATTAGGGTTGCCCACCGAAGATGCTTGCAGCGATACCTTTCCATGCGTGACATGACACTGTAAGAACTCCGATACTATGCGACTGTTGATCAGAACAGCCTCTCAAGAGTTCGAACTCCTAACTACCAGTCGGGAACAGCAGCTAGAAACTGTTAGCCCGCTACAGTCGGCATGAAGAGACGTTAACACTATCCACACATGTCGATCAAAGTTTCCCAAATCACTGGATAGGCCGCGACGGACCATTGGCATGGCCACCACACTCGCTTGATCTGACACCCTGTGACTGTCGGAGGTGGAGACTGTTCAGTAAACTCTGAGAAATGATACCTCTCATTAGTGTTAACATAATTTTGACTCACCCCATATATATATATATATATATATATATATATATATATATATAAATGGACATGGAAGTCAGCACTTAGAGGCGACAGTATGTTTCATGCTAGTGCAATCGTCAGGCAACTAGTGCTCGATTGCACTAGCATGAAACAGACTGTCGCCTCTAAGTGCTGACTTCCATGTCCACTTTTATATTTACACACGCTCTATCTCTGATATTGAGCACTTTATCCCATAAATATAGCACACTTTAAGACTATATTTCTTCATATATATATATATATATATATATATATATATATATATATATATATATATATATATATATTATTGTTATATGTCATTTATACAGACACAAAAATTTAAGTAAACAAGAAACTAACCCGCTACCGCTACCCTCGGTATGAAGAGACGTTGACACTATCCACGCAGAGAACTCCTAGGGAGTAATTGTTCCATATTTCTTTATAACTTCAACAGTGACTTCAAATGCTTACTTACAAATGATACAAGAGTTTGCCATTGATAAGATACCCCTACAAATCAGACGAGGAGGGTATTTCCAACAGTATGGTTCACCACCTCATTTTGCCCGTACCGTTCGCGCTTGTCTCGATCAAAGTTTCCCAAATGGTTCAAATGGTCGCAGCAGACTGTTGGCATGGCCACTACACTCCCCTGATCTGACACCCTGCCATTTCTGGTTGTGAGGTGTGATAAAGAATCGCGTGTATAGCAAAAGAAGTTAGAGACATCGAAGAGCTCAAGGGCAGAATAAAAGGTGTAATGTCGAATATTCCCCGTAGAATGTGTGCCAAGACACTAAATTGTACTGTTGATCGCTGGTTTTGTATCTCAATCGTGCTGGTGGACAGCTGTAGACTGTTCAGGAAACTCTGATTCCTCTCATACTAGTGTTAACATAATTTTGATTCACTTGCATATATATATATATATATATATGAAGAAATATAGTATTAAAGTGTGCTATATTTATGGGATAAAGTGCTCAATATCAGAGATAGAGCGTGTGTAAATATAAAAGGGAACATAGAAGTCAACACTTAGAGGCGACAGTCTGTTTCATGCTAGATGCAATCATCGGGCCACTATGATTGCATCTAGCATAAAACAGACTGTCGACTCTAAGTGTTGACTTCTATGTTCACTTTGATATATATATATATATATATATATATATATATATATATATATAGAGAGAGAGAGAGAGAGAGAGCGAGAGACAGAGAGACAGTGAGAGAGAGAGCGATAGATGGAGGTTTATGTGTGTGTGAATTAATATTAATAAAAAGTAAATCATTATTATTATCAAAGGGAAGAAAAATGTTATTACGTACTGTAGATTTAATAACACAGAGCTCTCTGTCACCCAGGCAAAGCTACAATAATTATATTCGCAAAATTGGAAGAAACGTAAGCGGGACTGCCATTTTCAATCTTAAACGATCAGCAGGTGCATACTAAATCGAATACCATACGTACTCTCTTTCACACTCAGCGGTGTTTTTAATTTAAATAGACGGTACCTGACACCCAAATTGTTGTGATCATTGATAACGCTTTCGTCTTTTTCACTGTTAGAATTGTCATACTAAGCCACGGTTATCTTAGCGATAGAGAACGATTGACAGTGTCGATTAAATATTATCATATCAACGGAAAAATAGATTGAAAATATATTCTTATACAACAAGGGTGTGTAATGGTAAATCCCTTTTATTCAGAAACTGGAGCATCTTTCTGAATTGTATAAAACAATTTGTCATCTTGAAACAGACAGCATCTCCAGTGTTTCCAACTGTGAATAAAGATACGAATTTAGTACACGTAAATTCCCAGCGAAGTCGTTTGAATTGAATAATTCCGAGAAAGACATGCTTAACATGGTGAATACATTGAATTCTGGAATGTCGGCTGCAATTTTCTGAAGAAGCTGAAAGAATACCTTTATGGTTTCTCAAATGTATTTGTCCCGGTTGACAAATTTCGGAAGATACACGCAGTACTACAACGAATTCATTAATAATGAGATATGTAAAAGTTATAGAATGTTACCAAATGCTATGTGTTCTATAATGAAATTGCAGACAAAGAACTTAGAAACAAGTCTGAAAGTGAATGAAGCTAAAGTATTTGGATTTTTGACACTAATTGACGGCAAGGAAACATTTTAAAGCGCCTTTTCATTTACGTCTTTAAATTTCACCAAAAGTCTGTTATGAAAGTAGTCAATAAAAATGATATTAGATATTGTACGCGTTGCATTATGGAGAGAGCTAATCAGGCGAATAGCAAAGCTAATATTGATTGTCTTAAATCGCATCACAAAAAAAGCACGCGTATTCACGCAGTCTCATATCAAAGATTTCTACCAGTGTAAAATCATTCGACGTAACTGCTAAACTATATACATATGCAAATCATGTTCAAAAAGGAATCTTAAAAGAAGCCGATATCAGTTCTTAACGAGGCCGTGTTGATCAAGATATGCGATCGTGTTAGCTTTGATGTCACTGAGGGTGGTTTCGATGGACATTTAATTTTATTAATATCAATTTGTATGTTTCAGACAGCAATTGAATAATTACCAGGTGTTCCCCCTTAAAGTGGATGACAATGGCTACACCACAAGAATGGTAACAATGCGTGTCTTAGTTTATTTAAATAGTCGGATATTCACAAATTAATCAGGTAAATCTGGAGAACAAGCTCCGGTATTTCATTCGAGTCTAATGACTTATTGGACATCCTGTATAATCAGTTAGATCTGACTGGTTCCAGAAACATCGATAGTGAACGTGTTTTTTATTGGCAATGATTGAAGGGGACATAATGTTTGTATCTTCTTCGTCAGAAACTAGTTTCAGTTTATTTTTATAAGAAAAACTAAAGCTGACAGTTAGCTGAGTGTCTAAAAACGTAAAAGGTATGAGACAAACTGGGATATTTTTTATTTTGCTGTATAGAATGCATAATGTGATTTCTTTTTCCTATTTCCATTAAAGCAAGCCAAAGCACATTTTCTATGAATGCTTTTTTGAAAAGGGGACAGGTCTGGAAGGTTCCCAAGTTGTTACATTTACACAGACCAAAGCGTATATAAAGCACAGTAAAGAAAAATATTCTTATTTAAAGTGAAAAAAGTAATAAAAATATAAAAAAAAGCGTGCAGAAATTATATTGGTTCGAACGACTCCCTATTTTCTGGCGAACGTCGGCAATTTTTCCTGTAGAATTTCGTGATTGAGGAGGGAGCATTTCAACATCTTCTCGTCTCTCTATATTCTCTCTTTCCTTCTGACTCTGTCTGTCTCTCTCTTTCCACTACTTGCCATAACCCCCAGTACCCTATGTATATAGAGCACGCTAATGGAGTAGTGACACTTGGCCTAGAGATCGCTCGAGGCGTTAAACTGATAGTACTGATGCGGTGTTGATACTTGTGTTCAAAGTGTTACATACTTTCTTTATCACGCAATATATATATATATATATTTGTGTGTGTGTGTCTGTGTGCGTGTATGTGTGTGTGTGTTTGAACCGTTAATATACTTAACGTAAATCCCGTCCTGTTGTGATAATGTGTATTTTGTTGAAATATAATTAATCCGACGACGTTGTTTTGGGCGGCGGAACAGGTGAAGATAAATTCGTTTTCCAGATTGTAACACAGCCACGCACATACACATGCTTGTGTGTGGGCCATATATGTGTGCGGCATATATATATATATATATATATATATATATATATATATATATACATATATATATATTTATACACTACATATATACATATATATAAATGTAGTGTATATATATATATATATTTACACACTACATATATACATATATATAAATGTAGTGTATATATATATATATATATATATATATATATATATATATATATATATATATATAAATATATATAGCTAGATAGATAGATAGATAGATAAATAGATAGATAGATTGATAATACTAGTGGTCAATATATATAAATATACATTTTTCTTCAAAGAGGATAGAATCCAGGTAGTGCTCAATGTCCAGGACAGAGCTAGAATATATAAAATAATATAAAAGGCTCAGAAATTAATATTCCATGGTTATAATTTATAACATTGGAATCGAAATCATGATCCACTTCATCAGACCTACAAATTCAAAAAGAAATTTGAACATTTACATCCGGATGTAAGGCAAAATTTCAGTGAGAGTATATATGTGTGCAGTGGGAAACAAGGGTGAAAGGGAAACGTATGAAACCTCTAGAGAGAGGTGTAACGGGAGGAAGAGGAATAGGAAAGTCCTCATGGTGAAGGTGAGGATTAAAATTTAAAAGAAAGAAGTTAACGGTTTATATTTTAAATAACCATGGAATATTAGTGTTTGAGCCTTATATATATATATATTTTAAGTGATTGATCGAGCCTGCAACCTCAACAGAAAACACAGGACGGCCGTTTCGTCCTATATTTTGGACTCATCAGCAGCGCGCATCCACTACCGAGAATTGAAACCCTGACACTTATGTTGTCAGGCAAACACCATACCAACTGTTCCAACGGACATTGTCGACGAAGAGGTAGCAAATCAGACTCAATATAGCGCCGCTCACTCACATATTCCATGGTGGAACTCTACTGAGATTCTCTTTAACCATAAGACCGTGCCCCCCGAAGCCACGACCTACTATCACCAAGCCGCTCACTCCAGAGCATTAGAAGCCGGTTCAAGCAATGATATACATTTGAAATTATTATGAAAATTTGATAATTATATTTTAAGTGATTCAACGAGTCTGAAACCTGAACAGAATGCAGAAAGCACTGGATGGCCGTTTCGTCCTATACTTGGGACTCATCAGCAAATAATTTTTTTTGATAATTAAATGTTCTACATGTTAAATTTGTATTTTTTTATACGTGTATTGGGCACTTTTTAATATTACAGTTTCCGCGTCTAATTCAACACTGACCTTCTAAACTTGCTCTAACCTGGATAGCTTAAGGCTGCAACAGACCAAGAGGTCGTCCAAAAATGACATGGCGAACTGCAGTTGGAGAATAACTTTGAAAAAGTAACACCAACTGGTTCCAGGTTCCGCAACTCACCCAAGTTCGATCTAAGTAGAGGAAAATTGAAGCCCATTGCACATTTCCTATGCGATGGTTGGATTAACAAAGTAGCAAGTCACACACACACACACACACACACACACACACACACACACACACACACACACAAATATATATATATATATATATATTGTGTATTTAGGCAGTAACCCTTCTTTGATGCAAGCTTCACTAAATATGAGAGACAAGGTGCTTTGATTACGTTTTTATATAATTTCTCATGTGGCATGAGCATTTTTTTCTTTTCCGAAGATAAATTAGATAAAAAACTGTCCAAATGCTTTATTTTTCCAAGGGCATTCGGCTATAATTTTAGTCATTATCAAGGAATGTTAACTGGAAATTGGTTGTTGTATGTATGTATTTAATATTATATAACGTTTTATTCTCAAAACACAGTCAGCATATTGTTTCCATATTCATAGTTGATATTATTGAGTGTTGTTTTTTTTTGTTTTTATTAATAGGGTTTCCATTATTTTTCACCTGTTTTTTACATGTAGACGATGCTATTATACTTGTATTATCAACAAGTATGTTGCGAATAGGGTCCGATAAGTCTCCATGAAAACTACATTTCAACAAAATTTCTTTCTAAATATTACATGGAAACCTTCAAAACAAAAACAAAAAAAGCAACACTCAATAATATCAGCTACGAACATGGACACAATATGTTGACTGTTTCTGTCAAGAAAAATTGTCTAGCACGACAGTGTGAACCAACTGTGTTGCCGTAGACGTCGCAATTGTATCGATGTTATCGCTAGAACTGGTTTCAAATCAAGTAACATTGAGTATTGTTTTTTTCTTTCTTTTTTAAAATCATTTTAATCTAAGCAAGGGGAGAATGCCACTAGTACACAGGGGGTGACAGGGAGTGCAGTTGAAAGGGATGACTGAGTAAAGGGAGGATTGAGGAAAGGATAAAAGATGAATGGTATTCATGAAAGTAAAAGATTACGTTTGACGTTGCATTTAAATTTTTGAAGATGTTAATTATCAGGGAAGCAAGTAATCGGAAGGGAGCTCCACATGTGGGAAGAGGAGAAAAGAAATATTTAGAGGAGAATTGACGGTTGCATTATATATTTCAACAGTAAAAGTGTGGGACCGAGATGCCATTCTCGTAGCACGGTTAAATTCGTGCAGTCGAGGCACCCTGGAAAGAAAGCTCCTCAGAACAGCTGTCATGAAAATATTTGTAGAAAAGACAGAGGGAAGCCACGCCAAGTCGGTGAAAATGACTGTATCGATGCCTATCTGAAATCTATTTATTAAACCAGATGACATTATGTTTAAGTGTTTCTTAGAATGTAATGATTTTAGATGACATTAATATCTAGAAAGATATTTTTTATTGCAATGTGAAATTGTGCATGTGCTTTTAAACGCTTCTTTGTCGATATAATATCACTCAGCTTGTCGTGTTACATTGAGCTTTCTCTATTTTCAAGTATCATTGTCTATGGCAATCCCTACAATGAAATTTGATGAATAACGTTGGTGGTCTTAAGTTTGACTTTGTAGGAGCGTGTTTATTAGTTTTTATTAGTGTTATTTTTATTGTTATATTTGTTAGTATTTTTCGTTATTGGTGTTTATTGGTAGCTATGAGTTTGGTACTTTTTAATTCTCTATTTCAGGGATCACCAAACTACGGCCCGCGGGTCGGATCCGGCCACGGATGTTCGACATTCCAACCACCTAGCGTACGGCCGAAACGTTGTGATAAAAATGGCGACAAAGATGAGGACAATAGTCCGAATAATGTAAACAATGTACATAATACCTCATCTCAGAAATATAGACAGCTATCTAAGTTTAGTACAGCAAATTATAATTGCAAATTATTTCGTGGTGACTTTAGTAATCAACACCATCATCGTAAAGGAAGACATTAAATTCTTGAGTACGAGGTAAAGCCAATGACGGCAAAGAATATAATATTTACAATAACGCAATTTTTAATTGTCAGTTATTCAAAACATGTCAACATATTTAGATCTAATATATATATATATATATATATATATATATATATATATATATATATATATATATATATATATAAAAGACATTTTTATGTTTATACATTCTTTTTATAGATACGAATATTTATGACTAGAAATTGTCATACAAAATATTCGTCCTCCGACAGGAATCGAAAATTTCTCGGACATTCAGACCGGTAAATGCTGTTTAATACTTTTTATTATAAAACAGTGTATTTACTTAAATGTTTGTATCTATAAAAAGAATGTATAAACATAAAAATGTCTTAAAAATAATTGTCGGACTTTGTCCATTTCATAATATATATATATATATATATATATATATATATATATATATATATATATATATTATATGCAAAATATGTAAACAATTAAGAACCAAAATTATGAAAGCCATGAGTGGGGAATTATTATTATTATTATTATTATTATTATTATTATTATTATTATTATTATTATTATTATTAATAACAACTCTTAGAGAAGAAAGCGATTTAAGACAAAAGAAATGAAAAGACATTGTTTTTCAATGCGCAACAACATTTCGACAGTATGTCCATCTTCAGGTTATGCTTAAAAATTCTATACGAATATATAAATAGTAAAAAATCTTTAAAAAATTATAAGTCTTTGTACAAACGTCGCTTTTCTTGAGAAAAACGGCTGTACTGGTAAGCAACGAGTCGAAACGAATGAAACTTGGTCAGCATGAATGAAACGTGCGTGATATGCTGCTGCTGATGATGATCGTGCTTATCTTGGAATTTTCTGTTTTTTGTTATTATTATTATTATTATTATTATTATTATTATTATTATTATTATTATTATTATTGTCTTCGATTTCTGATATATATTTCCTTCCTGGTCCCAAATCAGAGACATTCATGACATTTTCTAGTGTTCATTTTAGAAAAAACCAAAACTAAGATCACTCAAATTTTATATAGATGAAGCCACTATTTACATTATTTGGACCATTGTCCTCATCTTTGTTGCCATATTTATCACATCATTTCGGCCGTTCGAATGTCGAATTGAATCCTTTAGACTGGGGTAGACTGGGGCAGACTGTTCTAATTCCACGTGCTCTGTCTAATGGATGTCAGTTATCAGTTATCTCCTGTTAATTTACCTCTTCACGCCCTCCGCTGTCTTAACCAGGTATTGAACTCAACTCTTTGGGTCCTGTCACTGGATCTAAACAACGCCTTTTCCCACTGTGCCATGTGTCCCTATTAAGAGTTCTCTAGTAGCAGATATTATTCCCAAGCGTATTCATGTTCACATGGACCTAAAGGGTTTAGCTAGTACGTGTGTGATCTGTCTTAGGTTAGAAATGGCATCATGACACTTCCACTGAAAAATAAAAAAAATAAAAATATATTTTACATAGATAAAGTCCTCCGTAAAGTGTGGGCTGTACTTGTGAGAACAATTTCTTTTTTATTTCTTTGAGGCATGGGCTACCAGGAATCCCTTCAATTAGTCTACTGGAATTTTTTCCAACCAATCCTAGGGCTCCAACAGGAATTGTTGATGTTCCCATGTGCCACATTTTTGAGATTTCTATTTCAAGGTCCTTGTATTTCGACAGCTTTTTGAATATCTTCAAAGGTAAATTGCAGTCTGCAGGGATTGCCATATCAATAAAGAGGCACTTATTTTGTTTGTGGTCTTTAATAACAATGTCTGACGGTTGGCTTTGATTGTTCTGTCAGTGTGTATTGTGTAGTCCCATAGTATTGTAACAGGTCCTATCTCCGTAAACGGGTCTGGGTGGTGTTCGTACCAGTTTCTTTCAGTTTCCTTCCCGTAGAAGTTGCATATTTTCCAGTGCATATATTGGCCCACTCATGCCGGGTTTTATACTCAGTGGGTGCCAATATCGTGCAACCTGATACAAGATGATCAATGGTTTCTGGATATTTATCACAGAATCTGCATTTTGGGCTAACACAATATTTTAGTATATGTGCTTGATAATTTCTAGTTAACAAGCATTGGTCCTGTGCAGCAAGGATAAAACCTTCAGTTTCAGCTTTCAGCCCTGCACTACGTAGCCACTGATGGGTACCGGTTTTGTCTACGTCAGCTTGTTTGGTACGGGAAGAGTATTGGCCATGAAGCGGTTTATCTTGCCATTGTTTCTGTATCTGGTAGGTTGCATTTGTCTTTGCTTTCTTTTTTAAGTATTTTACAGCTTCAGCCGGTGTATTGTGCTTTACTTGTATTTCTGCATCTATTTGAAACACCATTTTAAATTTGTTGGCTTCCTTTATTACGGAGTAAAGACGCTTAATACTTTCATGTACCTTGACTCATACCATTATCCAGTCTTCTGTAGCTTCCAAGTATCTTTGGAGGCCAATTGTTGTAGTTTTGTAGGACAGTTCTAGTTGAACTAATCCTCTGCCTCCTTCGGATATGGGCACATACAGACGATCAACATCAGCTTTGGGATGATGCATGCGGTAGCAAGTGAGAAGCTTTCTCGTTTTGGCGTCTATTCACTTAATTTCAGCTATGCTCCAATTAAGAACGTTAAAGCTGTATTGCACCACAGGGACAGCCAAGGTGTTTATGGCTGTTTTTTGAGTTTAGCTCGGTATTTAGTACCAGACGTACACGCCTGTAGTACTCCTTTCTTACCTTCTCCTTCATTTGGGGGTGTTGTATGCCATCTCCTTCGCTAATTCCTAGGTACTTATGAGCTTCATCATGCTCCAGTTCCCTAATCTTTGGGACAAAATCGAAATCTATGTTTCTGTAATTCTGTCTCTCTTGAATGTTACTTTTGCACATTTATCTAATCCGAAGTCCATACCTATGTCGTCACTGAAGTATTTTACAATATTGAGGAGGCCCTTCAACTCACTGTCGTCTTTGGCAAAGAGTTTCAGATCAGCCATGAAGAGAACGTGATTGAATATTATTATTATTATTGTTATTATCATTATTTTCCGCACAGTAAATGTCGGAAAAGGTACCGGCAACTTTCGTCGGTACAGGTTGGTTACACAATACCTGAATATATATGTACACACGCCGATCATTAATATTGCGGTTGAGAGATATGAATAGAAATTTGTTTGGGATTAGTCCAATAACAGGACATAGCCGAATTTCTACTGCACCATTTATCTATCTCTGATTGCCTGTGGAACTGCAATAATTTATTAGAATGATGTTGGAGTAGTTCTCATTGCATTTTTGCAATCTAGGACTCTGTCTCCTTACTAATTAACTCATCGTTTGGGGAGAAAAGGAATGATTTCCTGTCTTTCCCAATATGACAATAGTTCGAAAGTGAAAACAGGAAACTAGACAAGAATTTGAACTCGGTCTGCCGAATCCACTTTCCAAATCATACTTTATGTACGAGCAGAAGCACCTTTGAATTTTGTGTGTGGGCATTATTCGTGAAACAATATTGTTGACATTAAAAGTTTTAAACTTTGACATCGACGTGTTTTTTGCTCTCGACAATAAACCAATGGCGACCATGTCTATTTACCTAGCGAAATAATGAAGTCGTAAATTGTGGCAAATTGAAATGTCTTTCCGACAAGAACGCTATTTCAAAAAATAGATGGAATAAATAAAAGAAAGAACAGAAATTACGGCCTCTAATATATATATATATATATATATATATATATATATATATATATATATATATATATATACACCTATAAAAATATATAATTCCTTACACACCACACACACACACACATATATATATATGTATCTATCTATCTATATGAACGTGTTTGTTCGTATGTAATAAATTATAATATATATATATATATATATATATATATATATATATATATATATATACAGTTATAAAAATATATAATTAATCACACACACAGACAGACACACACACACACATATATATATTATATATGTATCTATTTACCTAAATGTAGGTGTTTGTTCGTATGTAACAACTTATAATATATATATATATATATATATATATATATATATATATATATATATGTACACCTGTGTGTGCGTGTCTGTGTGTTTATATTTATAGATACTTGGAGCGTAATTTACGTTCCGTTCTTAAATACTAATTTCCTCGCAAGTTATTTTGGATTCAAAGATAAAAGGAAAGTTTCAAACTGATAGAAAAAATTGGTTGAAATATAAAATTTCTAAAGCCTTTACTAATTATTTTCCTAATGATGCAATATAGGCGGACGAATGGCATTGGAAATCATTCAGTATTGATTAAAACTATGTTGAAAAGTTTTGGTGGCGTATGATGTGAACACGTTGAGTTGACATTCGCGTAGTCTTAAACGATTTAAATTAATTATTCACCAAAAAAGATATAATATTTTGCGTGTTTTCTTTATTTTAAATTAAAAAAAAACCCAAAACCCAAAAAACAAATAAAAAACGTACAATAGAAACCATCGGAAAATAAAGAGTATTTTTCTTCCTTTCTCATGACCGAGCCGATCGTAGAAGTGATATAAGCGGCGATAATGCAGTCACTCTCCGTCAACCAGATCTATTTTCCGCCTCATGAAACAGCGTCGGAGTGTCCATCCTGGTCGATTCTTTGATGCTGTCGATCCAACTTTTTGACTGCCTCACCCTATGGCTATCCCCTAATAAAGCATATATTCTAATGGGAAAAAATATCAAGAAACGTGTTTACCAACATATTTTAAAAAGGTTCCGTTACCGTCAGATATCTTCGTTTCGGAGTATTTCATTCGCACGATGCAATCAATTTTGGTTTTAGATGGTGTAATGGTTAGCAAGCTTGTCTCGTAGAAGATTTGCGATTACGTAGTTAGTTCGATCCTCACTGAGAGCGCCATAGTTTTGCCACATCTAAGCTACGCTTGAAATCATTTTCCTTACCTTGTAGTTACTAAAAAATTTAGTTTTGTATATAAGCTCATTTAGGATGTAGATGAGTCGAGATGACAATTTTGGTAATAAAAAAACAAAAAGAAAAACTTTATTTTATCAGAAGTTTCAAATAAGAATAAACAATTAGCATATAACAGGAGAGAGTGATTGGGAGAAAAAAGATATTCCCTCACTTGGATTTCCCCCATTATGGGCATTATTATATACGTGATATAATAACATCCTAATTGACGGACAGAATGGAAGGGCTGAAAGGTAAAAGAATGAAAAACATGCTTTCTTCTCAGAGAAACATTTGTACTACAAAACTATATATAGATATATAAACTCAAGCTTTCTATAGTCTAGTTTCTTCGTGATTGGTGACTAACAAAACCGAGTTTTGTCTACACAGGTTGACTGATCGTTGGAGGCGATCCTGATTGGATCTGGCGAGCCTTCGGTCATTTGTCTTCATTTTTATCCTCTTTGTTTCTTTTCATTTTCTTTTTCGGTACACCATTTCTATCTTTAATTCTTTCGAGCAATAATTCTTGCTTTCTGTTTTTCTTTCTTTCTTTAGCGTGAATTTTCTTTCTTCCTTATTGATTGATCTCGTATTTCGGCTTTCTCATTTTGTTTTCTTCGCCTTTCTTCTTTCTATCTTTCCACTCGCTATTATGGCGATCATCACCACACACACATACACCCTTACAAATTCAAATCTCCAACAGCACTCATTCATTGGTCAGGAAGCAACGCTGCTATCTGAAGCGACAATTTTAAAATCGCTATATTTTCATATAGTAGATTTTGTGCACTTTTGGGAGCACCGGCTCCCAGAAGTCTCCCCGAAACTCATCGACCAATCAGATTCTCTCACATGGAGAATGATTCTTCCCGCGCGGCGATCCTGATTCAATGACCACCTATATTCAGCTGCCACATAAATCCACGACAGTCGAAGCTATGCGCCCATCTTCTCACTCAACTCTCAAACTGCACACACGTACATAAATTCCTGTTGCACGGTAGAAGTGTTTAAAACATTTATAACAGACTAAGGACTCTTTCATTTTCTTTCTGAGAACTTTGATAGACTTTGATAGTCAAAGAGAGACAACTCTCGTCTCACTCTTTGCTTGCTTTTTCGTATACATTCTTTATTGTATGTTTTGCTGAATACAATTTGTATATATTGATACCTTTGCCTTGTCCCTTTCTTCACATCAGTTTGGGTTCCTAAACAAATTAAACAAATTAAATAAATGTGCTGAAAGGCCGCCACATTTCATTGGTGACCCCGTCGTTCGTTTGAGACACGCCACACTTTTATGAAATATCATTTCTTTTCTTCAAAACATTTCGGCAATATTTCATTCATCCTTTTTCTTTCTTACTTTTTTCATTATTTATTTTTCTTTTTCATTCGTCTCTCAGTTTTCTGGTATTACTTTCCCCATTCGTTTTCCTCTTCCTTTATCTTTCTTTTTTTCTTTCTTTCTTTCTTGTGGTGTTTCATTATTTATTTATTTATTTATTCATTTCGTTTTTCGGCCTTCTGACTTTTTTTCCAACGCCTTTCTTTTTTCTTTCTTTCAATTCGTTTTTATAAAACATCATTTTTTTTCTCCCCAAGTTTTGAGCAATATTTCATTGTTTATTTCTTACTTTCTTTCTTTAGTATTTTTTCTCTTTTTCTTTTGTCGCTGGGATTTCTGATTTTTCTTTCTCTTTCTTTTTCCGCGTTCTTTATTTTTGTGATTTTCTTTTGTTTTTTTTTTCGCCTTTCGGCCTTCTGACATTTTTCCTTCTCCTTTCTTCTTTCCTTCTTTCAATACATTTTCTTTTTTTTTTCTTTCTTTTGTTTCTCGGCCTTCTGATTTTTTCCCCTTTTCTTTCCCCTTTTTTTCCATTTTGTTTGTTTGTTTCTTTTTTTCACTCTTTCTTGATGTCTTTCTTCTCTCTGTTTCCGTTTCCGAGACATCTTTTCTTCAAATTTTTTTCTTTCTTTCTTTCATTTTTTCTTTATTTTCTATTTCAAATCATTTTGGAAATCTTTCTTTCTTTCTTTTTCCCCACCAATTTTCTTCTTTCTTTCTTTCTTTCTTTCTTTCTTTCTTTCTTTCTTTCTTTCTAACGCATTTTCATTCTTTCTTTCTTTCTTTCTCTCTTTCTCCCACCTACTTTTCTTCTTTCTTGCTTTTCCCATTCAGACCTTCCTTCCTTCCTTCCTTCCTTCCTTCCTTCCTTCCTTCCTTCCTTTTCCAACCCACTTTCGTACTTTCTTTCTTTCTTTTTTTCTCACTTCCTTCCTTACTTCCTTCCTTATCTTTTCAACCCACTTTTATGCTTTGTTTGTTTGTTTGTTTCTTTTTTTCTTTTTTCTTTCTTTCTTTCTTTCTTTCTTTTTCCCACATACTTTTCTTCTTTCTTCCTTTTTCCATTCAGACCATCCTTCCATCCTTCCTTCCTTACCCATTTTCTTTCTTTCTTTCTTTCTTTCTTTCTTTCTTTCTTTCTTTCTTTCTTTCTTTCTTTCTTTTGATTTATCGTTCGACCTCCTTTTGTTTCTCCAGTAGACTACTTAGAGAATTTTGCCGTTGAAATAATTCTTTTTTCTTCAGAAATGACATATAAACTGAGGTTTTCTTGTCTCGGATGACATTCAAAAAGGCGAGCCAAGAAGACAAACATGTTCAAATCTTCTTTTTGCCTTTCAAAATAGCGAATCCTACTGGCAGCGAAGAATTATTCGCTATTCTTAAGCCTCTTTCTCTGTGACGTTACGTACCAAGAGTATCGCTACTTTAGCGTTATTCCCATGCCAGTTGTTCTGATGAGCTCTATTCTTCAGCTCCACGAACTTTACAGCCAGGAGAAGCCATGTAACTTGCACGATCTGAATTCCAATCACCTGAAAAAGGCCGGAGATTACAAAGGCCGAAACGTCACGAATACGGCTACGAAGATGTGCACAACAGTACAAACAATGTAGTAAATAATTAAAATACCTCATCTCAGAAATATAGACAAACAGAATACGTCTACACGTAAGGATGTGTGTGCCACGGATTTACGTTGATTTATAAATACGTATAAATTGTAGCAGTCGGCAGCTGAATAAACAGTCAACTGTTTCAATACTAATGCTTATATCTGTTCTTGATAAATAAAATACAGTGAATTGTGGAGAGTGATGATCGCCAATTTCCTGAAGGGACATAGTACAAAGAAGAAGTACGACTAACAATAGACATGACTTGTTCGTCAAGATCTCTTATTATTTTCAATGTTCCTTGCGTGTTGAGTGTTGACACGTGTAAACACATTGTTTTTCTTAATAGAGTGCAAGTCTATTATCATTGATATGAAGAGCGTGAACTCTAAAGGAAAGGAATTGATTCTCAAACCTTCTTCCATATACGCGTGGAAATGTTTTCGAGATATAAACAAATGTTAAATAATAGTTTTAGACTATTATTTTTTAGTGGCGGTGTATTTGGCCTCAGACTTTCTGAGGCTGACCTTAAGGTCAGATGGTAGACAAAATAAGGATTTTAATTCTGATTGGCTGAGCGGAACGTGGGAAAGTTAAAGAGATAGAAAATGTTTTCGTAGAGTTAAGTTTTATGCGTCGAAGAAAGCTGACGTGTCAATTTCGTGTGCGGAAACTGGACCTCAGTGTGGTGGGATAGCAACCCCACTGGCTCGTTGAAAAATATACACGTCGACGTGTTTAATGAAATAGATAAGTTCAAAAATCCCTTTTGTAGAAGTTCTCATTTTACCTCCGACCAAACCAACTAGCTATCACCCGTCCAAGAGAAGAAAGAAAAGAAAGAGAAGAAAGAGGGGAAGACAACTTTATTATGATCACCTCAAAACCGTCAACCAAAAAAGAACCTCAGAGGAGAGGGTACGTATGCAACAAAAAGCTCTATTTTGTTTTCATTTCGTGTAAACTGATGAGTGATGTGTACCCAACAGGGTCCTAATTAGAAATATATTTATATATATATAATTAAGTAATTCATTGAGTCTGAAAGAAACCTCAACAGAATGCAGAAACCACTCGACGGCCGTTTCCTCCTATATTTGGGACTCATCAGCAGTGCGCATCCACTACCGAGAATTGACAGTTGAGTTATCAAGCAAACGTCTTACCAACTGTTCCAACGGGCCTTGTTGACGAAGAGGTAGCAAATCAGACTCAATATAGCGCCGTTTGCTCACATATTCCGTGGTGGAACTCAACTGAAATTCTCTGTAACCATAGGACTGTGCCCCCAGGAGCCACGACTACTATAACCAAGTCGCTCAAACTGAAGCATTAGAAGCCAGATCAAGCAATGATATACACATGATAGAAATTTCTATCATATATATATATATATATATATATATATATATATATATATATATATATATATATATATATGAGATCCTTGGATTGAGTTCAAATGCCTTTTGGTACGATTCGCTTTAATGCCTTTGATAACTAGATCATGGACAAGAGATTCATCTGACATTAACCAGTAACTGATAACGTTCATAACTCTGAAATACGGAAGCCTATGGAGAACATAATTATGATGCATTTTTTCTTTATCGCCGGAAATATGATGATTGTATGGATACAGAAGGCTGTTATCTCCCTTTGGTGGAAATAGGTCACATCGCTTACGTGATGGTCTCTTAGTGACATTACTTCATACAGTAACTAGAGCGCTCAGTCAATCAGTTTGTTTACAGCAGCCAAATCAAATGGCTGCTTTTTTAGCCTAGGCTAAACAGCCCGGACTCAGACTAAATCCCCACACCCCTGCATAGCGAATTACAAGTCCATGGTACTGTTTCCTTTGGGAATATATCTTCCCCAGATATAGGAAGAAATACCAGTCCTCAATATGGGAAAGCCCGAGACTCTCCGTTCCTGTTCGTGGAATATGTCATCGCCTGGGGCATAGATGAATCCGGTCCATTGAATCTGGAGTCCGAAATATCGAAACATTTCCATATTACATGTAAGACGATTCTTTTTTGTACCCCTTACACTCTGCTTGTTGTGTAGTATGTGTAATATATTATTCTAAACGTGGGACAAGTGTATATATGTATATATAGTTTTGTAGTACAAAATTTTCTCTGAGAAGAAAGCATGTTTTTCATTCTTTTACATTTCAGCCATTCCATTCTGTCCGTCAATTAGGGTGTTATTATATCACGAATATAATAATGCCCATAATGGGGGAAATCCAAGTGAGGGAATATTTTTTTCTCCCAATCACTCTCTCCTGTTATATGCTAATTGTTTATTCTTATTTGAAACTTTTGATAAAATAAAGTATTGTTTTTTGTTTTTTTACCAAAATTGTCATCTCGACTCATCTACATCCTAAATGAGCTTATATACAAAAGTAAATGTTTAGTAAATAGAGTGTAATGAAAATGATTATTTATAATCAAATCACTGCTAGAATTTGATCCCTCATTCGAGAGACTTGGTTGCCAGTTTTTGAGAACAAGGAAATTGTTTCTTCTTTCCTGTTTTAGTACCCCAAACTTAGTCGATAGTTTTTTAAAAAATTTATTAGCAGTACTAATGAAAAAAAAATTTCAATCTGTTTCCGTTGACATAAAACGTCTTAAACTTTCTCTTCGATATAATTTGGAATGGAAACATACAAGCATAGAAGCCTGTACTCTTTATCGGCATAATATTTACTTTTTTAGGACTAAGATCATTACCTGGTTAGTATATATATATATATATATATATATATATATATATATATATATATATATATATATATATATATATATATATATATATATGTATATTACCTGGCCATTCGTATTCGAGGATACCAGTCTACTAGTGGAGATAAAAATAGTTTAGTGATACAAGTCTTACTAATTAACCCATAGCTGGGGAGAGAAGAGGTGGATTCATACTTTCCCCAAGGGTATTTTCGCGTAAGTGAATATAACGAACCCGACTGGAATTGGAACTCGGCTCTCCTACTAACAATTCCGATTACACGATCCACAAATCCAAGCTTGCAGAACCTGGTATACCCAAGCAGTCAACAATCTAGGCAATGACCAGGCTCGACGTTGCTTAACTTCGGTGATCGTACGGGAACTGTAAACCCACCTCAGGTTGATGAACGGCGCATGCTTCATACTGCGCCAACATACGGCGCGTTGTTCCTGGATGGGTCAATCGCTGAGTGGAACATCCCTGCGTCTGGCCTTGTTGCTCTGTGACAGCAACTGCATATATCTATTTTTACTAATATTCACTAAGTACAAAGTCCAAGGGCAACTCAAGGAAGGGGGTTACTGTGTGGAGTTTGTGGCAAGAAGACCGACAGCTAATAGTTGAAGAGGTCATGATTTAATTAACGAATACAATTTCAGAGTTTAGGCGGAGACGTTTTTTGGAATATAGAGTTGAAGTAAGCTTTATAAAGAACCGGAAAGCTGATCGTAAACAGGAAACAAGAAATGAATCTCTACCTCTGTTCAAAAGCCCGTAGAGTAGTTTAAGCTGGGCAATAGGCAAACATATCTACTCCTATTTTATATATATATATATATATATATATATATATATATATATATATATATATATATATATATATATATATATATATAAGCGGTTCTTATTGGAAAACGCTCAATATCAGTGATTGAGCTAACAGTCGTATTGGTATGAGTATGTAACACTGGGTTTCACGCTTTTGCAAACGACAAACAAACGTCTGATGATCGGAAAAAGCGTTATAAACTCACATCCATACGATTGAACATACATACATACATACATACATACATACATACATACATATCACACATTATGAAATGGACAAAGTCCGACAATTATTTAAAAACATTTTCATGTTTATACATTCTTTTTATAGATACAAGTGAAAGCTCTGTTTATAATAAACAGTACTAACAACATTTACCGGCCTGAATGTCCGAGAAATTTTCATAGAAAATATTCCCCCGTCCCCGACCGGAATTGAACCTGTGTCCCATTGGAACCGAACTATACTCTGTGGCTCAATTGGTTAAGGCACGTCAGGCTATATGACGGTTCCGTATAGGATACAGGTTCGATTCCTGTCAGAGGACGCATATTTTCTATGACAATTTCTCGGACATTCAGGCCGGTAAATGTTGTTAATACTGTTTATTATAAAACAGAGCATTTACTTAAATATTTGTATCTATAAAAAGAACGTATAAACATAAAATGCTTTAATATATATATATATATATATATATATATATATATATATATATATATATATATATATATATATATATATATATATATCGGTGTGTGTGAAAATATTTTTCATAAACATTTATTTAATTTTTTCCCAGCCCATAAATTAATTTCTTTTTTGATTTCCTGTAAAATAGTTAAGCACTTCTTGGAATAAATTTACCAAAACTAATAATATATTAACGCCAGATTTTGATATAATTATGGACGGCCGACAAAAATCAAATGAATTTCCATTTCCGCTTCCTTTTAACCATATTTTTCTATCTTGATTGTCCTCCCTAAATCTAATTTAACGCCAGTTTTAAGAAATATTTCTTTTTTTTAAACATTATTATTCAAATTCTTATCATGGCTTCATTGTCGTCTGTAATAGTAAATCAATGCAATTGAGAAATTCACCAAATCCCACCTTAACATACTCACACAAACACAGATATATTTGTACGTATATCTGTGGTATATATATATATATATATATATATATATATATATATTGTCATCCACAGACAGACTGTTTCGCTGTATCAGAGCTCATCAGTGTGGTTGACGTCCGGTTGCCTCTGGCTAGAATCGAAAACCGGCTGAATTCGCGTCAGTCGGAAATTTTACCCTGAAGCCGTTGGCGCACGGCAGAGAAGAAGGTGAATTTAAGCGTATTTATTTTTAGATAAACACACAGTGACTGGGAGAACTCGATTCGATTTACCGAAGAGTATATATATAACTTTTAAAAAGAAATATAGTATATTAAAAATTAAAATATTTTTAGAAATGTAGTTAAAACATATTCTAGCCTAAACAGCTCCTCAAAATCTTTAAGTATACAAATAGTAAAAATACCGTAAGAATTTTTGACGTTAAAAATAAAAAAAAATTATAAAAAAACCCAGACTACATGCATTTAGCGGATGTCAGAATTTGTTGAAAAATACATCCCTACCCATCCCTAAACATAACCTCGCCTTCGAATGTAACTATTAACTGATACAACGAAAATTAAAAAATTGAACACCCTACCACCCTTTGTCTAGATGAATGGATTTCTCGGTATCCTTGGAAACCCTCAATTATGAATCTTTGCTGTGCCTTTAAAACCGTAAATTTAAAAAAATAAGTTACTCCAAAATTCGCTTGACGAGGAAATGGAATTAATGTCTTTAGTTTAATAACAAAATTAAATTCGAAGGTTTTAGATTCCATTTTTGAAACATGGTTATTACTGTGTAGCGAAAAAACATATTTTAAATCAATTAATTTATAATATTAATGCTCTGTAAATTTACATTGAGAACTGTTGTGTAAAAATAAAAATATCTATAAGAACACCGGATTTTATATCTTACGGTTCTTTCTTTATATATATATATATATATATATATATATATATATATATATATATATATATATATATATATATATATATATACATGTTTCATTAAATAATATAGACAAGTGTTGTCTATTTATTTTATGTAAGTTCTTTTCATATTGTCTGATAAGCTTAATAACATTATCATTAAACAATGAAAGAAAATCACAATATTGATACATATTTTTAATCCAATCTAAGCTTTCGACTTACATAAGCCATTATCAAAGATGACAATTACACAATATATTTGAAATTCAAAAGATGTTTATGCTGACAAATAATGAGGTTCTGAAAACCAACAATTTATTGAACTAAGTAACTAATAATAACAAAACAAAAGTCATTGAAACAAAGCAAGTTCAGTCGACCAATGATGACAATTCCAGAACAACGTAACTATAAAATATATTATATATATTAATACATATATTAAGCAATACACGAACAAGAAATTGATGATAGTCTTGTTTGTTTACATGGATGATTTCCAAGCAATGATAAACACGTGCATATAAAACGCTGAAAGCGAAAATCGCACAACAGCTCATGACGTCACACATGACCACGCGAGAGTGAATCCGATGAGTATTGAGTATGGAAAGCCGTTGGTATGAACCAATGGCTTCTGTTACCAATTATAGGCATTTAAGGATATTTTTGGAGATTTCATAGTTTATTTTGTTCAGGTTAGGTTTCAACTGTTTTATGTATATAGCTTCAAGAATTTTAAATTTTTGTTTATTGTTTTCATGTTTAAGTATAGTTGTGTTTTCGACGAGGATTTTCCGGAATTGTGTATGCGGCCAGGCATGTTGTTTTAAATGCCTAAAAATGTTAGAGTTATCATTCAAATGTAGT
>OZ038494.1:11146710-11164210 GCA_964036315.1 Acanthosepion esculentum | reverse complement strand
ACATCCATGCGTTCGAGCATACATACTTACAACTCTCTGTAGCCCCTTGAGTGCTAGTGGCTTCCCGCCTTGCTTGGAGTGAAACGCTTAAAAAAGTTGAAATTCTTTGTATATATATGGAAGAAAAAGGGCTTGAAAAACTTAAGACTCACACGGCATATTTAAGACAAACGAGATGGAGAATGGCAGAGAGCCACCTGTCTGAAGATCTTATAGAAAGGACGGCGGAACGGAAGGCGTAGCAAAGGTAAAAAGACTGCTGTGGTTCACAAGAGATACAGTACTTTTGAGGGCAATAATCTTCCAGGGACTGAAAGCACGCAGCACAGAGAAGAAAAATGTGTTTACACTAACTTAAACGAGTTGAATTAAGTTCAAACGGCAACGTTTCTGTATCTGTCTATATTTCTGAGATGAGGTATTATGTACACTATTTACATTATTCGGACTATTGTCCTAATCTTTGTCGCCATATGTACTACAACGTTTCGGCCTTTCAGTATCTGTCTATATTTCTGAGATGAGGTATTATGTACACTATTTACATTATTCGGACTATTGTCTTCGTGTTTGTTGCCATATTTATTACAACGCTACGGCCTTTCAGTAGCTGTCTGCATTTCTGAGATGAGGTATTACGTACACTATTTACATTATTCGGACTATTGTCCTCATCTTTCCCTCAAGGACACATGGGACAGTGGATAAAGGCGTTAGTTAGATCCAGTGACAGGACACAAAGAGTGTGAGGTCAATACCCGGTTAAGGCAGTGGAGAACTTTCAGAGGGTAATTTTTACAGGATATAACTGATACCTGACATTCATTAAACATGGCACGTGGAACTAGAACAGTCTACCCCAGCGTGCGAAATAAAGGGTTCAGTTCGACATTCCAACTACCTGAAGAAGGCCGGAGCGTACATCGGCCGAAACGTTGTAATAAATATGGCGAAAAAGATGGGGACAATGGTCCAAATAATGTAAATAGTGGACCACGTTTCTATTGAAATTTTTATTGTGCTTTTCCAATTTTCGAATGAGTAGATAGACTACAGAATCTTGTGGATAATCTGTCAAAAATTGACGTTTCCCTCCGAGTACTTTTGTCCGTTACGTGCTTTGCCAGGAACAAAACGCTGAAAGCATTACAGACATGTATTTGTAGTTATTTCCTGCCATTTTCAGGAATGTTACCTTGACAGTATATACTGTTTTAATAGTGGTACCATGTATAGCATCGTTTCACAGTGTTTGAAAACACTGGACGCAAGAGTATTATATATTTTATGCGTCTCACACGTTATTTGATTGGCATTTTAAATTCCCGTCCCCTGTGGTCAATGGCGTCATGAATACGATACATATGAATTTCAATTAGAAATGTAACGCTGCGACAGATGCACGAATTAGCTAACAATTTTTGTCTACAACTTTTACTTCCTGATAATGACATTTGAACATTCTTGAATCGAAAGAAAACATTACTATTTAATACAAATCCAAACCGATAGATAGATAAATTCTAGCCGTTAGCTAATTAACGTCACCTTGATTTGAAATTTAAGTTAAAAAAATGAAAAAAAAAAACCGCTGTTTAATACCAAGCACTGACGAAAAATGCAGGATCAACCGATAACGTGTTATTTGTAAAATTCTTGATTGTCTTAACACACACACACACACACACACACACACACACACACACACACACACACACACACACACACACACACACAAAACCTCAAGAGATTCAGCTGCTCTGCGAGTAGTGGACCTGGTTCTTACCTTCCGAAGCCTGTTTTTGATTTTCTGCAGTCGTTCTGGTTCGTTCGGCTTGCAGTCTTTCTTTTTCTTTGTTCTGATGTTTAAAATGCCCAATATAAAGAATTTGGTGCAGTTTGAAGCTGCAAATATGTTTCTCTCTGTGTTCCGACATCCCCCAAAGCTCTCCTTGGAGAACCCCTTGCATTTGCTTTCTCTTGAGTTGTTAAAAGTCTTGTTTGATGTTGTTCTACAGTGGTGTGTCACTTCGGAATTAAAATGGTTGATCTAGCCACGCCGAGAAGATTAATGACCGAGGGTCATGACGACGAATGCATAGTTTCTTGGATAGTTGAAATAAAGTTCTCTGAAGTACCAAGCGCTTCGATAAGGCCGATAATATAATTAGCGAGTAATTTGACACTGGCAAAAATCTCAACGCTGAACGCGTGAACCGAAATTAAACTTTTGACATGACTTCAGACACTCTTCTTTTGTAGATTTAATTTTTCTCGTTATTTTATATCAAAAAGGCTTTCATATCTGTATTTTCTTTTTTTTAGGGTCCACGTCTAATTCCTGTAAAAAAACAACAAAAAAAAAAACAATCTTTTCACTGGCCCAAAGAAAATTTCACATAAGCTCGCGAATTTGTTTTGTCTTTTTCTTCAGCTCGCCGAGCAATATGTTCAAACTCAAAGTTTACTTTTGTCTAAGGCGATCGAATTTCTTTCCGTGTTTTTTCTCAACTCGCCCGAATTTAAAACAGTGGGTAAATGGAGTTATTTTAAAAAGATCTGTATTCGGTCATCACAGAAAGAAAAATCTTGTTTATATATATATATATATATATATATATATATATATATATATATATATGTATATATATAGTTTACGAAAAACTAGGTAATCCGTATGGGTAGACCCAAGGAGGTTAAAATCCAGAGAGCTCAATGTAAATCAGAGCTAATAATTTAAATAAAAACAGACCACTTTAAGGTTCCATATAATAAATTATTTCACCACAGCCCTTTTAAAGGACAGCGGATCATCAGATTTTATTTCCGAAGGGTTGAAACGAATATATATATATATATATATATATTTGTCATCCACAGACAGACTGTTTCGCAGCTCATCAGTGTGACTAGACGTCCGGTTGCCTCTAGCTAGGATCGAAACCTGACTGAATTGGCATCGGTCGGAACTTCTACCACGAAGCCGTCGGCAGGGATGAAGGTGAATTTTAGCGTGTTTATTTTTAGATTTAGATAAACACACAGTGACTGACAGTGACTCAATTCTGCCGAAGAGTCGTGCAATATTAGCTTAAATAATCACTGTTTACAAACTCACACCTCAAACCAAAGAGCTCAACCGAAATTAATTTTTCAGGAGCCTAAATGCATATATATATATATATATATATATATATATATATATATATATATATATATATATATATATATATATGCATTTAGGCAGAAAATTCTATTTTAGGTAAGTCTGATTAAATAAATTAATTTTTCTTTGCGCCCCTGATGATGATCCCACCAAGAGATGGAAAGTACTTTGGAAATAAAAGTGATTCTTCACTGTTACATCGCTGCATCATTTGATTGTATTTGAGGAATACGAATTGATTGTACTAAAAATAATGTTTGCAATTTACTTAATGAGGCATATATATATATATATATATATGTATATATATATATATATATATATAGACAGCAAGAATTAATACAAACAGGTTTACTTGAGTATCTATTCAACTTTTTATATATTTTTCCAACTTCCGTATGACAAACGTTTATTAAATATTAACCATATGGCAGAAATATAGCACGTACAAAAAGGTTATATGTTTGGAATTTTCGGACACGCCTGTGCCCTTCATCAACGGTCCAAGAACAACCAGAGAAATGAGAATTACGGTTTATATTTAATAAATGTTTATCGTACTGATTTCCTTGGTACCCTTCCGTTTGTCCTAGTTTTATTAAACAACTTATCTGTTTTACCCCCCACATATATATATATATATATATATATATATATATATATATATATATATATATATATATATATATAAATCGTGGCCTGACGATTGCGTCTAGCATGAAACAGCCTGTGGCCTCTAAGTGTTGACTTCAATGTTCACCCTTTATATTTACACACGCTCTATCTCTGATATTGAGCATTTTATCCTATAAGTATAGCACACTTTAAGACTATATTTCTTCATATATATATATATATATATATATATATATATATATATATATATATATATATATATATATATACACACACATATATATATATATATATATATATATTGCCGTCTCTTTCTCTATGTGTGCATGTGTGGCTTTTACATGTTCTCTGTGTATACGTGGAATTAGGTTGGTGCCTGCTCTTTATTTCGATGTGTGCGTCTGTATGTGTGTCTATATGTGTGTTGTGATAATGTGCGTCTGTTAGGTTTTGTGTATGTGCGTGTTTATGCGTCTCTTTCTGCATTATTGTGTTTTTGTGTGGTCTACTCTTTATGTGAGTTTGTCTCAATTGTCAGATGTCTTGCAAAATTCGGTACATGATATATATATGTGAATGTGGTGTACGCGGTTGTGTACGTATACGATAGTCATTTTGAAGTGTGTCATTGCCTGTTTTATGAAAAAATGTATATGGATGTGGGATTATAGATACCTTCATGCGCGTTCTTAAAATAGAAACGTAACGTAATTAAAGAAAGTTTGTTTTTTTTACATCAAAATTATTCTCATAAAAAGTAACTTTTACCCTCGAATGGGTCTAGACTCCCACTGGATAAAACATAAAATATATTTAAAATAAAACCATATTCCTAGAAATAATCGATACCCAATCAATACAGAATTATCTAAATGTCAATAGACTTCTAATTTCTATTCTTTCCTGCGTTTAAATTTTCTGTTTGACTAAGTATTCTGGGTAAATAAATTACTCTTCATGGTTACGAAAAAGGTTAATCTTAAGTCAGAAGCGTTGAAGTCAGTCGCAACTCGAAATTTTATTCTTCTATCTCGTATTGGCCTTCCCGTAAACAGGTTGGTAGTTTGTGGTTTTCTTTATAATATTCTGCTATGGAATTTTTTTTTTATTTCACATTCTCTTGGGTTGAATTCGTGAACAAAATCTAAGAGGAAGGCTGAGCTCCTCTTTCTGTTGTTGCTTGGTGATCTGTTCAATGCGAGTCAGGTAGTTCTGTCCACAACATCTCCAGAAGAAGGTTTCGTTCAAGGTTGCTTCTGTGGTGACACGGTTGCCATGTTGTTATTTTTCTCCTCCCTCTCTTTATCCATTTGTCAATAAAATGAGTTTATTCACGAAGGAAAAAAAAAAACGCTTTTTGAATCACCAGATTTCCCGCTTGGTGGTAAGCTCAGACCACCGAGGATTCGAGATGTCAAAAATGAAGAATTTACTTTGGTTGTTTTGGAGAGTTTTTGGGTGATAATTGCCACAGGGTATAGTGAAAAAGCTTACGTTACAACACAATAATTCACCAGAGAGTCATATTATATTAAATCAATTGCTAGTTCAGTGTTTCGTTCTCCACAACCTTGTACATTTATAAATTTACTATTAGTACATGCATCGAGTATTTCTGCCACATCTTGTCTGTTGCTTCTACAAAATCCTCAAAAGAATCTGAAACGTTATCAGTCTTGACCTGGCATCTCGATTTCAGTCCCTTTCCCTCCGCCGTAACGCAGCTTCCCTGTGCCTTTTTTTCTATAAATATATCTTTACGTTAATTGCTCTGATGGTTTTCACACATTCGTACATTGATTACACGAATTGAATCGCAGAACTGGATTGGCGGTTAGGTCAAATAATTCCATGGAGAAATCGCTAGACTTCACCGTCAGTTCTATGCTAACTGTTTCTTCTACCACACTTCTATCTTGTTGAACTTTTTGAATGCTTCTTGCTTTCTCTTGAACTATAATCTTAAAATTAAAGGCAACGCCAATCGTTTTTTTTCTGTTTACTTGAACCTTATTCTTTTATTGTTCTTCCTGTTTTGTTCCTTCTCAGTAACCCTTTACGTCTTAGCGACTTTTATCACCTTGCTTGGAATGAAATGATTAAAAGAAATATATTGTCAATCATTTTTATAGTTTGAATGATTAGTTTTCTACTGCGGATCAACTCATTGCAGGTTATTTAAAGCCAGAAATTATTTTTCGATTGTAAAACCTTCTTCCCTTTTAAAAGAATAATAATGATTTAGTGATAAAAGTCTTACTAATTAATCCATAGCTGGAGGGAGAAGAAATCTATTCATACCTAATCAGAGTTTGATAAACAACAAAATATAGTGGATATAAAGCGGGTGATCAATTTTATATTACAATTAATATATAAAATGACACCTCAATTTGTAGCCACAATAGTTTCCATATATTTATATTCCAGAGAATGCAAATAAATTGAAAAGACATGCCTGTGTAGATAATCTGTATTTAATTGATTGATTCGTTGTCTCCGGCTTATCAAGCCTTTTCAGATATTTTTTTTTTTTTTTTTTAAGCGTATCACCCCAAGCAAGGCCGGTGGCCCCTATCACGCATGGGGTTACAGAAGGGTTGGAGGAAGAGCAGATAGGAGTGGTAAAGGAAGGGATGTGGAGAAAGAGAAGGACGGAGGGTCGATCGACGCAGGGGTGTTACGGGAGATATAGAGCGAGAGCAGATAGGAATGAAAGATGTCAGGAAGTGGATAGATCAAGGCAATTGGAGATGACGATTGACGCTACACTTAAACCGTTGGAGATTGTATTTGTCAGGGAAGGGAGTTCCATAGGCGAGATGTGCGAGACATGAAGCTATTGGAGTAGAAAAGACGTCTACATCTAACAGTTTCAACGGTGAAGGGGTGGGAACGGGATGCCAGCCTCGTAGGACGCTTAAATTCACGAGGCTTAGGGACAAGCGAAAGCAACTCCCCAGAGCAATTACCGTGGAAGTACTTGTAGAAAAGGCAGAGCGATGCAACATCGCGTCTGTGAGAGAGCGACTGCAGACGAGATGACAGATCAGGGCCAATCACATTGCATATCCGTCTCTGGATCTTATCAAGAACCCTGAGGCAACACGCAGTGGCCCCAGACCATAAATGGCAGCAATACTCCATGCAAGGTCGAATGGTAGACTTATAGACTTGGAGGATCGATTCCGGGGAGAAGAATTTCCTGGCTCGGCACAGGGAACAAACTTTTCTAAAATACTCTCAGATTGTAAGAACTTTTTTGGAGATAATAATAGTTTAGTGATATATGTCTTACTAATTAACCCATAGATTGGGGAGAAGAGGTGGATTCAGACTTTCCCCAGGGGTACATGCACGTAAGTGAATATAATGAAAATAACTGGAATTGTAACTAGGCGCTCTGATTAACAGTTAACAAGCCATTGTCTATGATATACCCCATACATGAAAGGTTACAGCTCCTGGTATTCCAAATCTAGATAATGACCAGTTTCCACATTGCTTAACTTCAGTGAATTTATGGGAACCGGTGTTTCAACGTGTTGTGCAGGTAACATAGTGTTGATGGCGGACACAGAAAAGAGACAGGTCTTACCATAGAAGGATGGCGCGAAGAGAGGATTAAACGTCATTCTATGTTATAGCCCAACATGTAAACAAGTACCGGTCGGTGGACGTCGAGGATTTTGAGGAGGAGACGTCGATTGGAATGCTGAAGGAATCAAAGCAGATTTCTCAGTAGTCAATATATTTTTGGGAATTACTATTCCTTGTTTTTGGTTTGAGACAGGGATCGGAAATCCGCTGTCCTCGGACTACATCCGGCCTGCGAACGATTTTTGTCCGGCCCGCCAAATTTGCACTTACACACTAATTATCTAATTAATTTCTGAAGCAAATTGTAGAAAAATATCAAATGGATTTAATCGACTTACAATGCGACAAATGATTTTAAATCAATATTTATTTCCGAAACCACTGTTAACTTCACTGAACTTATTTTAATTCTTCTTAATAACTGCAGTGTTTCTTTCCAGGTTCCAGGGTGGACTGAAAAGTTCATAGGCCAACTATGAAGGGGTGATGCTAGAGCCGTGAAATCTTGCACGCATTAATTTCAACTCTTCTTATTAATGTATTAATATAACAAAATCTCACAATCTAAAAATATTTTTGGCACTTGTTATGGCCAAGAGGTCACCCAAGAAGTCACCCAAGAGGTCAGTCATTAAGCGAGGTTAGATATTACATAAGATTTTAACACTCGTTTCTTTGTTTCTAACGAAATGTTCGTATCTTGCCATACCTCGCTTCGCTTCTGAAAGGCGAATTTCGAAATATTTATCTATGGACAAATTTCTGTGTCATATTTTCCTTTGTCTGTTACTAAACTACCCGGATAGTTTAACATCTTTAACTACGAGGATGGGCTGAAAACATTCATAGGCTGACAATGAAGGAGTGATGCAAAAGACGTGAAATATTGTATTATTTCTAAGTCTTCTTGTTAATAACTGCATTCTTTCTTTCCAAGTACGTGATGGGCTGAAAAGTTCATAGGCTAACTATGAAGGAGTGATGCTAGAGCCGTGAAATCTTGCACGCATTAATTTCAACTCTTCTTATTAATAACTGCATTGTTTCTTTCCAGTTAAACTTACATGTGACTGTTCAAAGAAGACTTTAAATTAACTGGTAGCGACTTCATTTGAAAATGGACAAGTGCTTAAAGAAAAAGGGTTTAGCTCCCAAGGACATTCATACTGACATGGTTGCTACGTTAGGGGATAAAGCTCCGGTTTTATGAAAAGTGCAAATGCTGGCAGGTGAATTTAGGAAGTGAAAGGAGAGTCTTAAAAGTGATCCAAAATCTTGACGTCCTGCAAGTTCCACCACCGAAGAAAACTTTGATCGTGTTTATCACGTAGTGATAGATGACAGGCGATTGATTATGATTCAAACGACGAAATGCAAATAGCAGACCACATGAAAGAGTTTAGAAATGAGAAGATTTAGAGTCGGTGGGTGCCACATCTATTGACATCTGATCAAAAAACAACGCCAGTTTGATCGCATCACCGGAAAATATGACATTGTTTGAGGCAGATCAAGCTTTCTTTTCTTGAACGTTTCCTTAGCTAGGATGAGTTAGGGTTCATCACTCTAGTGGAAATACCCATCAATACCTGCTCCAAAGAAGGCTTAGGTTGTTTCATCATTAGAAAAGCTGATGGCTTCAATTTCTTGGGATGCAAAAGGCATTATATTTATTGACTATGTTGAAAAGGGCCACACCATCAATGGAGAGTACTATTCCAACTTCAAGAAAACTGGGGATGTTGTTTCATCAGGACAATTCTTCAGTATACAAGTCCTTGGTGTTTGTGGTTGACTGTGGCTTTGGACTCGTTTATCACCCTCCTTAAGGATTGTTCTGAGAGAAAGAAAGAAAGAAAGAAAGAAAAAAAGAAAGATAGAAAGAAAGAAAGAAAGATTATCACAGGATTGTTCTGAAAGAAAGAAAGATTATAACAGGATTGTTCTGAAAGAAAGAAAGAAACAAATTTAATATATATATATATATATATATATATATATATATATATATATATATATATATATATATATATTTATATTTACACACGCTCTATCTCCGATATTGAGCACTTTACCCCATAAATATAGCACACTTTAAGACTATATTTCTGCATATATATATATATATATATATATAATATGGCGAAGTTTATCACTTTGCTGAGTGGGATTGGTTCAGTGATGTCTACTACATAGTTTAGTCAGCACATCAAGGTAATATCTTCACTCTTCAGGGCTTGTTGTTTTCTCTGCTGCTATTTCTCATTTTTGTCGTATTTATATGTAGTTTAGTGTAATTTGATATCTTTTTATAGGTGGGTGATGTTTCACTTTATGGGTGTTGTTGTAATTACTTAAGTGGTATGGGGTATCTTGGTGTTTGTCTTTGTGTTGTGGTGACCGCCTTTTGACTGTAATTTACTTAACTGCTTCATGGTGGATTCGATCTTTTTACTATATTGGGTTGAAGTATTTTATTGTGTCGATGTGTAGGATGTTATTCACACACACACACATATACATATATATATATATATATATATATACAGACACATACACATATACACATATATGAAAAAATGCATAAAAAGATATTAAAATATATACATAGTATGCATGTTAATATATAACTTTCAATATATCCAAAGTAGATATCTAAACGGTTTAACCCATATATGATTCACATGATTACAATTACATGCATATAGATACACACATCCATCTTATATAAAAGAAACGACAAAATATATTAAATACATATTACTAATATTCTTCTATTTAATATGATATTAGTAAAAAAATGCATAAGCATTTATGCAAGTCAACAGAATTTACTAATGGAAACTGGTAAATATGCAACCATGAATTTGTTTCTGAACTTAAACAAAATATAAAGAAATAAATTTGATAAAAATGAAGATATATTTACGTTCAATATAAACTTTAGTTTGCATTAATAAACAAATGGTTATTCGAATTTCTTTATAAACCATACTCAGGTAATGAGGCTACCTGATCAATGGTAGATAGATACGTTTGTACACGGTTAAAGGAAAGTCATTGGCTTAGTGTGATAACATGAGAATTCGTTTATTAATTGTCTTGTTAGTCGAACTGTGAATTTATCAACACCCCCGTTAAAATGCTGAAGTTTCTGGGCTAATCTATAAATCCTGATGAAGTTAATCAAAATAAGGTGATATTTATATAATTGCATAGGTTATGCACTGTTTATACGTCTTGCATTCAGTACGCCTTGTGAGTGCAAAATTTTCTAAGCCCCTTTTCCTCATGATGCGCCGTAGAGATTTCAGCTACCTTTTCTCATTATAAGTGACATTTTTGTTTTATTTTACCTTTTACCCTGAACCTCTACGTTGCTTACGTGTTCAGTTAGAGCTAGTCAGTTTAAAGGGTTTTTTGCTCTACCTGGCAGTTAAATTTAATTAGATAGTAATTAGTAATTTCACAACAAAGATGAGGAGAACAGTCCGAACAATGGTGTAAATAATTAAATTACATCATCTCGAAATATAGACCGAAATTATTTTTTTGGTCTCTCCTAATCCCTGTTCTGCCATCCATCTACACAGACTATGAGATATAGTTACACGAATGAAGATATATTTGCCGTCAGAATTAGAATTTCGTTTGCATTTGTAACTATAGGTTATTGTAATATCCGTATAAACTATATTCAGGTTATGAGGCTACATGTTAGATGGTAGATAGATCCGTCTGTACACGGGGTGAAGCAAAATCATTGGCTTTGTATCAGAACATGAGAATTCTTACTTTAAATGGCTTGTTAGTCGAACTGAGAATTTCTTAACACACCTTTCAACAATACTGTTATTTCTGGGATGACCTATAAATCTAGATCAAACTAACCAACATTGTGTGATACTGATAAAGTTAGACTTATAATTTGTTTAATTAACTCAGTAGTTGAATGTCGAGTAGCCCAGAAACTTGGATAAAAAATATATGGAGGAGAGGTCTGCAAATTTCATGGAATATTTCCTACATTTTTCTTGCCAAATTACAGACAAGTGTATGCCTCAACAATCTCTGATTAGAACACCCACGCATAAGATTGCTAGTTCTGCAACTAGGAAGTTTGGTTATTCGTGTCGTGCTAGACAATTTTCTCAACAGAGTCTTACATATTTAGAAGTCTACCATTCGTCCATGCCTTGAATATTTCTACCCCATCTGATCTGATGCTTCTGCTATGTATCTAGAGATTCTTAAAATCCAAAACAGAATATGCGGTAATATTGGTCCTGACATGGCACCTCGGCTTCAGTCTATTTTCTATCGCCCTAACGTAGTATACTCGAGCCTTTTCTATAAATATATTCATTGTAATTTTTCACTATAATCTTAACCGGTTAAAGTTTTCCCCACACGTCTCCATAAATTATGCCCCTTATTCTGAAATATTCTACCTAGAGAAGATCTTGGGCCTTGAACTGGGTGAATATGATTGTAAAAAACAAACTATTCATTATGAATTTGGGTATACTACTTGTCGGTACGGTTTCATTCGCTTAAGCGCAGTACTAGATTGGCAACAAGGTCTCATCAATTTACAGTGTAATTAGATAGATGTAACCGTAATTTCTATGCTAATGATCTCTTCTCTCGCACTTCTCCCTTGTGGAACTCACTTCCGGCTTCTTGCTTTCCAGTTCATCTTCAAAAATTTAAATTCAATGTCAATCGTGAGACATGGTTACCACAAAATCACTTTACAATTTAAAAAATATATTGCAAAAACAATTCCTTTGGCACCACAACTAGATGAACTTCAAACAACCATCATTTTCCAGTAAGATGGAGTACCACCAGATTGGGGACTGCTTGTTCGTAGGTTCCTAAATCAAATTCCAGATCGGTAGACCAATTCCCTGGCTACCTCGTTCACCAGATATCAATATGGGGTTAGATTAAAGATATCGTGTATATCCTGTATCGAACACGAGACATCACTGATCGAAAGCAAAAGATCATTGATACCATTGCCACCATTGATGCGTCTATGCTACAGCGAACATGGCAAGAAATCGAGTACCGTCCTGATGTGCTTCGTGCAACTAATGGCGCCCATATAGAGGTGGAGTAAATTAGCTAAAATAATTCAATATCTAAATATTTCTCTGTTCATTTGATTTTTTAATAATATTTTTACATTTAAAAAAGACTTTATAAACAGCCAGTATTCTGTCTTCTTAATTCCTGTTCTTTTATTGTTCTCTCTCCATAATAATGTTTCCTTTTTTCTCATATCCTCTTCCACCCAGTAATTTCGTGCGCTTTAGTGGCTTTATGCCCTTCCTCAGTTTAAATGTTTCGTGTTATTTATGACGAGGTGTGGAATCTACAAAAAGGGATTTTCTCAACCATCACCCACTTGACCTGAATGGAATATAATAAGTAAGTGAAATCCTTTGTGGTCAAATGCTACTTAATCGGAATTGCCAAATTCCAGGCTTATTTAAACAGTTACAGTTGCCAGTGATACTGGATCGCCCATGTAGATTTCGGCAGAGGGGTGGCGGGAAATCACAGTGCTGGCTGATTGAATGGAAAGCTGATACATAGCAGAAACTCGCCTAAAACCATGAAATGAAATCTCTGGATAAACAAACAATTATATTTTAAACAAGTATCAAGGCTTCATTACACACCGTGATGTCTGTAACCACGTTTTATTTCCTTGCGAATAGATGATGTCTACAGACCCCCTACCGAACACTTTCACAGTTGCGCATTTTATATCATATTTGACGGCCTTTACTGATCTGTTTTGAAAAAAAAAAGCGAACATCTCAATTATTTTAAACGAATTTACCCCAAGCAAGTCAGAAAAGCCAATAAGGCACAAATTCGCCGTGAAAGAATTCGAAAACAAAAACATTACTAAGGAGAAAGAAGAATAGAAGAATAATCAGAAAGACAGACGATAACGATTGACATTGCATTTAAATGTTTGAAGGTTAAAGTTAGTCGGGAAGCATAGATCCGGAAGAGATTTCCACAAGCGAGAAGTGCGAGAAAAGAAGCTATTAGCATAAAACTTACGGTTGCATCTATCCATTTCAACTGTAAAATGTTGAGATCTATCTGCCAATCTAGTACTGCGCTTAGATTCATAAAGTCAAGATACCTTAGCGAAGACCTTACCTGAACAATTACCATGAAAATATTCATAGAAAAATCACAGGGAAGGAATTTTAGCTCGGTGGGAAAGTGACTGAGGCCGAGACGCCTGGTCAGGTTCAATAATATTGCTGATTCTCTTTTGGATTTTATCAAGAATCTCTAAATAGCAGGAACACTGTGCAATCTGTGACAGCAATACTCTGAGCATAGGAGAATGGTTGATTGTTTTGTGATATCCATCTTCTTATATGGCAGTGGATGCTGGGCAAATCCCCATGGATGAGGAAAAAACTAGAGATAGCAGAAACGTAATTCTACAGAAGGATACTGAGAATTGCATGGACGGAACGGGTAAACAAAGAAGTCTTAAAGAAAATGGCACCAGAAAGATCGCTTATGCACAGAATAAGGAAAATACAACTGGAATTCTTTGGTCACATAAAGAGGAAGGCAGCTTGGAAAACTTAACACCCTGAGGGCATATTGAGAGCAGGAGAGACAGGGGAAGGCTGCGAGCCACTTACCTGACGAATGGATGGTGGAAACCGGGGTCGTGGGATTCAGCATAGGGAGAAACACTGCTAAGAGCCACACGAGATAGGAAGTTGTGGAGAACCATGATTGCATGTGTCCTGAACGCATGTGACACATAGAAGACGATTTCTCAACGTCTTCCGCAGTGACCCACTAAAGTAAGTTTAATTAATACAGATAAGGGCAAGAAATGTACTTTTGTTTGTCTCCCATGAAAAAAAAAAAAAAAAACAGAATGTTTATTGTTCAAACTTTTGGCCGATGAGTGAAAACTACTCAGTATAGTAATAAATCTTTCGAAGCCAGACGCAAAGCCAATCGTCGGTCGACGCGTCCGTTTCTTTCGACGCATTCTCTCTTCAGTAATTGAATTTCGAAGCAGCATACAGGTGAAGACGACCGCCATTTTGTAACGCTGGCGCCAATGTTTGGAAGTCAACAGATCTTCTCGCGGCACAGACGTTATATGTAATTTCTAGCGAGCCTTTCTTTCAAACTAGCTTATTTACGACACGCGTGCTTATAAGATTACGACTTCTCCCAGGTTTCTCTGTTTAGAGAAGCAGACACTCTTTTCATTACTCGGTATTCAATCGGAGATTCAGTCTATGAAAAAGAAAAAGAATAACTTTCTGAAATTTACAAAGTGTTCGAGATATTGCTCCAGTTGCAATGTGTATCTTATATTGGGCTATTTATTGCATCGACTTTGTAAGGTGAACCTTCATCTATCATCACGTACGTTCAATATCAGCAAACATTACTGGCTTTTGGAGGCATTTACTTGAATCTTACCTACTTGACGATTGTCTTGGGGCAAGCATACTAAAACCAATAAGTGTTTCTTTCTGAAGTTTTGAGATTAAGATATCTTTATACAGGGAATCCCATAAAATGTACGCAGCATTTAAATAACAATAAATGCAATGTTTATTTACCATCAAACATTAAAGTTAAGAAATATCAACAATTACTTACTTCCAAAGGTGATTAACGGTTGAAATTAAATATTAAATGAAATTAAATACATGTTTATAAATGTTAAAACTGACGAAGTCAAAAAGTGAGTACATTTTTCGGATAACATGTATCTCTCTTTCTTTCTTTCTTTCTCTCTATCTCTCTCTCTCTCTCTCTATCTCTATCTCTCTCTCTCTATATATATATATATATATACATACATATATATACATATATAAATATATATATATATATTACAATGAATGATTCATACAGAAAACAGATATAGAAGTTAATGATAAAAATGATTCATTGTAATGTAAATTGAACTGCACCACATACTTGATATATATATATATATATATATATATGCACACACACATATATATATATACATAGTTGGTTTCAGCCATTGCCTCCAGAAGACTTCGGAATCGCCAGCAACACTTATGGGCGGTCTCCTTCTTTAAGTTGGTGAATGATGCCTTAATCCTTGCTTTCAGTTGGCCTTTGCTGTTATAACTGCGCCCCAGACATAATATTCAAGGGGGTTGCAGTCTGCGGAGCTAGGTGGCCAGATGTAAAGGGTTGTGCGTTCGTAGAAATTGTCTAACAGCCATGACATTGTTCCCAAACTTGTGCAGCAGTAGTGCAGAGTCCTGTTGCCAGACATAGGATTTTCCAGCAGCCACCCTCTTGACCCACGGCAGCATTACCTCCACAAGGTACTTGAATGTTTGCCTCTGTTTTTGTCTGAGGCCCTGTGGGAAGATATATGGAGGCATAATGTTATCATCATTAGTTGTTGTGGGGCTCTCCCCTTTTTACACAATATGGACTCGTCTAAAGTATACTTATTCTGACGGAGTGGAGATACGTTGAGTATACAGGGTGTTCACAAAGAGATACGTTGAGATAAGTTTGAGATACGTAGAGTCCACAGAGAGAGAGAGAGAGAGAGAGAGAGAGAGAGAGAGAGAGAGAGAGGGGGGGAGAGAGGGAGAGAGAGAGAGATAATTACGGCTTCACTTACAGAAACTTGTACATATACTTTCTACTAACCCATATTTGTGGACTACTAATCTTAATTTCAAGTTTGTATTCTTACGTTCAATACACTTATTTTTCTATTTCAATTACTGGCGTTATTTATTTATTCGTGCAGGATTCCATCCCCGGAATCCACAACAATATATATATATATATATATATATATATATATATATATATATATATATATATATATATAATCCTTGTGAGCCAGGAACTACCTACCTAGGTTTCACCTAAATGGATCGTCAGGATTATATATATATATATGACCCACGGCAGCATTACCCCCACAAGGTATTTGAATTTGGACTCTGTTTTTGTCTGAGACGCCTTGGGAAGATATATAGAGGCATAATGTTGCCATCATGAGTGATGACACCAAACACCATGATGTTTAATAGATATATCATCTAAATTTTTCCGAATACTCTGCATGGTCACACAAACACTCGGAAATGCCTGTCAATTTGTGCAATTGTTCTTCCGCTATTTTTTCTATGGAATTTAAAACAAAACGTTATTAAGTGAATATTCCTAGTATGAGTTATTAATGCAAATATACAGTATTTACATTAGTCGGACTATTGTCCTCATCTTTGTCGCCATATTTGTCACAACGTTTCGGCCGTTGTACGCTCCGGCCTTCTTCAGGTGGTTGGAATTTCGAACTGAACTCTTTATTTCGATCACTGGGGTAGCGAGCCTTTCTTTAAAACTAGCCATGTGCCATGTGTCCTCAAGGACACATGGCACAGTGGATAAAGGCGTTGGTTAGATCCAGTGACCCGGTTAAGGCAGTGGAGAACTTTCAGAGGGAAAATTAGCAGGAGATAACCGATAACTGACATCCATCAAACATGGCACGTGGAACTAGAACATTCAGAAAAAAAACATCCTAACCAGGAGAATCAGACCAGATGTGACAGAAATATTCAATGCAGGGACGAATAGTAGACATATAAATGTGTCAGATTCTGGCAAGAAAAATTGTCACAGTGAACGAACTTTTCTAGCAGCAGACCTAGCAATTGATTCGATATACGATTTTGTCAGGTTTTCCTACAAATTTTCTTCGTTTCTGGACATAAATTTTATAAAAATTGTCCGAATGTTTTATAGATCCAAGGATTTTCGGCTATACTTTTTACCTATTATCAAGGATGAATTTTCTTTTACATATAAATGAATATGTAGATTGTTTTAAGCATGTATCTAGAGGTATAGGAATGTTTTATTTTCCATACACGGTCAGCACGTTGTGGCCGTGTTCATAGTTGACATTATTATATATAATTTATCTCGTGAAAAGAAAATAATTACAGGAACACATGAAAAACTAATTAAAAACTTTCTCAATCGTTTTAACGAAACTTGCACATATAT
>OZ038494.1:11129210-11141710 GCA_964036315.1 Acanthosepion esculentum | reverse complement strand
CGGTTCTTCATTTATGGGAAAAAAAATACCAAATGACTTCTTTATCATGTGGAGATTAAATTTAAGATAGATTTTGTAATTCTCGTTATAATCTAACGTATTAGCGCCCATTAGATACCCGAAGCTGTGTATCAATTAGGAACTTAACTTTTGGCTACATGATTACTTGAATAGAATAAGGGACCATATGAAGGCGTGCTAAGTTTTTACTAATAATAATTTTTTTTTCTTCTTTGTACCGTCTCACTTTAGGACGTGGGCGATTATAGATTCATAGCTCTCCACAATTTCCTGTCTTTTATTGTTCTTATGAAATTATGGCCCAGTGGATAAAAGTGTTGGCTGAAGTAATCCATTGACTTGTGCCAAAGAGTTGCGATGAACAAAGGCTTGGAGATTTCAGTTACTAAGAGAAATAACATAAACAGAGATATCCGGAAAAAGGCATGGCACGTGGAACTAGAACATTGTAACCCGGTGGACATAATAAAGGGCTCGTTTCGGAATTTTGCCTGGAGCGTCCATGAATTTGACAACAAAGATGAGGACAATAGTTCGAACACTGATTTTAGTTACAAGACCTCATCTCAGAAAAATAAACCGAAATTATATTTCTGTCTCTCCTAATCCCTGTTCTGCTGTCTATTTATAAAAACAGTATTAACGGTATTTAACGACCTGGATATCCGAGAAATTTTCATAGAAAACGATAGATGATAATAAATAAATACACTTTTTATTAAATAAACAGAATGCTTACTCAAACGCGAGCATCCACTAAAAATAAAGTATAAATTGATAACATCTTCTTTATTAGTAAATAAAAAAACTCATGACTTCTTTAGAATAATTGCTACTACTGATGTCTACATTTGATACGAAACTGAGCGGATAGGATAATTTCAAGTGTGTGTGACGTGAAAGATTTCGGTCAAATGTATTATTCAGCTTGATCGGCAAAGCTTTTTGACTAAGTCAGTTAAACCTTGTCGGATCTAACGACGGCCCCGCTTCTGGTCGGTGGTGGGAGGCACAGGTTCAAGTCCTGCCTGAGAGCGCATATTTTTCTTTAATATTTCTCGAATATTCAGGCCGGTAGATGAAAATAAATAAATATACTGTTTCATAAATAAACGGAGCGTCTACTTAGACATGTGCATCCAATAAAGTAAAGTTTAAAATGTGTCGGATTAATAAACGTTACATTACTTCTGTAGATTGCTTATTTAATGATATATATATATATATATATATATATATATATATATATATATATATATATATATATATATATATATATATATATATTTGAGATTTATATATATATATATATATATATATGTCAATATAGTAATTCATGGAGTCTAGAAGAATCCTCAACAGAATTCAGAAAGCACTGGCCGGTCGTTTCGTCCAATATTTGGGACTTATCAGCAGTTCGCATCCAATACCGAGAATCGAACCCGGTCTGGGTAGTAGATGCGCACTGTTGTTGAGTCCAAAATATAGGACGAAACGGCAGTCCACTGCTTTCTGAATTCTGTTGAGGATACTTCTAGACTCCATGAATTACTATACTGATTATTCTAATTCCTCAAAATTTTCTCATATATATATATATATCTATATACAGTGACACGCATAAGTATTGGATACATGTTATTTTCTGTTATAACTCTAGTTTATGTTCACCATTTTGCCTGATATTTGGTGAGTAATATCTCGTAAAGTTGTTTTAGTTGTATGTGGAAGGAAAATTAAAAACTCATTGCCACAAATTTCACCTGACTGCAACCTCCTTGATTATTATGTGTGGGGTGCAGTTGAGCGAGAAAACATCAAAACTCCTTGTAACACCATAGAGGAACTGAAGGCAAGAATTATGGAAGCATTCATCATCTTAATCAAGGAGACCGTCGAAAAGAGTTGCATGTGATTCCGAAGCCATCTGGAAGCCGTGGTTGAAGCCAATGGCGATTTTATTGAATAAATTTACACTTTAATATTTCAATATATATTTTTTGTGTAATTTTGGTAAATATATCTGTTAAAATGAGATGTCAGTGTTATTTTCATTTTGGCGCCATTCAGACGACTATTTAGCCAATGAAGCCTGGATATATGACGGAATTGCGTAAATAATGTGAAATTTTCTTAGACAAGTACAAAATAATGTTGGCTGTCACAAAACTAAGAATCATGGAAAGAAAGCAAAGATCCTCTGTCGGAAATCATTGATCAGATTGTTGCCTATTTTGGCCTTCTCATTCTTCGTCGAAGTCTGAGAATACTGGACATTAAGAGTAAAGGAGTTTCTAATGACTGAAGACAATTCGGTCTCCATTGTGATGATGAAACGTTACCAGCTTACGTAAATATTAATTACTTATATTACGTATGTGAAACAGACGCGCCATATTTATTTATTAAACATACTGTATTACGTCTATCGGCCTGTGCATTCGACAAATCCTGGCAAAGAAAAATGTGTTCCCCGTCTGGGATCGAAAGTGCGTAACCTCTTTGTAGGAGATAGCCACAATGTGATCCAGTGGTCTCAACCGCCCGGCTTGAGTTTCCCTTTTTAAGGAAGGCACATCCATTTCAACCAGTTAACAATTTCTAAATATTAATCTATTTAATTTTTTTAGTCCAGCACTTTTATTACTGCGTACATTATTATAGTGGTTACTTCGTATTTGAAATAAACGCCCTATTCTTTTTACAAATACGAAGTATCAACTATAATAGCGTTTGAAGTAATAAAATTTCAGATCAAATATATATATATATATATATATATTTATGTGTGTGTGTGTGTGTGTGTGTGTGTGTGCGGAAAGTCAGAAAAGATTTCCAATTCGGAGAAAGTAAATTGAATATTCCAGCGATATTGCAACAAAAGAAAAAGGGGAAGAAAAAATATATTCGATTTCGCAAATAAATTTGCCAAAAGGTATTTTCAGAAAAAATTTTAAAATATCTAAATATCAGTGATTTTTTACTTTGGTTTTCATTAGCGCTGTCCTGAAGGAAATTGAAAACTTGACAAATATGCGAAGATAATGACTCTCGAATCAAAAATGGCGAAAAGACACGATAAAGTCGATAGAATATCGTATGCAGAAGTAAATGAAATTAATTCACTGCAACTGAACAGTTACTATGGAATAATGGTTACCAAACAAGATTAGTTGGTAATTATATCTGGATTTGATTATCACTGAGTGCCCTTTAATGCGAGCATATTTCAGATTAATGCTGTATCAATTACACAAATATGTGAATTTTATTTTCTGAGAGAACTAGGAAGCAATTAAAATCAAAAGAAATTTCTATTCTTTCTTGATTTTTTTTAATCATTTCACCCCAGCCAAAGCGGGAATGCCACTAGTACGCATTGAGTGCTACAGAGAGAAAAAAATGAGAGACGATATTAGGATAAAGGATGAACAGCATTCTAGATCGCAGAAGATGGTGATTGAGGTTGTATTTAAATTATTGAAGATTGTAGTTATCATGGAAGCAAGGAAACAGAAGGGAGTTCCACTGTCGGGAAGTGTAAGAGAAAAAACTTTTGGAGTAGAAGTGGCAGTTGTATTTAACTATTTTAACAGAAAAAGGGTGGGACCTAAATGCCAATCTAGTAGCACGCTTAAGTTCATGTCGTCAGGATATCAGGGAAGCTTGTCAGAGCAGTTGCCATGAAAATATTTGTAGAAAAGATAGAAGGAAGTCTCATTACATTTATTTATATAGATGTCTTGCAAACAAGGGATGTGTAAATCTGAAAATTGTCAGAGAATTATAATTAACAAACAAGTAAAAAAATATGACTAATTTATATTCAAAAGGTTCATTATGTATATTTTTCATTGGTATCAATAAAGAAAAGAGGTTCGTTAGTAAAATCAATCAACAAAAGTTGAAAGCAATACCTTGCAAAACATGCATGTCTGTGTAAACGTTCACTGGCAAGATCAACTGAAAAGGTCAATTTAGATAATAAATAGATGTCCATGTTAGCTCAAAGTGTACAGGACTAGATAAACTATAAAAATCAGGAAAAGCATTGTTTTATAAAGAAAAACTTACAACGATACTGAAAGGTTTTAATTTAGGCCTTTTTTTTATCTTTCTTAAGCATTTCACCCCAAGCAAGGCAGGAATGCCACTAGTACACAGGGGATTACAGAGAGAAAAGACTGGCTATTGGGGGGGGGGGGGTGAGAGGAAAGGATAAAAGTTGAACAGGGTTCAAGATGACAGAAAATGGCGATTGATGCTGTATTTAAATTTTTGAAGATTGTAGTTTTCAGGGAAGCAAATAAATGGAAGGGAGTTCCACAGGCAGGAAGTGCAAGAAAAGAAACTGTTGGAGTAGACATGGCGGTTACATTTAACTATTTCATTGGCAAAAAAGGCGGGACCTAGATGCCAATCTAGTAGCACGCTTAAATTCATGTAGTCAGGGCACCAGGGAAAAAAGCTCGCCAGAGCAGTAGCCATGGAAATATTTGTAGAAATGACAGAAGGAAGTCTCATTATATCGGTGAGAAAGTGACTGAAGTCGAAATACCAAGTGAGGATTGATTAAAAATTTTCGCGGCACACCTATGATCTTTTCATGGTATGCCAGTTGAAAATCACTGACATAGACCATAAAGTTCTGATTATTTAACATCTAACATAAAATGGAAAGCTTTTGTTTTTAATCATTTCAACGCAAGCAAGGCAGAATGCCACTAGTACACATGGGATTACAGGGAGTGAAAGTAAAAGAGAAGACAGAATGGGGAGGATTGAGGAACGGACAAAAAATGAACAGGATTCAACAAGACAGAAGATAGCGATTGACTTTTAAATTTGTGAAGACTGTAGTTGTCAGAGAAGCATGTAAACAGAAAGGAGTTCCACGGGTAGGAAGTGTGAAAAATGAAACTGTTAGAGTAGAAGTGACAGTTGAAGTGAAAGTTTCAACAGTAAAAGAGTGGGACCTAGATGCCAATCTAGTAGCATGCTTAAATTCATGTAGTTAGGGCACCAGTAAAAAAAGCTCGATAGAGCAGTTGCCATGAAAATATAATAGATTTTTTAATCGAGTTCCCAACGTGTAAAAGCACCTGAGGCACGAGAGGTTACAAAGTACGGAAGAATTCGAACGCGGGGCATGGAACAAATGAGGAATAATCAGGAGAACAGTAGATAGCAAATAAATCATGCAAGAAATAGTCCTGCTCGCTTCGCAGGTATAACGAAAAACCACGTTAAACTCTTCAAAAAGACCATTTTTCGACCATTATTCCCTGGTTTTCATCCGATGCTTTCCAAATTTACCATGGAAATTACATCTGACACATAAATTGTCTTACGTGAATGTTTGGTTTAGAGTATTTCAGTTAAGTGAACCATATCTATAACAAACTAGGTCCAAAATCGCCTTTTACCATTTAGTCAACAGTTTCTTCATATGATTCCATCCTAAATTGGCCTCCCAACAACCTTTGATGCAAAGATTGTTTGAGAAGGATTATTGAAGCTCTAAAAGGGAAAAACATTCCCGAAGAACCTATTATTAACGCCAGCTTTGCAGGAAAAGTGCGAAGAAGAAGGGGTAAAGTCATGCGTTTGTACTTGCAGTTGAATCAAGCTCTGACGCTTCATCCCTGTTTTTGTTTGAGTATTAGATTCGTGAACAATGCCATACTATTTGAAAGTTATTACGGCCATAGGAAATTTACTGAATATCTAAAACATTGAAACAATTTAATCCCGACCATTGACCACATATAAAAGTTTTATCGATGGAACAATCAAACACTTGCAAAGGACATATCGTAAAAAAGATGAGGTGCGTGGACTAGCTTACTATAGCTTACTATTACATGCAAGCGCGGACGCATGTAGACATTTCTAGACAGGGGGGGGGGGTGAGGATATACAAATGCAGTCATGTACACCTGGGAAACGCTGGGTACCTCGGCTAGTTATTTATAAAAGCCTAAAATAGAGCTGAATGGAAAGCATAGATCCGGAAGAACGTTCCACAAGCGTGAAGTGCGAGAAAAGAAACTGCTATCATAGAATTTACGGCTACCACTAGCCAGCTCAACTGTAAATTGATGAGATCTCGACGCCATTCTTGTACTGTGCTTATATCCAAATAGTCGAGGTACCATCGTAAAAAGCTCACCCGAACAATTACCATGAAAATATTTATAGAAAAGGCGGAGGGTAGATATATATGTTTGTTTGTGTGTGCTTGCGGGTAATAATAAAATATATATGTAAAAAAGGAAATATGTATGAAGACTAAAGACAAACATTTCTTTGCAAATGTGTTATTTTATATATATTCTTTATATTTATAATATTTAAAAAGAAATTAAAAGGGAGCTGGTAATATACATACTTATATTTGATATGTAATAATAATTTTTAAATAATTTAAGTAATTCTATTACATTTACTTAATTAAAAAAGAAATATAGTCTATTAACAATTAAGAGTAAAAATAATATTTTATAATTGTAGTTCAATTTAACGTAATCTGACCAAAACACCCCCTTTTAGAAAGAATCTTTATTTATACAAGTACGAATTTAACGGAAAAAATACCGGAAAACTTTTTGTCGGTGATAAAAAAAAAAGATAACATGCGTTGAACTGAAGTCAAAATTCTTTGAAAAATGCACCCCTACCCTCCCTTAACTTAACCACTTTTTCGAACGTAACTCATAATTGATACAACAATAGTTAATAAAAATGACCACGCTACCGCCCCTGTCTAAATGATTGAATTTCTCTGTATCCTTGGAAACAAAACAAAATATGAATTGTATGTGCGTTTAAAACAGTAAATTTAAAAATAAGTTATTCCAAAATTTGCTTGAAGATGAAATGGAACTAATGCTTTTAATTTAATTGTATAATTGAATTTGAAGTTTTTTTTCTTCAGTTTTTGAAACATGGTAATTCCTGTGTAGCGAGAAGAAACCATATTTTAAATCAGTTAATTTAAAATATTTATACTCTGTAAATTTACATTGAGCACTGTCTTATAAAAAAAAATATCAATAAGAACACCGGATTATATATCTTACTGTTCTTTATTTTTATTATAATATATATATATATATATATATATATATATATATATATATATAAGTGTGTGTGTGTGTGTGTGTGTTTGATTATTTTAATTTAAACTGATAAATTACTAATGCATTTATTTATGTAATAGAAGATATTGTGTTAACCATTATCTGTTAATGTTAAAAAAATATGGACATATCTGTTGGATTCGGATGAGAGTATTTCTTATAGGAAAAGAGATATGTCTTCTACAAGCGAGAAAAGAAACTGTCAGCATAGAAATTACGTTTACATCTAGTCAACCTGATTGTAAATAGGTAAGACCTCGTCGCCAGTCTGGTACTGCGCTTAAGTTTAAAGAATCTAGGCACCATAGCGAAGAGCGATATTTAATTGTAGAAAAATGTCAAGATCAGGAATGTCGGGGGAGGCTGGGATGCTCTTCTTCACAATCACTGACCCAAACATGCTACACTATTCCTTACACTAAAACAGTAGTTCTCACACTTTTTGAAGTCTGGGCGCGCACTTGACATTCTACCGATAATTGTAGGCGCACTATATAAAAATTTCGGGTTCCGTCTACAGAATTTCATTGACAAGTTTGGGGTCAACATTTGGTATGGTTTTCAGGATCATGCCATGCTTGGATTGACCCCGTCAGTCCGATAACATCAGACTTGAGATTACTAGGAGCTGTAAGATTGGATGTGCAAATGGTGCAATTGAGAATTCGGAAAACCGAGTTCAAACCCCTAGAATTCGAGACAGGTTTATGTTTGGAGAAATCAGAATAAGACTTGGATCACTGAATGTCTGCAGGCGACCGTGAAACATGTAGAGATTGATGTAATGGTGTGGGCCCTGTCTTGTTTAGAGAGAAATATGAACTGATTCGTGTTTAGTGGTTGAATGGTCCAAAATACTGTCAAATATTAGAGAAAGGAATATTCCCACTATTTGAAACTAATCTGATTGACAAGAATGTCTACCATTTTCAAGAAGATGGAGCGCCATGACATACGAGCAAAGTAACAAAGCCATGGAAGGAATCGCAAGGAATCAAGTCACTGCCATGGGTAGCCCAAATTCTTGGGTGGGGTTGCCAATGATTAACACAGTTGGGGCAATATCCTGAGGCGTAACTGGCATCAAAGTCGGCCCCTCTTATTCAACGCAAACCTGCAAGATTCACCCACCTTTTGATAGATTCTGATGGATTGATCCACCGAAATTTCGTCCTAATCTTAACCTTAAACCGATGCTTAAATTACAAGATCAATTGGGAATAAGTGAAAATAACCCCCATAGAATCCCTTCTGAGGTGTCGTCCAAATCACGACTCTCATAACACCTAGCAAGCAAAAGAACACATAGTGTCCAGCCTTCGTCAACGACGTACCACATTGCTAGACAGAACTGGCCTCAAGAACATAAAGGTTTCCGCGCAGCATGAAAACCATCACGCCTTCAATAAATTTGCACAACAGGACTACGACCCTGCAATGAAAGAGGGTGTGATCTAGGGTCTCCACATCCGTATCACAGCGAACACAGTTTGGGGATTTTTCCAAGCCCGCCAAACAAAATCTTTTGCCGACACAGTGGGCCCTACGAATCATCAGCCAAGCGAGTGATGCCTCAATAATGACGATCAAGCATATCATATGAATGTTTTTCTGAATAGTCTTGACCTTCACAGCACGTCTGTTCGGAGCCAATGAGGCTAGAGAGGACATTCTGCAAACAGTTGGCTAAGATTTTGGCTAAAATCTTTAACTCTGTATTTAACATCGTTTAAGGCCGAAAGTTACCTACCCCATCCGCAACGTCCTTATCCTTGCGTAGCATCTTGATTACATCCTTGGTGAAGCGTTGAGACATAGACCCCTGCTTCAGCCACTTGTTGAAAATCAGTGCCAGCATATGTTAAAAAATGGGCGACTACCGCAAGTACAGTTCCTAGTGTAGACCATCTAATCCCGGAGATATGACCTGGTCAAACTGATTAAGCACTTCCCAGATTTCCGACTCTGTGATGGGACACACGGAACCAGCCGCTTCGAATGCTTCGAGGCGGGCGAAACCAGACAAATAGGCGTCTAACTAAGTTGAGCTCAAACTGGGCTCCCTAGTGAAGAAATCCTGAAAGTAGTCACGAAAAGTCTCACATATACCGCACTTGTACGGCAATTCAGCGGCCGTATTCGTTGCCTCGGAAGACATTTTATTTAACCTAAACCTAACTACCAGAGCTTGATCCTTCTTGATAAACAAAGAGGCCAACTCTGCCCTAGCTAAGGCTACGTCCCTACTATCACGGGATTTAATCGCCCGATCAACTTTTTGTTCACATGTCGTTTGCGCCGCTAATCTATTTCGATTGAGTCAAAGATGATATTCAGCAGCAAACGACCTAATCTTTTCTAACCACAGCCCCGTCAAATGCCGCTGTAGCATTAGTAGCAGCTGGACGCGTAAATTTTTCTCACCAAATAATAATGAGTTCAATTTCCAGTAGCCACCCCATCTTAACCTTAGGCGTATCTAAGTTTATACCAACCTGGACGAGCCTATGATCCGAGTAAACTATAGAATGAAAACTTGGACATCCTAAGAACGCTAAATCGGCTGTCTTAGCTAAGAATCGGTCAAGGTAGCACCTTAGTAGACGAACGGCCCTTATTCGACCACACTACCTCCCGAGGGTGTTCATTACAGTACTTATCGACAAGATCAAAACTTATCGATGAAGTCCCGAAATGGTTTCAGATCCCGGATTTTAGTACTCGATCTTGCTGCTATACGATCTATATCGTGGGTCAAGGACAGCATTCATCTCGCCCGCTAAAACTACCCGCCGTGATGTCGTCAAAAATGGCCCCATCCGCCGAAACAAATCAGGCCGTTCCGCATGGTCATTCGGCGAATAAACTTCAGTGAAACGGGGAGGCTTATCCATTATGGTGGCATCCTGCACGCAAATCCTGTCCGCATGGCTCTAAGAAGACAAGCGTACACGCCGTATCCAAAAACTTGCTCAACAGCCAGGAAACACCTCTAGAGCGTCCATAAAAACATTCTGAATAGAGTACAAACCACTTAGAATATATTCACGGACACGAGTTGAAAAGCGTGTATCCTGTACACAGCATACATTCACCCCGAGACACTGCAGTCTAACCAGAGTGCAATGATCAGTCTGATTATGGTTGACCATCAGAAGTGAACCTGGCCGGGGACGACCTGTCCCATTGAGCCTTGGCCTATCTAGAGGTATCATGATGGTACTAGTAAGAGACATGCCGCCAATGTATCAGGGGAAAGTGAGTTTTAAATATCTATACGGGGAGAGGTGAACGAAAAGTGTTGGGTGGGCTCCCAGAACAAACATTACGCATGCTTATTTTTATCATAATACTTTTAGATTTACGAATATCTTTCCGTATATTACAATTAAATAAACCAAAAAATGCATTTTAACAGTGAGAATCACATTTATTCATACTACGTCTCGAGGGTGTTCATAACGGTACTTATTGAAAGGATTAAACTTATTGATGAAGTCCTGAAATGATTTCACGTCCTAGCTTTTAGTACCCAAATTTGACCCTATACGATCTATGTAGTCGTCAAAGACGGCATTCCGCTCGCTAAAACTACCCGGCGAGATGTCGTCAAAAACGGCTTGATCCGCCGAAACAAATCAGGCCGCTTAGAATGGTCATTGGGCGCGTAAATCCAATAAGACGAAGAGCTTCATCCTTTATAGCAATATCCAGCAACATCCAGTAAATATAGAAAAATAGAAAGGCGAATACGACAATGATGTGTCTGCTCACCAGACTTATTCAGACTATACATTGATTCGATTCTTAGATGTTTAATTCCAACCAGGATTAATTATTTGCAGACACAATCTTAACAACATTAGATATGCAAATGACATAGCGTTGATAGTTAACACTGAAAGCAAATACCAGGAACTCCCACAGAAGGTAGTGAAGGAAAAGCGAAAGGAAAGAGCTAAAAGGTCATGTTGCAATAGAATAAAGTCTAAGAGGGAAAATAATTCCTTAAAAATAAAATCGTATTTTAAACCGTGACGAAGAGCTCATCCAAATATTTACCATGAAAGTATTTATAGAAATGTCAGAGGTGTTGGGAAAGCCGAGACCCCAGGTTATGACCAATAATATTGCTGATCTTTCTTTGGATTTTTATCAAGGATCTCTAGGTATATAGCAGGAGCACCGGACCATATGTGGCAGCAAATTCTAAGCATGGACGAATGGTAGACATATAGATATATAAGATGACTGAAAAAATTCTCTTACTGACGAGATGGTCTGTGAAATGATAATGACAATATTAACTACTTCAGTCTAAGTAACTATTTGACGATCAATAAATCTATAGCATGGCACTGGCATCGGCTGTACTTTCAGCATTAATTTGTATCCTATAATTTTGGATGTTTTCCAATATTTCTGAGATGGGGTATTTTGACCATGTTCACCATAGTCTATGAATATAGAACCCAGCGCAGTACGTAATCTTTTCAATGAAACAACGTTAAAGTTTAACACTCACGAATCAGACACTCTACTGAATCTGACTATATCGCCAATACCACCAGCAGCTGTTCCGTAATTATTCAGTCTTCGATATCAAAGGATGGCAGTGAATATTCCGGAAAAAACATGGCCGCCTTTATACACGTCGATTGAATTTTTTGAGCCTTCTGATTGGGTAATACTTCTAATGGTGAACTATAAAATGATTCAGCTCATTTTGGCTGGCTCACTAGTATACCAAGGTACCCAAAAACTCTGATTGTGACTATCTAAACTATTTGCATTTTTCGGGCTGTTGTCTTCATCTTTATTGCGATATATGAACTGAACACGTTTCACTATCGTCTTAGAAAACCATTTTTGACTTCCATCAATATGGCTGATGCTAACACGCAGCAGAGTAACTCATTTATCGGGTTAACGTTTTTCACCCGCATGAAGTTGAAAGAATTTATTGAACTAACTGTTAATTACGCTCCGGAGCAACTTGGTTAATTGTATCGTGTTAGACAATTTTTTCTTGTCAGAATCTATTTTAACCTGGCATCTCGGCTTCAGTCACTTTCCCACCGTCCTAAGTTAGCTTCCTTGTGTCTTTTTTTATTAATACGTTCATGGTAATTTCTCTGATGACCGTTATTTTTTGGTACATCGACTTTACGAATTTAAGCGCAGTACTAGATTACCAGTTATGTTTTATTGCTCTACAGTCCGAATGGTTAGATGTAACCGTAAGTTCTATGCTAACTGTTTCTTCTCCCTTACATCTCGTTTGTGGAATTCTTTTCTTTCAGGCTTCTTACTTTCCAGTTAACTTCAATAATGTAA
>OZ038494.1:11116710-11124210 GCA_964036315.1 Acanthosepion esculentum | reverse complement strand
CTTCTGACACAACCGAACAGTTTAAACTTTGACTCATCGCTGAAATGAACACAGTGCCACTGTTCTTCTGTCCATATGACGTGTTCAGTGGCAAATTTCAATCGGCTCATTTGATTCTTTTTAGAAATGTAAGGCTTCGTAGAGGCTACTCGACTGTTCAGATTTATTTCATTAAATCCTCGGGAAATAGTGTGCCTTGATATTTTAATGCCAAGTTTAGCATTAGCTCTTTTAGAGATATCGGTTGCTGTCGCAAATCGATCCTTTTTTGATTCATCTGTCTTCCCTTGCAGTAGTTTTCCTAGGCCTGCCAGGTGGTTTCTTGGCTTCACGTGACCCAGTTTCACCAAGTTTTCTTAAAATACTATGAATAACATAATACTACTAATAATAATAACAATATGTGTGTGTGTGTGTGTGTGTGTGTGTGTGTGTGTGTGTGTGTGTGTGTGCAGAATCATATGTCGAAATTTGTTTTTATATTCCCCCAATCATATGCGTTTCTGTATAGATGTGTTGCCATTCTGAAGAAGGAAATATTGGCAGGCTGAGAAAAAGTTAAATAGTGACTGCTGAAATTATTTTTTTTTTTACTTTGGAAATAAATAGAAAATCTGTAAATTGTAAAAATTCAAACTAATTAATATATATCACTGGAACATTGACGGTATTTATCTGGAAGCCAATGTGAAAAGATAACGTGTTAAAAAAATTACTTATTTACTACTTTCCTTCTTTTATGTTTAATGAAATCTCGCCGTCGCCAAGGGTCGTTTGGGTTAGTTTTACACCAACACACCAACGCCTCCCCACCACCACACACGAACATATATATATATATATAATCACGTCAATAAAACAATTTTCCAATTTCACACACACACACACACACACACACACACATATATATATATATATATAATCACGTCAATAAAATAATTTTCCATTTTCCATATACATATATATATACTCGACTCTCCCGTCGAATTCGACGTATGAGGATCAAGCAGATCAGTTCCTAGGAAACTGACAGCCCGACACCAGCACATATGATTTGATTATAGTAGTGAAGGTTTCGTACAGGACCATCCACACTTTCTGAAGGGCCGAATAGAGTTTGGGGACCCTGGTGCATTACGTGCCACCGGGTCGCCAAAAGACCCTCCGCAGGTTTTGAATTCAGAGTTGTCCTTCTCATAGACCAGTTGCCATTCAAGGCTATAGAACCTAGTCTGTCCTACTCTTTACCCATAGCTGGAGGGAGAAGAAGAAGATTCACACCATTCCCAAAAGTATTAGCACATAAGTCAATGTAATGGATTCGACTGGGATTCCTACTCGGCTCTCCGATTCCTCAGTCCAAGCCGCTATATACATATATATATATAAATATAGGTAACTATACTCGTGTCGAAAAACCTTCGAATTCTTGATTTAACAATAGCCAAATCAATCACGAAGGGAAAAAAAGGTTTTAAAAAAGAAAGAGCCAGGAACATGAAAGTCTGTCGAAAATAATCGCACAGATACAGGTTCAAGGCCCAAAGAAAAAAACCCGATACGAGTAAACAACTAACTAAAGAGCTCGATACAAACGTAGAGCAAACCTAGTCAAACCTGACGATCTGCCTAAGTGAAACCTTGGTAGGTTTGTCTGGCTCATTAGGTTTGACTATATATATATATATATATATATATATATATATATATATATATATATATATATATATATAGAAAGTGGAATATATATCTATATATATATAGAAAGTGGAATATATATATATATATATATATATATATATATATATGGAAAGTGGAAAATATATATATATATATATATATATAAAGTGGAATATATATATATATGGAAAGTGGAAAAAAAAATATATATATATAAAAAGTGGAATATATATATATATATATATATATGGAAGGCGGAAAATTGTTTTATTTACGTGATTACGCGTTTCGACATCGTTAGATAGGCTTCCACAGATCGGAACGAAAGAAATATATGCGTTTGTTTTTGTTTTGTTCTGATACCGGGAAGCCTATAGCCTAATCTAACGATGGTGAAACGCGAAATCACGTCTCAATGAAACTGGATTCTATTTCTTATTTATTTGTGAAAACACAAAGCATACCCATAAATCATATGGATCTTTCTTTTTTTTTTATTTAACCCATTCAGAAACCTTGTTACCTTTAATTAAATGCAGAACATCTGAGTGAATATAAAAAAAAATTGACAAACCAGTAAAATTGAAAAGAAAAATCATAAATTATAATGTCGTCTTTTATACAAAAGCCCCATAATTTCATTCTTTCATTTTGACCGATGGATGACAGCTGAGCGGAAAAAAAGTTATTAACAATTACATATTGAGGTCGACACACACACACACGCGCGCACGCACGCACGCACGCACACACATACACACACACACACACACACACACACACACACATTTAACGATGTTGAAACGCGTAATAAAGTCAATACAACAGTTTCAGTTTTGTTAAATTTATCCCTTGACTGGATTCCTTACCCTATTTATACAGAAACACACACACACACACACACACACACACACACACACACACACACACACACACACACACAAAAGAGTATAATTCTACTGTACGTAATATTTAATTTAAAAGAAGGCTCAATACATAGTCGAGCTAAATATTATTTTAGGATATTAAAACATGTTAAAAATCGCTACACGAGGGCATTATGTATCGATTTTAACATGTTAATATTCTAATATATATATATATTGTCATCCACAGACAGACTGTTTCGCTGTATCACAGCTCATCAGTGTGGCTAGACGTTCGGTTGCCTCTGGCTAGAATCGAAAACCGGCTGAATTCGCGTCAGTCGGAAATTTTACCCTGAAGCCGTTGGCGCACGGCAGAGAAGAAGGTGAATTTAAGCGTATTTATATTTAGATAAAAACACAGTGACTGAGAGAACTCGATTCGATTTACCGAAGAGTCTTGCATTATTATATATATATATATATATATATATATATATATATATATATATATATATATATATATCATTATTGCGTAAAAAAATACCAGTAATTTAGCAAATTCGTAAAATGAAATTAAAAATTACAACTAAATAAATCAACTCATTTTTTGAAATATCCATTATATTTTTTTATTACGTATATTACCGAGGCTCGTAAACTTACCTTTACAACAATCTCACATGTTCCGAAAATATATACAAACCCACGGTTTATGGATGACCCTCCAAAAATGTAGATAATCCAGTCGAGTGAAGTTCAAATATCAGGTCAGGACCGATGGCATTGGAAATTCTTCCTTGAAATTTGTCAAGAATCTGTAAGTGCATAAATAGGAAAGATAGATTCTGGTGACACAAAATGTCTAGCACGACACAGTGAAAGAACTTTCCAAATCAGCAGACGAAGCAATTGATTCAATATAATCGTTCCAATTTACGTTTGCAGAAAACGTTAGCCGGATCGGACAGTTATTCCTCAGGAGGTTTATATCAACCATGCTGATGGACGGCCAAATATGTTCACCTAGACGATTACAAATATGTTTGCCTTTGATCAACCTGACTGATGCTAACATCCTGGAGGGTATTTCATTGTCTACTATTGTTTCATCAATCGAACGACTCTATTTTAATCATACAAGTGGAGAGTCGATCGGTCAAGGAAGCAAATAACGATATACGATTATTCTCAATGAACAATCTAGATAGTAGGGTCATTCAATAAATAAGGCAAATATTTCGGTATAAGGACTTCTAATACAGATAGAAGCTTACTTTTTTAAATTTTTCAACGTAGTCTCCTAGCACTGTCACACCCTTTTCCCATCTGTGCACAAGCTTCCGTATATCCTCAGCGTAAAAATCTTTGGACTGATGTCTCAGCCAGTCGCTCACAACACTTGACTTCATCGTCACTTTTAAACTTCGTGCCTCTCGTAAACGCTTTCAAGGGACCAAACAGGTGAAAGCCTGAAGGGGCACGCTGTAAGGGGGATGAGGGAGCAGTTCCCAACCCAGCTCGTTGATGGTCTGCACCGTTCGGGCTGCTCTGTGAGGCCTTGCGTTTTCTTGATGCAAGATGTCTCCTTCTGACTGATGACCCCTGCATTTGTTCTTTGTGTCTTTCAAATTCCTTGCAATATCATCCACTGTCACCCTTCTGTCAGACTGAATGAGGTCATTGACTGATTCGATCACCTCAGGAGACCTCACTTCTGTAGGCCTCCCAGGCCTGTCTTCATCCTCAACACTGCTCTGTCCTTTAAACAATTTAGCCAACTTGTAGACATTTTTTAGCTGAAACATGTGGAACCATACACAGTTGACATTCTCCTATGAATTTCAACTGGTTTGCATCCTTCAGCAACCATAAACTTGATAACTGACCGCTGTTCAATCCTGGAGCATGCTTCTTGGTCGGCCATCTTTGTTAATCGCCAAAACTCTCCAAGTGCTTTTTTTTAATCTGCAAAAGAAATTAAATCCATGTGAAAAAGAAGTAAAACGAAAAATAATAAAAAAGAGTAAGCTTCTATCTGTATTAGAATTCCTTATACCGAAAAATGCAACTTATTTATTGAATGACCCTCGTATTAGGAGGCGACATTCTTAGTTATCGCCGATGAGGCTTCAGCTAAATATGTTGGACGCGCGCAAGATGTGTAGGAGCTTGGATTTACGACATTACTCAATCCAGTTAGTAAGGGGAAACAGTGAGTAACCTACTAAACGACAAAAATAATGCTTACGTATTAAAAGATACTCAGGGCAATGAAAGATTAACTGATATATTTGTTTAACGTCATATCAACTGCTTGTGGGTCATTTAATGCCGATGTTTAATGTTCTTGGGAGCTTGGAAGTAACAAAAAATACAATATATGTTATTCTGCCTTCACAGTTGAGTACATGGTAGATGATAGATGATACTCAACATTTGCGCATAGACATGTTTGTGTGGACAGTTGCTAGAAGCTGTGATATGTGTGTTTTATGTTGTAGATTTGGTGAAGTTACATTTTCTAATACAGTTTGATATAAGAAACGAGGATATTATATGGATTAATGTTATGAAAGTGTTCTGTACGAAAACGGATTCAGATATATCCTGCATGTAGAAAAGTCCTCAAAAGAAAATGGCGACTTTACGAGTCGTATATTTAAGAAAGATAGATCTCGAAGTCGTATAGACCTTCGCGAGTATCTCTTTTAACCTATGCAAATTTGAAATGTGACTAAATCTATAAAACGTGCTATTGAGTTGCGACTGCTGTATCGAACAGGAGACACGTGTTGTTAGATTAATTGACTAACACTACTCTGTTGGCTGAAGGAAACGAACTAGGGAACAAGCCAGAAGAAACCCAGTACATCTTTCATGTTGTCTGCTAGTATTTTAAACAGATTTGGGTGAAGTTATTAGTATGTACATATTGTTGGTAATTTTACTGAAAGATGTATTGTTGGTAATTTTTATATAAAAATGTATTGCTAATATTTTTACTATAACAATGTGTATTATAGTGTTTTGTCTTTGTTTCGACGTTCGCTATTTGCCTATAGCTGGGACCCTAACACGTGCTACAACCCAGTGTCAGAGTGGACTTTGGGACAACCAAGGTTGACTCCTCGAAACTTGCAATCTCCCATTTAGAATCCTTGCTGCCGGATGTGCAATAAAAGATAAGAAGTTGTGGAGAGCCGTAACTGTTCATGTGCAGAATAGAACTATAAGTGGCTGTGTTCATTTTTGGGTGTCGGTGTGATTCGTAATTTTCCATTTTACATAATAATCAGAATGCTGAATAAATGCCCAACCAAAAGTCTCAAATCGAGGCTTCTAGCTGCCAAAATGGCGTCGATTTCTCATTCTGCACGTTTTTCTCTTCATTTTCGCGCTCTTTTCAGATCGTCCTTGACAGGTTCGTAGAAACAAATCCGCTTTTCGTCACGGTTCTTTAAGAGAGTGTGTGAAAGAAAAAAAATTATCATAAAGGAACGCTTTTATTGAATGAAGCCCTCAGGATTTTTTTTTAATTCCTTTCTTTGTAATTTCTTTCGACAATTATCTTTCTAATATTTTTTTTACTGTCTTTAATATTACATTCTTTATTTTATTTTAGTCACAAGGATTCATTCTTTCTTTTCTATTCGTTTATTTTATGCAACTTATGTCTCTCTTCTTCTCTCTTCCATTCCTTCAATTTTTCTTATTTTTTCTTTCTTTTTCTTTTAATATTCTTTCTTTCATTGTGTATTCCGTGCTCCACAAGCTACTTCTCGTTGCAATAAATTTCTGCTTTTTTCTTTCTATTTCTTCTCAGCATTATTATCATGTATTTCAGAAATGAATTCTTTCATTTTGTCATTCAGCATTATATCTTCCTTCTATCTTATTTTAACCAAAATCTAAACTAATAATTAACACTATTTCTCACCCCTTTTTTTTTCTTTCTCTTTTCTTCTTTCCTTCGTCGCTTTAATCTGTCAGTCTGTCTCTTTCACCGACTCTCTCTATTTCTCTTCGGAGTTATCTACCAACTTCTGTTGGTTCCTATCTATGTCAATATATTCTTTATATCTGTGTCTCAGGGTTACTTTGTAACTGGTACAAATAAGGAGGACAGAAGGTTTGGAAAATTTCACACTTACAAGAGATATTGACGGAAGAAGCTTATAGGGTAGAGGGAGACAGTAACTAACCGATCTAACAAGCTTGTATAAATGGTTGGGACAGTAGGACCGTAGGGGGTTAATATCGACTCAAACATTGCTTCTATCTATCTATCTATCTATCTATCTATCTATCTATCTATAGTCTGTATGTCTATCTCTCTATTTCAGTTTGTAAACATATATCTATTTCAAACTGATAGTATCTATCTATCTATCTATCTATCTATCTATCTATCTGAGTCTGTTCATATCTACTATCTATCTGTATACATTTTGCCTTTATGAGTTTTTATCAGTCTGCTTCGCATTTCTCTTCAACCCTCTCTTGTGTTTCTCATTTTACCAATCTCTCTTACAGTCTTTCCCTTTCACACGCTATCTATCTATCTATCTATCTATCTATCTATCTATCTATCTATCTATCTATCTATCTATCTATATATATAGTGTGTGTCTGTGTGTGCTCTTTCAATTTCTCTCTCTTTCTCCATTCATTTGTCGCAAATATGAACTCGTTCTTTCTTTCTTATTTCTTTCTCTCTCTCTCTCAATATATATATATATATATATATATATATATATATTTCACAGTGTTTATACATATATATTTATATTTCACAATGTATATATATATATATATATATATATATATATATATATATATATATATATATATATATATATATATCTTTCACAACGTTTCCGCAGTTGAAACACATTTTCTTTCTTATATCCTCAACATATTTTACTTTTCATCAGTTTTCAGCAGGAACGGT
>OZ038494.1:11096710-11111710 GCA_964036315.1 Acanthosepion esculentum | reverse complement strand
AAAAAACACACCTTTAAGCACACTTTTCAAAGTGTCCCAAAAATAGTGTCGGCCCCCTGTAGATAGATAATGAAAAGAGAGAGATAGATATCAAGAGTCAACACACACACACACACACACACACACATATATATATATATATATATATATATATATATATATATATATATATATATATATATATATATATATATATATATATATATCCAAGTATAGGATTGGTGTATACGGAATAAATTCCAATAACCAACAACTACTATTCTTAAAAGAGTGCTAAATACAGAGTAGAGCATATATAATTTTTTATTTAAATATTATAACATAAATATGTTATAAAATCACTACAAAAAATAGCCATTTTGTTTCAACACTTCTCGTGTCTTATCAAGTGATGGTGTTGAATGTAGAATAAAGGGTTTTAAAAGTTTCAAATATATATATATATATATATATATATATATATATATATATATATATATATATATATATATTATGTATATATATATAGATATATATTTAAAAGACAAGGATATATATGAACAGTAGAAACATTCATAATTTATATATATATGTGTTCGCGTGCACACACACACACACACACACACACATATATATATATATATATATATATATATATATATATAAATTATGTATGGTTGTATTGTTCATTTTTTATCTGTCTTTTCATTATGTATCTATCTTAGTCTGTTGATATCTATCTATCTGCTCTTTCATATCCATCTCTTATTGTCTGTTTAGTATCTGTCTACCTATCTATTTAACTATCTTCTGTTCATATCTATCTTATTGTATGTTAATTATGTATTGACTTTCTGTCTGTTTCTCAATGTTTGAAATGCGCTGGCTGATGTGGCTACGTAATATTCTGATACAAAGGCTTTTATCTTTTATTGTTAATTCTTATCCATTTTTATTCTGAACTTTTCTCATTAATAGTTTTTTTCTCGATCTACAAATAAATGCCCTTACACTCTTTTAGTATCATACTGACAATATATAGTGATGATTTTAACCCTGAAATACGTAGCCACTGATCGGTGCAGAGTTTGTCATGTTTCGTACAGGCAGAATATTGGCCGTGAAGAGGTTTATCTTGCCATCGTTTCTGTATTTTGTTCATTGCCTTTGCTTCTAATTTCCTTTATGGACTATTTGCCGATGCAGTAGGCGTTTTGCTTTACACGCATTTCCTCACCCACTTGAAATTCTATTGCCGGCTTCCTTTATGACTGAATATAGTTTCTTATTTCTTTCATGTTCTTTGGCACAGATCATCAAACAGTCTTCTTCAGTTTCTAGCTATCTTTGAAGGGCGATTGTTGTAGTTTTTTTTAAAAACTGTTCTAGTTGAACTAATCCTCTGCCTCCTTCGGATCTGGTCTCCTATCAACATCAGTCCTGAGATGGCAAGTGAGCAGCTTTCTCGTTTTGGCGTCCATTCTCTTAATGTCCGCTATGGTCCAGTTAAGGATGTTGAAACTGTATTGCACCACAGGTACAGCCAATGTGTTTATGACTGATATTCTGTTTTGTGAATTTAGCTCGGTATTCAGTACCAGATGCACACGTCTGTAGTATTCTTTTCTTCCTTTCTCCTTCATTTGGCTATGTTATATTCCATCTCCTCCGATAGTTCCTACGTACCTATAGGCTTCTTTTTGTTCCAGTTCCCTAATCTTTGTGGCAAAATCTAAATCTGTTGAGTGCGTTCCTTTAATTTTCCGTTATTATTATTTTTATTTCCTTTGATATCTGGCGTTTACACATTTCTTTCCGGGTCCCGCCCAGGGAACTAAGGTTAGAAATGGCATCATGACACTTTCCACTGCAAAGAAAGGAAGAAAGTAAGAAAGAAAAAAAAATAATTACATAGATAAAGCCCTTCATAAAGTGTGGGCCGTACTTGTCAGAACAATTTTTTTGTATCTCTTTGAGGCATGGACTTCCAGGGATCCCTTCAATTAGTCTACTGGAATTTTTTCCAACCAATCCTAAGACTCCAACTACAACAGGGATTGTTGATGTTACCATGTGCCACATTTTTGAGATTTCTATTTCAAGGTCTTTGTATTTTGACAGTTTTTCGAATATCTTCAAATATACATTGCAGTCTACAGGGACTGCCATATCAATAAGGAGGCACTTATTTTGTTTGTGGTCTTTAATAACAATGTCTGGGCGGTTGGCTTTGATTGTTCTGTCAGTGCGTATTGTGTAGTCCCATAGAATTGTAACAGGTCCTATCTCCGTAACCGGGCCTGGGTTATTATTATTATTATTATTATTTTTATTTCCTTTGATATCTGGCGTTTACACGTTTCTTTCCGGGTCGCGCCCAGGGAACTAAGGTTAGAAATGGCATCATGACACTTTCCACTGCAAAAAAAAAAAAATAATAAATAAATAATTACATAGATAAAGCCCTTCGTAAAGTGTGGGCTGTACTTGTCAGAACAATTTTTTGTATCTCTTTGAGGCATGGACTTCCAGGGATCCCTTCAATCAGCCTACTGGAATCTTTTCCAACAAGTCCAAGGGCTCCAACTACAACAGGAATTGTTGATGTTCCCATGTGCCACATTTTTGAGATTTCTATTTCAAGGTCCTTGTATTTTGACAGTTTTTCGAATATCTTCAAAGATATTATTATTATTATTATTATTATTATTATTATTATTATTCTGTCCTCAATGTATTTCCCTGTATTTCTAAGCTCTTCCGCCATATTGTAGCCAAATTTTCTAATCCATCCTGACCATACGTTTCAGTAACTTTGTATGAACTTACACCCGTTTGATTTCAAAAAACGGATTCTGCTTCGAATATCTGTATATTCTGAACTCCTTGAGATCACTGAAAAGACAAAAAGGCTTGCATGACGGAAAATATTAATGGTCTGGTAATGTTGGTTCTGCAGAGTTAACCTCGTACTGCACTACCTCCAATACCTGCTCTATTTATTGTTTGCAAGTCTTATATTTCAATGAGTCACTCAAACACAACAACTGCACACCGTAGTGTTGCGTAATGACACTCTAGATATGTGTTATAAATACATTTTCAGTTCCTCCATACTTACAATATTGCTGACAGATATGGCCCCGTGCCATTGCGATTTATCTTATGCTCCTTGATAAAATTAAAAAAAAAACAGCAATATTATTAGTCCTGATCTGCGGCTCGGCTTCAGTCGCTTTCCTACCAGCATAAGGTTACCTCCCTGTGTCTTTTCAATAAACCCTTTCATATTAATAGTTCGTATGAGCTGTTTGTTATGGTACCTTGATGTTTTGATTTTAATTGCAGTACTAGACTGGTGTTAAGTTCTCATCAATTTACAGTTGAGTTAGCTAGATGTAATAGTAAATTCTAAGCTAAGTTTCTATTCTCGCACCTCTCGCTTGCGGAACTCCTTTTCTGCTGCATGCAATCTAGCCAACATTAATCTGCAAAAATGTATATGCAGTGTCAGTAACTATCTACTCTCCCCCTGATTACGCTTTCCTCTTACAGCTCATTGTTAATGATTATGTTCCTAATTATTTCATACCATTTGTCTTAGTGGCTTTACTGCCTTGCATGGGGTGACCGGAAACCCAATACTAAGCAGAAAACAATGGATAAACCGCTAATCTTGTGCAAAAGATTGGGGAGGAGTGTGATCAGGACTATAGCCGAACCTATCTACTTCTACTGAGAATAAATAAATAGTAATTACAACTTCAGGTATTAGCTGGAGACTTTAGAGTTGGAATAGAATTAAGAAGTAACCGGAAACCGGTTCGTAATCAGGAAATAAGGGACACATATCTACTTCTGTAAAAAAGACTGAGGTTCCGTGTAAACTGGATGATAGCCGGACCTATCTACTCCTAGTAAGAATAAATAAATAATACAATTCGAAATTTTAAGAGGAGTCGTTAGACGTAAAGAGTTGAAGTAGAATTAAGAACGCACCGGAAACCCAATTTTAAACAGGAAACAAGGGATAAACCTCTAATCCTGTACAAAAGACTGGGAAGAAATGTGAACAGGGCGATAGACGAATCTATCTATTCCTACCGAGAATAAATAAATTATAAATACAATTTAAATGTTTAGGCGGAGACGTTAGACATATACAGTTCAAGTAGAATGAAGAAAGAACCGGACACCCTATCCTGAATAAGAGACAAGCGATAAACTTCGACATCTGTACAAAAGGTTGGGGAGGTGAATGATTTTTTAATGTTTGTATTAATAATGTTTTCAGAATTAATAATGAATTCATAAAACTTACTGGTTTTTCAATTGCTTAAATCATTCGATTCAATTTTAAGAAAATCGAATTAAACTGATTAATTCAGCTTATTTAGACAGTTCTGTAAGTTTTATTTCGATTCTGCTAATCTAATTTTCCGTCATGTAAAATGTCAGACAATAAGAATTGACACAAACTTTCAAGAAATTATCATTCTAGCATTGGCGGTCATAAAATTATAGAATTCTATAAAACAATCTTTTATATTTTAAAAAAAATTCTTTATGGCCGCTTGTAAAAAAACGAAACGAAAGATAAAATTAATTTGTATAAGCCAAGATAGGAATTATTTTATATTTTGCTTAACTGTAGACAACAACTATTTTTTTTAATCTACTTAGAAATTCTTTCTATACAAACGCAATGAATTTAAAAATAAAAATATTCTCGTAAGAAACACTGATCTGATGCTCAATAATTTTCATTCCGATTGCGCATTTTAAGTTGGTCCACTTCAGAAAACTGTGTGTTGTGTACAGTCTTGTTGGAAGGCTTTGATCATGAGCGGATTGGATGAATATTCTTTTGTCTATTACTTCAGCCGAGAGTTCCGCAGCCAATCGAATTTTTACCAAATTGTTTTCAAAATAGCTTCTTCTTTTTTTTACAGCGGTATTCACCCTGTACAAGAACTGGGGGTTACTGGAGGTAGAGCGTTACAGAAGTATGAGGTATAGCTTATGCTGATATGTGCGGAAGAAAATTAACCCTCGATTTAACAGGTTGATATTAATGGGATCCGGGAAGCAGCTATTTTGGTGTTGTTTCTACATGGCAGCGGTTTGTGGGAAGAAGCTGCTTGAGCGGAACATACATCTCACCGGGGGGATATGAAAGGAATCAGGGTGGTTCGCTACAATATGCGTGACATGGCGTGTCTTAGTCGTGAAAGTTAAGGCAGGTTCAACTAAAGAGTGTAGTTCATCTGAACACTCACCATGGAAAAAGTGATAGAGCGAGGCTTGCGAGGTCTCGTCTTTGAGAAAGGCTTTCCAGAGTGGAAAACCATTCGTCGCCTACAAGGACCCAGAGGCGCTTTTGTACTCTATCAACAGTGGAAAGTGAAGAATGTACAGCTCCAGCTCCAGTATATGGCAGCGGTATTCAATTTTGGGCCTCATCATTGTTATGGGGACCTACCCATAATAGTAATGATTTTCTAAGCGTAGCTTAGATGTGGCACAAAGCCGTAAGTATGGGGTACCTAATGAGGATCGAACTCACTTTTCAGTTGCTTGCTAACCATTACACCACGCCGAGGTGCCCAAAACCTACCCATAATAGGAATGGACTAGTCCGTACTCCATAAATACTGCGCCTCAAGAGGAAGCAGCAGTGAGTGAGTAAGACAGAGTGAGTGAGTAAGACAGAGTGAGTGAGTAAGACAGAGTGAGTGAGTAAGACAGAGTGAGTGAGTAAGACAGAGTGAGTGAGTAAGACAGAGTGAGTGAGTCGGGCAGTCGGCTAGACGATTACTGTAAGACATTGGAATAGTGATACTTCGAGACAACATAGTTCTCTCCAACCTAACCTGATTATTATTACTAACACTTCTACTCTTTTGTACATATATTCTATTTATAATATATATCTGTGTTCGAGTTATTCTTCATTGGTTCTACCTTGGACCATCACCGTGGTACAACTATCCTGGACGATAAAAATCATGCAAAGGGTTTTCTAATCAATTTGTTTTCCGGTGAGTGAGGCCTTATTTAAACCCTATTTTGTATTGTATAATTGATAATATCGGTTTATTTAATAATTGAATATAGCTTTTTGTTTGCGTCATGCCTATATAAAATGCTTAGCAACTGACCATTGCTTAAGGCAAGACATCTCGTTGTATTCTAGCAGGTGATTCCAGCCGGTTCAATCCTTTACAGCTATGTGATCTGAGCAAATACTGTCGATCTGCAGTAAGATTATTTTCTATTTCTTAATTCATTATTGCAAGTTGTTCTTCCTTTATACCAAGTTATGTATATATCTTCCCTCAAGACACATCTTGACATATAGTGACTTTTAAAAAAAAAAATGCAGCTAATGTTTATTCTGTATCTTTTCTTTATAATTCTTAGTTCATGTCAAAAGTTGTTAATGTATTTTCCCAGCGTTAATATATATTACGGTTTTTTAAAAATCAGTCATTTTCTTTCTTCTTTAATCACTAGAAACACCATCTTGGGGAAAAAAGTACTATGATTCTTTATTTAAGCAAACATACTTACATTTCCTTTTGTTTTTGGATCTGATGAATCTTACAACGGCGAAATACGTAATCAAATCTGTTTTCAATGAAACATTTTACAATTGTCAAATTTATATATATATATATATATATGGGTGTGTTTCTGTGTGTGTGTATATATATATATATATGTGTGTGTGTGTATATATATATATATATATATATATATATATATCTATATATCAGGACTTTCTGGTCAATCTACTATATATAAATATATATATATTAAGCTGTTCAAAGAATAATCTCCGGTTTTAGAATCAACATCACTCGGAGCAGCATCGGGATTGAATGATGGACGTGGAAGAACCTCTACATCGTCCAGTTGCTTGAACTTCTCCTTAGTTAACCTGGCAGTGTGTGCCATCGCAGTCTTGCTGAAACAAAGCCTGATCTCGATTGACCAAAACAGGATAGTCTTTCTTTTGTTTGTCTTACACGCTGTCTAGCTTCTAGCAATACAATTTAGCGTTTATGAAGCGACCGTGTGGAACGATCTCGAGATGCGGTACCTCTTGCCCGTTCTGAGTATGACGATGAACTACATCCGCGTCATTGGTAGACTTCATACTACATCCCACAGCAAGTCCCCTGTTCAAGAGGTTTTGAGGAGCGTGGAACCACCTCTTAATTGCTAGTGTTCCCAGGTCCACCCAGACCCGGGATGGTAGCACTTGTTAGGGTCCCAAATATGGGCAGATAGTTGACCCCCAAACTGCGGACAAAGGCTTATGAAGGTGCAGAAATAGGTTTTTATACCAGCAATACATTTTTGAAGGAAAAAAATATTACCAGCAATACAAATCATATCGGCATTAAATAATCCATAGGGATTGATATCCCGTAAAACAAACCAAACCAAATCAAGCCGGAACGTTGCAAGCCTCTCTTTACCGTATCGCTATTTCTATGGCAAGTGTTCGGATGTGCCATATTCTTTATTTCCACCAGTCCTGAGCTTTGCAGCTGGGATCCGCCATGACACATATATGAACACAAATAATCAACATCCCCTTCAAGTAGAAGAAATAAATTCCACTTAGACTGCTCCTTCGCAAGAACTCCTGGCCAAATGTTTTCCCCGATCTCTACAAACTTGACCCCTTCCAATCTAGGGTCAACCCTTATCTTTTCTACATAACCCCATGAACTGAACTTCCTGCCTTTTCTGAGGCTCATATAACACCACAAAGTAAGCTTCGACTTTGAGTGGCTCTTGGGCCTATGTATTGCATAAAGATGATTGTATAGAAAATTTAATCTGCAATCTTCATTGGATCTGCATAGATATCCACATCATTTTTATCGATTCATCCCCCGAGCTGCATGCTTACGGTCGCATAACGTTGAAACACCGAAGTTAAGCAACGTCGAGACTTGATGGGTGACCACTTGGAAATACCAGGTGCTGTAATCTTGGTTTTTCTGTTAGTGTGGCTTAGGACCATATCACGTTGAAACACCAGTCCTCGTCCGATCACCAATGCTAAGCAACATCGGACCTGGTCAGTACCTAGATGGGTGACCGCTTTGGAATGGCAGGTGCTATAAGCTTGGTTTATCGAGTGGTTTGGATTACAGGCATATCACGTTGAAACATCGGCCCTCGTCCGCTCACCAATGTTAATCAAACGTCGATCCTAGTCAGTACTAAGATGGGCGAACGCTTTGGAATGTTAGGTGCTATAATCATGGATTTTCGTGTGATGTGACTTAGGGCCAAATCACGTTGAATCACTTTCCTCGTCCAATCACCGATGTTAAGCAACATCGAGCCTGTTCAGTTTCTAGATGGGTGACCGCTTTGGAATGCCAGGTGCTGTAACCTTGGATGTGCGGTTATCATTTATCTTTCCTACATAACGTCATGCACTTCTAACGCTCATGCCATACCATACATTAAACATCTACCTTGAGCGGCACTTGGGCCTTTTATCGTCTAACCGTTAATGTAGACAAAAAAACAACAAAACTGAATCGCCGCTTTTGAAACGTTTTCGTTCAATTCCTGAACCATTCCTGAGTTTTCTCAAAAACATTTTTTAATTTGGCTGTCAAGGGCAGAATGACGATTCACTTACTGGAATTTGGTAAGGAGCATTAGAATACCTGATATCCGATTTCTTGGGTTCCTTCGCAATGGTATAAATACTAATTGTTTACACTTTCGAACGCCTCGGGAGGTCGTTGCATTAGTGCGACCTTCAGTGATGTCTTTCATTTTGGTCAAATGTATCCGACATAACAGCCAGCTTAAAATGCATTTTATTGCAAATTTTACGAATATTTTACGTCTTTTCCCCCAATTAGATGGGAATTTCACAGTGGGAAGCATAGACATGGTCAAATCTCGCCGACAAATCCTCTTTCTTTAAGTTTACAGAAGACAACGTTACTTTTTTCAGTTAAAACCTTCTGAAACTTAAGAGCACTTAGATGTCGATATTTCTGTCCTCTTCAGCAAATAGTCAACGAGCTGTATTCAATACCCAACTTCTGTTTCAAACTCGGCAACGCGGTGTTATTTTTTCTGTAAATATTTAACAGTAAAGATCTCCCTCCTGGAATACTTAAGCATGGATCTCAGGTAAACGCTTCATGTTAAAATGATGCTTTCTAGGAGTCGGCCGTAGTTGGCATAGTCGAGTCAATGGGAAAGATCCGTTCCTTAGCTGAATTGTATGTGGTTTTTCAGGGCTACATACAGTTTTGAATTCAGAGCTTCCTTTCTTTTAGACTGGTTGCTTTCCAGTGCTATAGAACCCAGTCTGTTAAGGAATCGGCCATAGTCAGAATCATTGAGTCAATGCGAACGATCATTTCCTTACGTGCATAGTATGTGTTTCACCAGGACTACATATAGTTTTGAATTCAGAGTTTTCCTTCTCTTAGACCGGTTGCCTTCCAGTGCTATAGGACCCAATCTATTAAGGAGTCGACCGTACTCAGGATCATCGAGTCAATGGGAACGATACTTTCCTTACGTGAATAGTATGTGCTTTACCAGGGCTACATACCGTTTTGAATTCATAGCTTTCCTTCTCCTAGACTGGTTGCCACCCAACGCTATAGAACCCAGTCTGTCAAGGAGTCGACCGTAGTCGGAATCATCGAGTCAATGCGAACGATCCTTTCCTTAGCTGCATAGTTGTGCTTCACCAGGGCTACATGCAGTTTTGAATTCCGAGTTTTCCTTCTCCTAGACTGGTTGCCACTCAAGGCTATGGAACCAAGTCTGTCTTACTATTTAACCATAGCTAGGGGAAGACGTGTTGGATTCACCCCTTCCCCAAGAGTATTAACACGTAAGTAAATGTAATGAATTCGACTGGAATTCGAACTCGGCTCTCCGATTCCTCAATTCGAACCGCTATCATTACTCTCCTATACCTTATTCTTTATTCTTTTTAGCATTATCGAGACACAGTTTTAACCGATACTCGTACCAGAAGAGGATGAGTTTGGTGCCATGTTTTCGTTATCGGGTCTCTTCTTACGCCATTTTGTTGACTCAGCTATGCTGCAAGAGAGGAGGGCAATTCATATATTTCTTATCCTACATTTATATTACTTCAAACGTTACTTTTAGTGGATATCCATATTTGAAATAGACGTCCAGTTTGTTTTTTTTTAAACTGTGTCCCGTCGGCCTGCTCACTGTAGAAATCTTAATAAAGAAAATGTCATAGCTCGAACATGTTTGCATTCGATAAAAATAACCTGAACGAGGAAATGTGTTTTAATTAGAAGGGAAATAGAATCTGTCTGGAATGTTCTCGCTCTGTAGTCGAGCGGGATAATTTACGCCAGATCAAAGGGCGGTTACTCCCATAAAGGAGTTTTTTTGGGGTCTGGCGAGTGAGGGTGCCATTGCATTGCCATATTTGAGAATAACAACTCTTCTCCTTACCACATCAAGACTATCTGAACGTAATGTTTCGTTCTGGCAATAAAAATCTTCAGTGATGGTCCTTTCATGTTCCAGTAGCTCGGAACGAACGACACATTTGATATTCTATAAGAAGCATAGAAATGATTCATGTGGATAGAGTCCAGGTATTTAGTGTTGGTACTGCGTCTTTATTTTCGATAAATACTGTTTTTCTTTTTCAGTTGACATACCAAACTAATTTTTCATCATCATTAAGAATGCGATAAAAAACATCAAATGTTAGCGTTCCTGGTTAAAGGAATGCTTCTGATAGTGGGGGATGCCGTGTGTAGTTTCCAAAAGAAAATCGCCCGACGATAACACATTTTCATTTAACAGGTTTTCCTAATAAACATCGTTAGTGATGATACTTTCATGTTTCTCGTATTTGGTGTTGGCACTTCGTCCTTATTTTCAATAAATACGGCTTTTTTTCTTCATTTTCTGTTGACATGCCAAACTCATTTTTCATCATTTTTAAGAGTCCGATGCAAATATTAATGCTGAGCCTTCCTGGTTAAAAGATTGCTTCATGTAGTGGGATGTTGTGTTCAGATCACGAGAAACCCATATTCCGTCTTTACAGGTTGTCATAATTCGCTTTAGATATTCAGGGAGAGTCGAACGCGTCATCAAGCTTTTGCGTCAAATATGTGCTGCTTTGGCATGGGTTTAATTGGATCCTCGCAGAAGTTCTTCATTCGTAATGTGTCGTTTTGCAGGACAAAGCTTGTTGGATATGTCGCAATCGCAATCAGTGAGCCTCTTTAACTCCTAGTGAAATGTAATTGCTTTCATTGCAATCATATAGTTTTCACAAATGTTTTTCAAATGTTAAGAAATCCATGTAAGCAGTTATAACTTTGAAATGCACTATAAATGCTATACTGTAAGTATATTTTATAAAGTAATTCTAGGCTCAAATTTATACTATTCAACCTTGGTTCTTCCTTGGTTATTTGACTAATAAACCCTATAAATAATCGAAATAGGTAATTATATTCCGAACGCATTAGTAGTTCATTAGGATAGAAATCATATCTGTTCACTTCGTACCATTTTATCCTGACTTCTATAATAGACGTGATACAGCTTTTTCTCATATCTTTAGATATATCTTTCTATCGATTTCAATAAGAATAACCAATTAGTATTAAATATAGGTCGTCGTTGACTAAGACAACGAATTGTTACGACGGATAGGTCGCAAATCGATCTGGTCGTAAGTCGACCTGTAAGTAATTTTGCAATTTTTTTATATATTGCTTTAAGCATTAATGTATTCAAAAAAAAATAATTGTCACCTGTTTATTTATTTTTCATTTTTTATGTTTGATACGCAAATCGATCTGGTCGACAGTCGACCTGTAATTAATTTTGCAATTTTTTTTATATATTGCTTTAAGCATTATTGTATTTAAAAAAAATAATTGTCAACTGTTTATTTATTTTTCATTTTTTACGTTTGATATGATTTGTATGACCTCTCTACATATTATATAACCTCTCTATATTGTATAACCTCTCTACATATTGTTTTGTTTCTTATTTTTATGTTCGTCAGTTTTAAGTCAAACATTGCATACTACAGTAAAGTTAAGTCCTGGGTATGAAGATAAACTACGTACGGCAACAAGGGCTCTGATCTGGAGATTGGTGCTTTTGAGGGGAACCCCTCTTAATTGCTGTTTATACCAGGTCCACTCTGACCCGGGGTGGTAGCACTTATAGCAGCTGTGGACAAATAAAAACAAACAGTAAACAAAACATTATGAAAGTATATTTATTATATATAAAATAATTACTAACACTACATATTTATAGCATAATTACCAAAAATACCTATTTATAGTAGAAATACCCACAATGCATTTTATCTGTAGGTAAAGACATACAATTCCGGTTAAAATATTTAAATTTCAGCATTCAATAAGATATAAAAATTGATATGCCGCTAAACAAAATGAACCAACCAACAACAGTAAAGTTCTGTCAATTTCCCTGAGATGAAGTATTATGATTACTTACATTATTTACATTATTCGGACTGTTATCCTCACCTTCGTTGTCATATTCACAACGTTTCAGCCATTGTTCGTACAGGCACTCAAGATCTGCCTATATTTATCAGATGAGGTATTGTAATTATTTACATTATTCTTACTGTTATAATCGTCTTCATTGCCATATTCACAACGTTTCGGCCATTGTACGCTCCGGCCTTCTTCAGGATCTGTCAATATTACTGAGATGACGTATTGTAATTATTTACATTATTCGAACTGTTATCATCGTCTTCATTGCCATATTCACAACGTTTCGGCCATTGTACGCTCCGGCCTTCTTCAGGATCTGTCAATATTACTGAGATGTGGTATTGTAATTATTTACATTATTCGAACTGTTATCCTCGTCTTCATTGTCATATTCACAACGTTTCGGCCGTTGTACGCTCCGACCTTCTTCAGATGAGGTATTTTTATTATTTACATTATTCGGATTGTTATCCTCATCTTCATTGTTATATTTGCAACGTTTTACCTGGAGAAAGAGCGTACAGCGGCAGAAACGTTGTGATTATGGCATTGAAGAATGAGGGTAATAGTACGAATAATGTAAATAATGTAAGTAACAGTAAAGTTAGTTTAATATTTTCTAAACGTACAGAAAAAATACAGACAAAAAAATGAGAAAACATTTCAGGTGGAAGACATACCAAAATACATAAAAACAAAGAATGCACCCACTGCCAGCCTCCGAGCAGTCGTCTCCAGACGGTATACCAGTTCGCAGTCATGGTTGTAAAGACGAACAGTCGTATAGGTCATAATTCGACGACGACCTGTATTAGATTGTTTGAAAAATAATTTTAAAACCAGACAAAATAGGAAGATGCCAATTACCAGAGACAATTTCTCTGACATTTTGATCTGGGTTTTGTTCTACTACGCTGATTATCAATTGCAGATGAACGTCCTCTACTGTGTTGATCTTCAAGACTCGTATCCCTACTGCGAAACTTCAGAAACCAGCAAAGTTATTATTAAAATATTTAAAATAACTGATCCGACGTGCAACTTTCTGATACTAACTGTGACATTCCTCTATTTATTGAACACTTTAGTTCATGCCATATTGACTGAAAAACCTACCGGTACAAAATAATTCTCCTATTACCATATTAGTACAAAAACGCACAATCTTAAAATTTAAAAATTCAACCTCAGCCTTGCGACCGCACGCTCCAAAATTTCTTACAATTAACAATAAAACAATTTTAAAAGCATATTTCGGATTACATCTATTCTTTCGTTGTCCTGTTATAAACTGGATGAAAAAAACAAATATATTTTCATACCTGATGATGTCTGTATGCAAAGATGAAAGCTTGTAAAAAAAAAGGGGTTATGCAACTGGAATTTATAAACAGGGATCATAACATTCATCTACAGGTTTGGGGTTAATGTCATTTATTAAATTTGTTTGCGAAGATGTATTCTCACCATTTATATCATTAACTTCAATATCTGTTTTTTTAATGAATGATTCATGTAATATATATATATATATATATATATATATATATATATATATATATATATATATATATATATATATATATATGTTATTAATGTCAAAGTCCGACAAATATATATATATATATATATATATATATATATATATATATATATATATATAAGTATATGCATAATGCTAGCGGCTTTCTTAGAGAGCTGGTATTGCTGATGGCGTCAAGATCTTCTATGAGGCACCACAAAAAATATGCAGAACTGAAGGGAGGGGTTCGGAAGGGATCCCTGAATTGCTATGAGATGCCAACCTTGCCATGCGCCCAATGCAATCGGATATGATTATCCAGAGCGGGTCTGCTCAGTCACCAGACATCACACTAACACCAACAGTCTATTGTATATGACGATTCCGTAATGACATGCTTTGAATGCCCGACCTGCACTAGGATGTGCAAGTCCAGGTTGGGCCTGACAAGGCATAAGAAAAGGCATATTGGAAGTGATTATGATCAAAGTCAACTTCCACCACCCGGAGATGATTTGATATGGCAGATATGTGACAAGAAATGCAGATCGATGGCTGACATTGTGAGCCACTGCCATTTACACAACCAATCAGTGCTGTGTTGCGGAGGAGTTTAAGTGAAGGGCTGCATATGTCAGTGAGGTGATACTCACTTTGTGAGTCGACAGCCACTATATATGTGCGTATGTATGTACATTGATTAGTATAAGTGGCAAATTAAATGACATTTTAATTTTAAAGACATGTTACTAAATTATATTTTTTGTTGATATACATAACATGCAATCGATGCCCATCCACACCTCAGCTATAACTGTAGTAACATACAGTTTCAACATTATCAAATGGAAGTTGAATGATATTAAAAGATTGGACGCCAAGACCAGAACAATGCTTACCCAAATGAGGAGGCATAACCTAAGCAAATATGTTGATAGA
>OZ038494.1:11089210-11094210 GCA_964036315.1 Acanthosepion esculentum | reverse complement strand
TTACTCACATGCTTTCTTTTTTTGGTCGTCTTTTGTTTAATAAAGTGTTTATCGGAATACTGTGGCCCTTTGTGCAACGTGAGTGGGTTTAATGTGTTTGAACATGATAGTGTTTTTAGTATAGAAAGACAGGTTTACTTACATGGATATTCTGAAAACGAGGAGCTCATTTTTACTTTTTTTACAATGATTTCAATCCTGTATAAGTTTCAAGTGACACTAGGTGTAGAGACTTAAAAAGAGGTAGAGTTTATAGGGATATGCGGGGCAAGATAACGGTTAACCCTCAACTTGAACAGATTAATATTGTAGTGGCCTTTGAAGGACGCTCTTGGGATTTGTTTCCACAAAGTACCGTTTTCTGAGAAGAATCTTTTCCTGTAGAACTTACGTCTCACCAATGAAAATATTCGCACGCTGGCACTAGATAGGTTGTTGGAAGTGTCGGGCCGCTCACCTGAGTTCTTAAAGACTGGAAGAATAGATGATGATTTTCAACAAGCAGGAAAGCAAGAGGTGGCGAGTCATTTATTATACAGTTTAGAGAGAACAGGAGCCAGTTTCAGAGCACATTTCCTAAGGACTATTACAGAGATACCATCATACCCACATACTTTGAGCGGATCCAGATTAGAGATGATAGTAGAAACAAAAAAAAGTTATATATATATATATATATATATATATATATATATTTGAGGAATGGGAGAGCCGAGTTCGGATTCCAGTCGAATCCATTGCATTCACTTACGTGCTAATACCCTTGGGAAAGGTGTGAATCCTCTTCTTCTCCATCAAGCTATGGGTAAATAGCAGAACAGACTGGGTTCTATAACCTTGGATGGCAACTGATCTAGGAGAAGGATAACTTTGAATTCAAAGCGTGCGAAGGGTCGTTTGGGGAACGCGTGGCACGTAGTGCACCATGTCGCTGTATTCGGCTCTTCAAAAAGTGTGGATTATTCTGCACAAATCCTTCACCACTATAATAAAATCTTATGTGCTGGCGTCCGGCTGTCAGTTTCCTAGGAACTGATCTGCATGACGGGAGAGTCGAGTATATATATATATATATATATATATATATATATATATATATATATATATATATATATCATTCAATAGAGACTCAGTTCTAAGTGGAAAGTAAAGCAAGGATACTCCTGATGAGTCTAGTAGAGTGTTGTGTCGTCGCTGGATCCCCACACTACTACTTAAAACGGTATCTTACGAAAAAGGACATTTATTTTTGGTATTCGTTTTATTAAGAGTGGCAGCTTGGATTCTAAGAGGCAGTAGAAGGACTGACGTCACAGAAACACATGTCGCACGTTGGCTCAGCGCCCCTCCGCGAGTTGTCTTAGTCAGTCCCAAACTTGGGTGTGGGAGGCTTATCGAAGCTTCAGAATTCTTGAGAAATCCTATTAAATTCGTGCCGTTTTGGACGTATATTCAAAACAAAAGCAATCCTTCACTGTCACAATGCCCCGCCACAACTCTCTTCAGCCAATCATTGACCATTCTGGCCCTGAAAAGAATTTACGGGCAAAAAATACAGCTCTATTAGCAAAAGATGTTAAACCCTGAAACTGATTGAAGATAGGTGGAATAGAAAACTTATTCATATTTAATACACTATTACAGAGCTGCCAGTAATCACAAGATCAAAAGTTGTTTGACGAATTACGGTACCTCATTCTCTCAGCAATCTAAGACGTAGCTCCTTTTAGTACACGTTTACATTTGTTACACGCAGCCACAAGTAGGTGTATCTTGTAAAAAGAACTGTGAAGATGGTATAGCTCGAAATAGTGGTTCCGGGAGATATCACGAGAAAACATGCCTGTGTCAATGAAAAGGTTTTTCTTTTGGTCTGGGATGGTAACTATTTTTCCTCCTAGCAGAGTTTGAAGTTTCTGGATTGATTGTTATAGGCTGATGTTCTTTTCCTTATTTTCCATGGAGTGATTTGCCTTTTGTTTTTATTTTCCCTGATATACTTGGAAAGCATTGGGATGTTCGCGTATTTAGTATTTGTGAAAGATGTAAGAAGAGTACAAATGATTTTAAGCCTTCTCAGTGATTATATACTTGTAGGATGTCCATTTATTGATGAAATAGTCAGAAGTTTTCAGACCGAGTTTAGTCGTTCCAGTAATGATATTCTTGAAGTATGTCTATCTGTTTATGCCATCATCATAAGGACCCAAAGTATTTTTCCGTCTCAGTGAAAAGGTAAGTCTATACGAGATTTAGTTAAGAGGAGGCGGTGAAAGATACACGAAATAAGCACGTACATATAAGTTAGGTAATCTGTAGTTGGCAGGCAGGTTTATCAGAGACGGGATGTACGTACGTGACATACAGTTTTATACGCGATAGACAAGTCTTTGTGAGTGTATACACGGGACTTTTATTTCAGGCAGGCAAAGCATCGACAGGACAAATCTTGCGAAATGGGCGAGACTATACGATGCAGACGTTATTTTTCTCCCCGGTTTTATGTCTGTAATTATCTTGAGAAGGAGAGCGCGTTGGGATATGTTACCATATTTCACGTCGGTATTTCCTACTGTCTGTGTGGGTATACTCGCTTTGTTAGTCGACAGCCACTGTATGAGCGTATGTACATTGGTTATGAGCGGCAGATTAAAGAATATTTTAATTTTAAAGACATGTTACTAAATTATATTATTTGTTGATATACCTAATAGGTAATCGGTACCTATTCGCACTTCAGCTATAACTGTATACAGCTTCAACATTATCAAATGGAAGTTTAATGACATTTAAAGATTGGACGCCAAGACCAGAACAATGCTTACCCATATGAGGAGGCATAACCAAAGCGAATATGTTGATAGAGTGTGTGTAGCTAGAGCTTTAGGAGGCCGAGGTCTAATCCAAATTGAATTAACTCTAAAAACTACAACAATCGGACTGGAAGAAACATACCTCACAAAAATAAACGAACCTCTCTTACAAATAGTAAAACACCAAATCCACCCCATCAACAAAGAAGCTGCACTCTTCAAGAAACAGCTTAATATACCTGAGACCCTATCACCCCCCCCAAAAAAAACGAAGCAAATACCATCTGCCCCTAAAGAGTAAAACAAAATGCAAAACCAAGGAAACTTAAACTAAATGGCAGGGTGCGAATATGCGCCCCTTTTATGTAAAATAAAATGATGTTTAATTGTGTTTCTTTTCTGGCCACTAGGTCACATAAAGCCTCACGGACAAGCGAGGTTTCATTTGGCCTTTTAAGGAAGGCATGACCCATCGTTCGGAGTTTCTCCGATGCAAGATATGCCTTTCGAGAAAATCTGAACGAAGGAGTGTGCTTTAAAGTCAAACAGAATCTTACTTGATGTTGCTGCTCTTCGTAGCCGAGTGGTTAAATCAAACCAGATCCTACTAATATAGACGAGGGTTCGGATCCAGCCGGAGGTCATTCATTCTTTAATCAGTCTTCTTGCGTGGGCAGCCCGGTAGTCGAGATAAATACTGTTTAAAAGTTTTAAAAAATGATGGTTTACTCAAATACATGTATCCACTGAAACAGCTTAATATAGCTGAGACCCTGTCACAAAAAAAACCCCAAAGAAAACACCATCTACTCCAAAAGAGTAAAACAGAATGCAAAACAATCAAGAATAAAATTGAGAAGAAGAGCGTATTTGGATATGTTACCCTGTTTCGCGTCGTCAAATTCTATTGTCGACTGGCGGTAGTCTATCAGAAAATTATATAATTTTGTTGGTTTCTTTTTCATATTACTTGTCATTTATATCAACCAGTGGATTCTTTATCGATCAATAGTAAGGAATTTTTATGAGAAGAACATCGACATCTATGAGAGGATTTTCTGTCCTGGGACTGGAAGTCATGGGGAAATACTTAATTGACAACATTAAAATCTTTACGCTGAAAACTTGAATGTTTCTTTTCGCGTAGCAATGGCCTTGGAAATGTTGATGGCTGTAAGATCAGGGGAAATGGTAGGGAAAAGGAAGTCATTCTTCGATATGGCACGAGAGCTTTTTAAAGTAAAGAATCTTCGTTGAGTAGCATTTCGAAGAGGTTATCAAAAGTGTCATAATTGTATTGGAGCGAGATTACTCGCATGAAAAAAATCAGAGAGATCAATTCCTAGCAGGATATTTGGTAAGCTGCTAATGTTAGCAGAGAAAAAAAAATTAAAGAATATGACAGATGTCTTCTACGCTAAAAGAAAATCAGATTCTGTACGGCATTGGAAATGGTAGTCAAAAATATGAGCCATTAATTGTGCATATCATTATACATACTTACATATCTCTCTCTCTCTCTCTCTATATATATATATATATATGTATATATATATATATATATGTTGAGTCTTGACTCAATGTTGAATCTCGACTATTGCATGGAATAATAATGCAACACAAAATGTACTTAGAACAAGAATGTATTATAACAAGAAAGTGTACACAATATTTACATATAGTATTTCTGTATATTTCTGGGAAGACGTTCCTGGAGAATGTGTTGACTAAGTCGCAGTCGGGCAGAGTCTCTAGCTGGATCTCTGTATTCGCTCCCTTCGTCTTCCGGTACCAACCATTATTTATATAGTCGGTAGTCAGATATGCAGATTAGGTGGATCATACCACAACACATACATACTTCTCTCTCTCTCTCTCTCTCTCTCTATATATATATATATATATATATATGTATATATATATATATATATATATATATATATATATATATATGAGTGTGTGTGTTTGTGTGTATAATGACGCATATATATATATATATATATATATATAATGAATTTATTCATATCGTGCTTTTATTATATATATATATATATATATATATATATATATATATATATATATATATATATATATATAATATATATATATATATATATATATATATATATATATATATATATATATATATATGTATGGGGGCATGGTGGTCTAGTAGATAGCGGCTCG
>OZ038494.1:11046710-11081710 GCA_964036315.1 Acanthosepion esculentum | reverse complement strand
CCTGACAAACCTTACCAGTGTGAAAATCAAAGTACGACAGATTGGCCCGGAAACCCTTCTAATTTAAATCCAAACAATAATCTGTTATCAATCTTCAGTATTGTTGTGAGGTCGGAATGTCGGGGTTAATAAGATACACGGAATGGAAAACGAGAACAAGTAGTAAAAGACAATACAAGTGAAAAATCCTGGTGTTCCAAATACCCTGTGTTGTCATGGTGGTAGTTAACTGTTGGTCTTGGATGCGTCGACAGTTTATGATAAACAGAGGAAATTGTCGTTACTCCTGTTCAGTGCATGGGATTCTCAGCATCCTTCTGTAGAAGCGCATTTCTGTTGCCTCAATTCACTTCTTCATCTTTGAGGAGATGTCCACCTTTCACATAAGAGTTCAGTACTCTTTTCTTCTAGTGATTTCAATAACCTCTTGAAAATAGAGGGTAACAGGGAGAGTCAGTTACTAGAGCGATACAGGGAACCTACCATTTTTTTCCATCTTCTTTAGTGATGGATCATATTGAGATCCAATTCAAGTTTAAGTCCCAATAATCGCTCCACAGAATGGAACCTCCGTGGGGGCCCATCCGTTCATTGTGATTGGTGGTTGTTCTGGGTTCGATCGGAGATAATGGAATGTAAAAATTTTGGTTTTCAAGCGCTTGAATAAAATCGGCCTGTTTTTCCGCCACTTGTTTTTTCAAGGTAGATCAGAGGGAGATCAACTGCCTCTAATCCCCAAGAGTTACTTGTAGTAAATAACGTTATTGAGAAGAAAGGACAATAAAAGAAGAGGAATTGAAATTTATTTTTTATTTACCAATTCCAAACCATTACTCCAATCGCAAATCCAATCTTATTGTACGTGGGATTCCAAAGCGGTTACCTATCTTAATTTCGCTGATCGGATAAGAACTGATGATTCAACCTGATATTGTCGTAAGCCGATCCAACCTAATATAATTATTTTACATATGAGAGATTGCATATTTTTATATTGATTTTTATCGACGCTATCCATCTAATATATTCCAATGGAACTTTCTTAATTCTCTCAAGCTCATCATAGACACCTGTTGCACGTTGTTCGAGAGTTTTCGTTAGTGAGATGTTTCGATTTCACAACAAGCAAGAAAGCAGAACTAAAATGATAACTACTTCTTTTTTTTTTCTATATTTTTTTTGTTCGCTTCCAATCATTGGCTGTCTTATCGCTGGCACTGCAAATTATTTCTCATCGTACGTAAAAGAAACATGAGGTCTTGAAACCTTAATTTTATCTATCAACGATGTGAGGCTTCTAGTAAGTTTTTTTTAATACATTCGTTATAGTTTCCAAAACCTCATTTTGACATTAATAAACTTATGTTCTTTTTCTCCTTATTCATCGCTCTCTCTTTATCTCTCTTTCCTTTTCTCTCTCTCTTCCTCTCTACCCCCCCGCAAACGAAAACCTAGTAAAGGAAAGCGAGAAGAAAATTAGTTGCTTCGTTGATCTTGTTTAGCGGCAAATCAACATCACTATGAGTCATTTAATGCCGAAATCTAAATATTTAGAACATAGTTTTATGGCTGAAAGTACAGATAAAATATATTGTTAGTCATTTTGCTATAAAATGTATTGTTTATAATTCTGCATTAAAACGTATTGTTGGTAATTTTACTATAAGTATATATCGGTAGTAATGTATCATTGGTAATTTGTTCATATAATAATGTATTTCTAGTGTTTTTACTATAAAAATGTGTATTTATACTTTCATACCCTTTTGGTTTTGTTTGTGGGTTAATTACTTGCCTACAGCTGGGACCCTAACAGGTGCTACCACCCCAGGTCAAGATGGACCTAGGAACAACAGCAAATAAGTGGTTGTTCTACTCTACTTAAATACTCCAATCTCTTTATCGTCATACCCAGTGTTATTGAGAAGAAATGACTAAGCATCGATTGTAAGAAGAGCGAATGTATGGTTGCCAAGAAAAACAACAACCCCAAAGCAAGAAAGTACAACAATTTAAATATCTTGGAAATGTTTTAACAGAGGACCACGCTGAAATCCCAAGATACATTGGAATAGCGAAAGACTCCGCACAAACGCCAGCCAAAGGAACAGGAACTATTCCCTAAAAACAAAGAAAAGAGTACTGAATTCTTATGCGATATTGGTCGTCTCATGTGAAAGGTGGACATTTCCTTACAGATGAAGAAGTCAGTTGAGGCAACAGAAATGCTTTTCTACAGAAGGATGCTGAGAATCCCATGAACTGAACAGGAGTAACGACAATGTTTAAGAGAAATTATTAGCTAAAAGACACCTAACCTTAAAATCAGAAAGAGGTTATTGAAATCACCAGAAGCACAGATGGAGGAGAGCGTGTAGCATTTGAACGTAAGCGATATGAAGGAGATCAATTTATAATCGGGTAATTGGCCGGCAAAACCGGGATTAAGAGACCTTATTAAGAGTCACAAGGGAAATGAAGTTGTATCAAGTGACGATAATACATGGCCCGAAGCTACATGTCATATAGAACAAAATATTAGATATTAAGAAAGTTCAGTCCGTGCTAGTTATTCTGATGAAGCCGAGAATGGCGTCTCTGCGTCCTTTTGGGTGATAAAATTACTTTCCACCCTACAAGCCCCTTCTCACTGACAAAACATCTCAAGCCAGTCACTTCTTTATCATTAGAAGTTATATTTGACTGTCATTTTTCTTCCAGTCCAGGACTAAGTATAAACATCGTGAATGAAAGATGTCTACATGTTATACATATAATATAAATATAATATACATATAAAACCGAACCCCATAAAGAATAGAAATCTTACCAGGAAACTCCGAAGTCGGTGTAAAATTGATATTTCAAAGTTAAGTAATATTTTTTTTTATATAATATTATATAAACGCTTTATTTTTAATATTATTTTAATATTTCTAATGCTGAGGACTATATATAAAAATTATCGGCTGTTTCTTAAATGTTATACATATATATAAATATATATATATGTAAGCAAATATGTGGATATAGATCCGACAGTATGAGGAAAAATATGGTAAAACAAAAAATCCGAATATGCAAGTTTACTGTTTTTAATGTTGTTTCAATGTCGACGTCAGACGTTTCGGTCTAGTTGACCTTCTTCAGGATATAGTTATTAAAACATAATTAAAATTAGACGATATTCAAGTCAATATGAAAAGACGATAGACATATGAATAATGAAAACAAAATGACAGAATTTTCGTAACATCGCCCACGTGATCGCATTTTACGTGATCGCATTTCAAAAAGGAACGCTGATCTTAAAATTCAGTCATTTTGTTTTGATTATTCTTATGTCTATCGTCTTTTCATTTTCACTTGAATATCGTCTAATTTTAATTATGTCTTAATAACTATGCCCTGAAGAAGGTCTACTAGACCGAAACGTCTGACGTCGACATTGAAACAACATTAAAAACAGTAAACTTGCATATTCGGATTTTTTGTTTTGTCCATATTTTTCCTCATATATATATATATATATATATATATATATATATATATATATATATATATGTGTGTGTGTGTGTGATTTGGCAGCAACTTCTGGAAACATCTTACAATGTTTATAATATATTTAAATTTTATAACGTATTCTTTCATCTTTTCGCTTGTATAATAAAAATCTTTTTCACACCGTCACACGATTAAAAATCTTCGCCATGCACGTGATAATATCATCGCGTCTTTTGAAATTAAAAGGATTTTAACGTTTATTTAGTTTGTAAAAAAAATGTACCAACATGATTCCGCTACAAGACACTTGGCAAATGTTTTAAAAAAAAATTGACTAAAAAAATTATGACCCTGAAGATGAACAATGATGCTCGAAAGTACTAGGTTATCGTACGGACAATATTTATTTCGATATCATTTTCAAATAAAAAGTCTCATTAGAAAATATGAGAAAATTCAAAAGAAAATATGCAGGTCGATGTTGTCTCTAACATTCAACACAACATGTTTAATATATATATATATATATATATATATATATATATATATATATATATATATATATATATAATGGTATATTTGGACAGCGATCGTTCATACATGCAAGTGAAAAATGACAGAGAAGTTACTGCAATTTTTATTGTTTTTCTGGCGTTTGTGCTTTCTTTTCTGGACATATAAAATATGTAAAACTGTCAAAATGTACTCTTTATCCGAGCGCTTTTAACTGCTGCATTGGACATTATCAATGATCTTTGTTTTTTTTACACTGAATATGTAGATTTTCATACCTGCGTATTTGGAAAGTTTTTACAGAATTTATGTCCAGAAAAGAAATCACTTATATGAATACAATAAAAATTGATTAAAAGCGTTAATCGCTGTACCTCGTCAGTCCTCTTTAATTAAACTTGTATAAAAGATGGATTGCTACCGAAGTTATATATACTTAATATATTTTCTGTTTACATGATTTTTTTATGGATACAGTTATTTGAGTAAATACTGTGTTCTTTTTAATTAAACATTATTAATTGCATTCACCGGCCTGAATGTTCGAGAAGTTCGTAGAAAATATGAGTTTTCCGACAGGAACCGAACCTGTATCCTATACGGAACGACCACTAAGCCTAGCATGCTATGACCGTTCATCTGCAGAGAAATTTCGGTAAATTTAAGTAAAGCTTGAATTACTGCTTTTAAACACATATATTCGCCGATCTATGAAATCTGCTGTGATTGAGTATATTGATGTCGAGCATTGGTTAACAAGCTTCTCTCGCTAGAACAATTGTGAGGAGTAGAGTTCGATCCTCGCTGGATGCTCCATATCATTGTGCCACATCTAAGCTAAGGTTAGAAAAGCACTATATCTGCTGTGAATGACAGCATATCATAGGAAAAATACGACATTATATATAAATATATATATATATATAAATATATATATATATAAATATATATATATATATATATATATATATATATATATATATATATATATATATATATATATATATATATATATATATATATATATATAATCTTTCAGCTGTTATATAAACAAACAAAACACCCTATGTTCGTTCAATTATTTTATTAAGATTTTAATTACCCTGCCCTTGATAGTCGTCTTTTCAAAGATAAATTTCGTAGTTGATTTTAAGAATATATTTATATTAATTCTTTGGAGTAAGTGTTTAAAACAGTCAAAATAGGAACCCCGAACATCTGTACATCTGTACATTTTATACATTTATATAAACCACTACGATACAATTTTAATGTCCTTTCTTTTCTATTACGCTTCGCGTTGTGCGTTTATTTATTTATTTTTAAATAATAAAGGACATATATGTTCACTTTTATATATATATATATATATATATATATATATATATATATATATATATATATATAGGCTCTACTTTTGTATCGAGCACTGTTTTTTAAAAATAAAAACAAAAATACTAAAGAACTTCGGATTATTTACCTAGCGTGTTTTTACCTATTTTTCTATATATTTGCACGCACACACACACACACACACACATACATACATACATACATACATACATACATATATATATATATATATATATAAATTAAAGAGAAGAAAGAAGCCTCAAACGTTTTTGGGTTATAATGTGATTTTTTAAAAATAAATATTATCCTTTATATTCCCTATTTTTGCAACTCGTATATCCGGTCTCACAACTTTCGTCAGGTAAAGAGTGATTATTTACACATATTAAAAGGAAGGAGGGAAAATCATTTCCTTTTATATATATATTTAAATAAATCACATTATAACCAAAAAAGTTTGCGGCTTCTCTCTTCTCTTTAAAATATGCACTTTTCTCTTGTTGGAATTATGCCCATAAATGTTATAAACGTAATTGAAAGAAATGAATTATGTGAAAATTTTATCTTACAGATTTCTTTAAAAGTTATCCATTAAAATATTTTATTTCAAAAAAAAGAATTTTATAGACTTCGGATAACATATTTTTGACAAAAATTGTTTTACAAACATTTTATTTTTTTTTTTAATTTTATATTTTACAAAATATTTTATAATTTTGTTTTATAAACTTAATGTTTTTGTTTATATTAAATTTATTTTAAAAACTTAAGACAATTTATTTTTGAAAAAAAATTGTTTTACAAACTTGTACATTGTTTTTTATTTGTATATTTCTTCCTTTTTTTATTTTACTATTTTAGAACTTTATTTTATAAACTTAAGATAATGCTTTTCTTAATTAAATTTATTTTATTAACTTAAGATAATTTATATTTGAAAAAAATGTTTTACAAACTTTCCAAAAAGTTTTAATATGATGAAACTTTACAAATTTATTTTATAAAATTAAGTTAATGTTTCTTTTTTAAATAAATTCAAATTATAAAATCTAGATAATTTATCTTCGAAAACAATTGTTTTACAAACTTTTCTAAAAGATGTCATTTAACAAACTTTACGAATTTATTTTATGAACTTAAGATAATGATTTTAAAAAAAATTGCCTCATGATAATTTATGTTAAAAATTGACTGAGAATCTTTCAGAAAATGTTTATTTTACAAACTTAGGATATTTTTACAAAACTTTTTTTATTTTTATTTTAGAACCATCAGATAATCTTCCTCTTGGAAAGATTGGTCTGTTACTAGAAAGTGATTTGCGCTTATGTCAATGTTGTATTTATAAAGATTCATTTAATTGGGGCCTTATAAATGCAGCCAGATGGTACTACAAGATATAAATGACAGAATTTAGAAAGGATCCTTATCAACGTCATGAAAATATCGCAGAGGAATACTAAATGCCATGTCCTTTCACGATATAGGTTACGATAACGTTCCACAAATTCATTTTCATTATCTGTGGATTGCCATGACTTCTTGGAACGGTTTACCGTATAGCTGTTTGGAATTCAAAATTTTGCTTCTATTCGACTATTTGCTGCCCAGCACTAAAGAGCCCCCTCTATCCTGCTATTTAATCCGAGCTGAGGAGAGATGAAACATATTGTTACCTTTCCCAAGAGTATTAGTGAAAAAGGGAACACAATTCGCTTCCCCCGGAATTTGAACTCTGCTCGCCGATTTTACATTTGGTGTCGATATCCGTTACATTAAAGTATATGATTGTCTTGCCTAATATATTATTCATTTATTTATCATTTATATTTATAGATTGATTTCTATTATTTATGATTTCAACAGAAATTATGGGAACCCGTGTATCAATAGCTTATGGCCCTAAGCCCTTCTGTGCTCTGAACAGGTTAATAGGAATAGATATGTTCGCCTATAGTCTGGTTAGTATTCTTTCTAGGACATGGTTTGCCGGTTCTTCTTTTTTTCTTTTATGGTCTTAATTATTTAACTGACTTAACCTTTTGGGGCTGTGACTTTTTAATGTCAGGTTACTCTTTTGGTTGGTGTATCCCAACTGGTAGTTAAGTTCTCCGAACACTTTGGTAACGATTAGAGAGGCAGCTCTTGTCGACAGCCTCCCTGATTTCGAGATGCTTGTATTGCTATATCGTGCATGACCAGGTGTCCCTGCTTGTACATCCGGCAAACACAAATACGCGGCCACGTTTTGAACAGTTAGCATTGCCATAAATGATGAATAGCAACAATTATTTTGATCTTTTTCTCCTGAATACAATTTTGTTCTTTTATTGTACTCTCACTTGAATAATGTTTTCTGTTTCTCATATTCTCTCAATTTTAGTAACTATTTGCGTCTTAGTGACTTTATTGCCTTGCTTGTAGTGAAATGATTAAAAAAAGTTTGAGGTTGGTTTATGTTGCTGTATGTATACGTTCGGTTAATTCTGATGTCTTCTACTGTATTCTTTGATGCCAAGCTCCTCGTTTAATATATACGAAACATTTCCAACGGGCATTTTTAAGAGTCGGTCCTAAAAATTGACCTACGACTGGGACGAGGAATGGCTTGTAGATTTTAACGTCTCTAAAATGAAACTTCTCTCTACTAATTATCTGCGATACCTCTTTCAGCCTCCGATCAGCAAGACTCATATAGCCCTTCAGGATAATGACTCATTCCATCTTCTCGGGCTAACATTCTTCTCTGACATGAAGTTGAAAGATTATATTGAATCAATTGCCATCTCTGCTGCTAAGAAAGTTGTTTCGCTGTGTGGTTCTAGAAAATTTGCCTCTCCGGATCTGTCTTTGATATTTATAAGTTTACCGTTCGTCCATGTTTTGAATATTGCTGCCACACATGGTCCGGTGCACCTGGACAAAATCCAAACAAGATACAGCAATATTATTGGTTTTGTCCTGGTGCCTTGGCTTCAGTCACTTTACCACTGCAGTAATGTAGTTTCCATGTACGTTTCCTATAAACATTTTCATGGAAATTGTGTCGACGAACTCTCAGTTACCTAGATTTTTATGAATTTAAGCGCATTACTAGAATGGCGGCGAGGTTTCATCATAAATTCTATGTTGTCTTTTCTTGCACTTGTCGTTTGTGAAACTGTTTTCTGGCTCACTATTTACTATTGTTCTCATCTTTGTCGCCATATTTATTACAATGTTTCGGCCGTTGTATGCTCCGGCCTTCTTCAGGTGGTTGGAATGTCGAACCGAACCCTTTATTTCGCTGACTGTGGTAGACTGTTCTACTTCCACGTGCGATGTTTAATGGATGTCAGTTATCTCCTGTTAATTCCCTCTGAAAGTTCTCCACTGCCTTAACCGGGTATTGAACTCACACTCTCTGGGTCCTGTCACTGGATCTGACCAACGCCTTTATCCACTGTGCCATGTGTTCTTGAGGTTAAGGCAGTGGAGAACTTTCAGAGGGAAATTTACAGGAGATAACTGATAAGTGACATCCATTAAACATGGCACGTGGAACTAGAACAGTCTACCCCAGTGAGCGAAATAAAGGGTACAGTTCGACATTCCAACCACCTGAAGAAGGCTGAAACGTTGTAATAAATATGGCGACAAAGATGAAGACAATAGTTCGAATAATGTAAATAGTGTGCATAATACCTCATCTCAGAAATATAGACACATACTGAAGGGCCGAAATGTTGTAATAAATATAGCGACAAACATGAGGACAATAGTCCGAATAATATAAATAGTGTACATAATACCTCATCTCAGAAATATAGACAGATACTGTTTTCCCGTTACATTGTTTCTTTCCAAACTTGATTTATAAAATTTAAATGTCAGTTGTTATATACTCTCTTCTTGATAACTTTTCTATTGTTCTCGTTCCTTACTAATGTTTCTCTTTTTTCCCCATATTCTCAGTAGCCCCTTGTGTCTTAGTGATTTTATTGTCTTGCTTGGGGTGAAATTATCTTAAAAACTCGTTGCGAGAACTATGTCCAAATATTGTCTTCCTTAACATAGTAGTTCTACACACTTTTTGTATCAGAGACATGTGAGAAGCCAGTATTTAATTGATTTCCTTTCAGTTCCTGTTTTTCTTAAAACTTCCTCTTTGATCACATATTTTGTCTATGATATTCTTAGCATTTGTTAAAATAACCACACCCGCTTCGATTCAAGTTCTTTTTCATCTATAAATAAACTCTGCAGTATCCATTACCATATACGAGATTAAATATTACAAAGCAGGTTTATTCTCTTTTCTATCTTTCTGACAATGTTTACATATTCTTCTTATATTCATAGGTGATTATAACACAAAATCCCTTCCTACCAAACAACCCTTAAAATGTATATCAAAGCAATCAACAAGTAAAGATAAAAATAAACTTTAAAGACAAATATGCTTTGTGAGTGTTAGATTCTCCAGGCCGTCTTTCCCCAGCTAAGAGCAAATAGTGGGACATACTAGGTCCTAAAATCTTACGTGGTAAGTAGTTTAGGAGAAAGTTAATCCTGTATTCAGTACCTCAAACTATGAGTTAAATAGGCTCACTAATCAGCAATTGGCCATGCGTGGTGAGTACGTCTACACACCTGATGGGATGGATTCCGCCAAGGCTCGAAATCTGGATTTGTTCAAACCAGCTTTCATCCCTGGTAACTTTTATGTCCTCATTATATCTTTCTCTTCTCCAAACATTTACTATCCCTTGATTTGGCACGACGTCAAAAATTGCAGTCATTTCTCCTGCAGGAGTTGCCAAAAAAAAAAGTCATAATTTTCCTTCTCCTAGACCGGTCACCAACCAAATGGTAGAAAGCCATTTTTGCACTGCTATTTCGTTCAACCAAACCAAATGCAGGCAACCTCGACATAAACTCGAATCTAGTTCACTGTTTCCATTTTGAGTACTGGGAAAGTTTATACCATTCAGCAAAACAGTCTACAAGCAAAGGAGTAAACAAACAATAAGGCGGAGATATGGGGTTATGATTACAAGCGAAGATTATCGATTGACCAGGAATAATCCTGAGGCTTATTAGCAAAGTCTTTGTCTGTGAATAACAAAGTTCTCTGACGATGCGAATCCAAATCTCGTTTGAACTCTCTTCAACGGGGCATCTGAAAATTGGTTTTAAAACAATGTATGGAATATAGTTTTAATATGGATTTGCCGGCCCACTTCGTTCAAATAGATTATCTTAAATATTACACTTTTATTGAATTTTTCTTGGAATTTGCAGTCTTCTGAATCCGAATAAATATTAGTTTGGCTGATAAATCAAATTCGTATAATAAATGAGGAGGGATTTCATATTAAATTCCCTGGCTACTATACCATCAAATACATTGATGCTTTGAGTTATTTTACGCATATTCTTAGGTATAAATATCAATGTATCTTTATATACAGCCCGTCTGAAGTTATTACGCAGATCACATAAACGTCAATCTCAAATAGCATAGACGTTAAAAAGCTTGAGTTAAATGTTTAGTTAATCTCAACATGTTTTGTTAAAGTTACTGCATTTATTATAAGAATGTTAGTCTGAAGGTATCATGCGAAACCATAAAATCCCTTTTTACTTCAATAAGCTAATAAAGTCATCAATAACTGATCATTACATAAAATAGAACAAATTTCGAATATATATGTATATTTGTTTTTGAAGCACGTCACCCCTTGGAAGGCGGGTGCGCCATTAACACGTAAAGGGTTACCCAGAGTGACAGAGAAGGAAAATTTAATAATTTAATTTAGTTTATCCAACATTCTTCCATGTTTCCGTTTGATAAGTTTGGTTTGGTTTCTTTTAAGGCATATCAAACTCAGTGGGTTATTTAGTGCCGACAATTTTTATTGCTACTAATATTCTTTTTCCAAAATGTATTTCTGGTAATATTTTTTCTTCAAAATGTATCGCTGGTAATGTTTTTTTCAAAAATGTATTGCTGGTTTAATGTTTTCTTCAAAATCTTATTGCTGGTAATAATTTTTACAAAGTATTTCTGGTATTAAAACCTATTTTTACACTTTCATAGTGTTTTGACCCCAGTTTGAGGGTTAACTATTTGCCCATAGCTGTGACCCTAACAGGTGCTACCACCATGGGTCAGGATGGACCTGGGAACACCAGCAATTAAGGGGTGGTTCCACGCTCCTCAAAACCTCCTGATCAGAGGCCTTACTGTTGGACGTAGTTTATCGTCTTACCCAGGACACCCATTTGGTAAGAGTAATGCAGTACAAACATTTTCCATATTGTCTATTGTCCCAAGCGCTTTCTGCCACTTCTTAAGCCCTTTTTAAGAGGGTTTGAATTTAGGTGTTCGTAGTTTATTTTCAGGTTTGACTGTTGAAAATGTATTTTTGTGCTGTTTGAATACTTTTTTAAAAGCATATCACCCCAAGTAAGGCGGAGGTGCCACTAACACTCAAGGGGTTACATAGAGTGAGAGCAAGACTAAAGAGGGGTGTTTGAGGAAAGGATATAGAGATGGACGGGGATCAAGATCAAGACATCAGTAGATGTCGATTGACATTACATTTGAATATTTGAAGATTATAGCTATCAGGGAAGCAAGTAGGAGGAATGGTGTTCCACTGTTGCTAAGTGCGAGATAAGAAGCTCTTGAAGTAGAAGAGTCGGTTACATTTAACTGTTTCGACAGTGAAAGGGTGGGACCGATATGCCAGCCAAGTATCACACTTAAATTCATGCAGTTTGGGTACCAGTGAAAGTAGCTCATCAGAGCAGTTGCCATGAAAATATTTGTAGAAATGACAGAGGGAAGCCACATCACGTCTGTGAGAAAGTGACTGTACATGAGATGCCAGATCAGAACCTATCACATTGCAAGTGAAGTAGGTAAACCACTGCTAGTGGTGGACTAATTAAAACAGCACATTATCTCCACTTCGAATAGTGTCTAACGTATTTATAAGGATTGGGATATACTCATTAGTGTTCATAGGTACGGTGTATAATAAATACAGACTTCACTTTGAAACTGCGAAAACGTTTGTATCATTCAAATAAAGTCTTGTCCATAGAATCACAATAGTTAGCACTGTTTAGTTTGTCTCCTTCATCGACTTTGAATGGTGCAGTAATGCTTTGCTCGACAATTCCCTCCCCCATCACACTGCCGTCTCATCGTTGCTGTCTTTTAGCCAGTGGCACATCTGCATTGGATAACATATATCCTTTGGCCCATCGATCCGGTCTATCAAGTGTCACTCGAGATTTCTTGACAAACCCCAATTTATGAAGCATTCTACATATTTTGTCGTTCTCCACTCCTCCAATTCCCGCCTGTTCAAAAATCTGAGCATTGGTCAAAATTACTTGTTTTCGATATCACTCGTCTTAGTTTAGTTCTCCGCATGGAGACAAGTTCTTGAAGCGTTTTGCTTTGCTTCTAGTTCTAAATCGAGTTATATTTTTGAACAGTCCTGTTTATCGTTCAATCATATCTACGGAACTCCTTTGATATCACCAATTAGAATATTCCCTCATTTATTAACCTTTTTTATCTTGTTTTTCAGCAGTTGTTAGATCTTTCCATTACCAATGTTTCAACATATATCATAAAAAAATTATTTATATTAGTTTACTCTGCATTTTTTTGATAAATCCAATAACTTGAATAAAGCGAATTGAAACGACCTCGAAATTTAACTCAAGCTTTGTTTTGACGTCAAAATTAATCGTTCAACATTTGACAAGAACTTTTCAAAGCAAATATGATTTATTGTGATTTATGTTATTTGTATAACAACTTAAGACGTAGTGTATGTCTGGACATTTGACATTTGCTATTCAACGGTGTTTCTAACTTAGAAAAAACAAACAGAATCTTAGCACACACAAGTTCTTTTTCTGTCAGTTAAAAACTGAATTCCACTGTTAAAAATACTATGCTACAATTAGAATTAAGAAAAAAATAACAAGAAAAAAAATTAATTCCATGCATCATATAATTGACCCAGCGAAAAGCTATAAATATGAAATGTTCAGATGTCATGTACAGAGTTGTTAAAAATTTCAACTCTCTCTCAAAATCCCCTAAGGTTTCGGATAATTTTCGAAGCACATCGTTAACATGGAAATTCTATTTTCGTTCTTAGTGCTAAACTATGTGTTGTATTCTTTTCATAGAATTTTCCCGAAGCTCACACTTGCACAGATCAAGAAAGTTATGAAGTAACACTTACGATCGTCAGGTTTATTAACATTTCTAAATTTATTTATTGGGATAATAATACGTATTTAAAATTTAAGAATAGATATTCACTTTGTTTACAGAATGAATTATATTAAGTTCTTAGATAAATTCTTAATCGTTTTTAATAATTTATTTTAATACTTTTCATTTGATGAATTATTCAACAGTGTATTTCCCTTAATTCTTTTACGACTGCCTGTCAACAATCAACTGTTCAATGGCTCGATGATAGAAATCACTAGGTTTTGGCTCGAAAAATTCATCAAGCTACGTTTTAAGCTCCACATCGTTGTTAAACGAAACACCCTTCAAACTGATAGAAAATTAACGAAAGGGTGCTAGTCTGAAGGGGCAGAATCAGGAGAATATGGTGGATGTGTGAGAACTTCCCAACCGAGTTCTTTCTATCTATCTACGAGTATTGGTAGCAATGGAGCAGCATTGGAGTTTGTTTCTCCCGGTCAATGCATGTGGGACCTTTACCGATGTGAAGCGCGAGAGTAAAATGAGCGCTTGACATATTCAGTGCCAATTACCACGCGGTTTGGAGAGGTTCGTCTTTAATAACACGCGTGAAGTCGGTTCTCATCAAAACCGAGCAGGTCGGCCAGAACGCAGACAGTATAAGAGTTAGAAATTTCCTCCCTGAATTATGAAGACCATTCCTGTGCCATTCCGTCGGTTTCGAGCAGATTTGGCAGGTTAGTGACTTTGCGCACAACGATTAAAACATGTCAAACCTACTGGTTTATGTCTACTTGGCATTCGATCTCAAAGGGGTGGTCAATCTGAATTAAAATTTCAGTAACGTTAGAGAACAATTTCACAGGATAACCAGAGTTACGAAGAATCTAAAAATGCCACGAAAGATTATTTCTTCGGGATCATTCGCAGAACATAAGAAAAAAAAAAAAGAATGACTTATGCCACAACCTAATACATGAGTCGATTATTATTAATTTCTTATTACTAGTTTTAACCCATGAAAATTTCACGGTTTTACTATTTGAAATTTCTGGTGAATTCTTCAGTTACTAATTGAATAAGTTATGGCGAGTTCTACGATTATAAAATAAACGTACAAATCCACCTATCACAACATTAAATATTTGAGCCAAACAACTTTAACAAAATATTGCAATAACAAAAATAAATATGAATGATGATCGTTATTTTAAGAAGTAAGGGGATACAAATGAAAAATTTGAAACTGACAACTTTCTGCAAGCCACTGAAACAGACGTTAAATATTTCTACCTTTCTTTCTTTCATTCTTTTTCTGACTGAAACTAAGTAGCGTTTTTTATATATATTTTAACAACTCACACGATCTAAACAGAATATTCCATTATTTATGAGGTGTTAGCAGGAGACGTTAGACCCTTCTAGCTTTCTTTATTTTTTTCACTGAAACAAACTAGCTTCTCTGATATGTCTTTTCAAAAGATCAAAACCGAATAGTCCATTATTTATTAGGTGTTATCTATCTTCAATCTTAACTTTTTTTTCTTTCATTATCTGACTGAAACCAAGGAGCTTCTTTGATGTCTTTTGTCTTTGCACGCGATCAAAACGGAATAGTCGGTTATTTATGTGGTACTGGCAGGGCGTAACGGTCGTGCGAACTAACGATATGAGGAACAAGCAAAATTATCATAGGATATTTAATCCAATTACAAAACAAATAGAAAAATAGCTATTTCATTAAAATTAAAATTATATATATATATATATATATATATATATATATATATATATATATATATATATATATATATATATATATAACCAAATGGGTAAATATAGGTAGGTATATGATGGAGCGATCGTATACAAACAGATATATATACTCTATAGTGTAAGAAAAACAGTGCTCAATGCAAAATAACAGAGCTATATAATAATATATATATTAAGAAATATACATATCTTGCATCAATTCCATTTGTGCAATTAATGCAAGATATATATATATATTTCTTAAGATATATATATATATATATATATATATATATATATATATATTTCTTAAGATATATATATATATTATTTTATATGCTCAGTTCTAAGTGGCAAGCGCTCAATATCAATGATAGAGCCAACATATTCAGTTGTATGGATATAAGTTTGTGACCCTTTATATATATATATATATATATATATATATATATATATATATATATATATATATATATATATATATATATATATTCAGTTGTATGGATATGAGTTTGTGACACTGGGTTTCATGCCTTTGCGATCATTAGACAGACGTTTGTCTGATGATCGCAAAAGTGTGAAACCCATATATAATATCCATACAACTGAATATATATATATATATATAATTAATATATTAATTAAGTTTATGAATATATATATATATATATATATATATATATATATATATATATATATATATATATTGTTTACTTAAAAATTATAACATAAATATGTTATAAAATCACTACAAAAATAGCCATTTTCTTTCAACACCTCCGGTGTCTTATCAAGTGATGATGTTGAATGTTACTTGATAAGACACCGGAGGTGTTGAAACAAAATGGCTATTTTTGTAGTGATTTTATAACATATTTATGTTATAATTTTTAAATAAACAATTATATCTACTCTCCTCTGTATTGAGCACTCTTTTAAGAATAGTAATTGTTGGTTATTGGAATTCATTCCGTATACACCAATCCTAGACTTGTATATATATTAATTAAGTAATTCATCGAGTCACTCCACCTCTCTCCATATATATATATATATATATATATATATATATATATATATATATATATATATATATATATATATATATATAAGTGATACAATTATTAGAAGGAATTATTCATCGAGTCTAGAAGAAACCTCAACTGATTGCAGAAAGCACTGGACGGCCGTTTCGTCCTATATTTGGGACTCATCAGCAGTGTGCATCCACTACCGAGAATTGAAACCCCGACAGTTACGTTATCAGGCAAACGTCATAACCTCTGTAAAAACGACCCCCGGTTACGAAAAGGTAGGGAAAATATAGCGCCGCTCGATCACATATTCCGTGGTGGAACTCATCCGAGTTATATATATATATATATATATATATATATATATATATATATATATATATATATATATATATATATGGATAAAATAACTGAAAAAAATTTTGGTTGTTTTTTTTTTCGAAAGTATTTATTTCTATGTTTTTATATATATATATATATTTAATATTTCAGACCACCTCGGTCCTTCCCCAGAAATTGATTGAATTACTACTGTATTACTGTATTTGGCAGTTTGTTTATGCTATATATATATATATATATATATATATATATATATATATATATATATATATATATATATTATTTACATTCTTCAGACTACTTTTACAGTGCTTTCTGCATTCTATTGAAATTTCTTCTAGACTCGATGAATTACTTAATTATCACTATCTCAATTCCTCCTAATAATATTATCACTCATATATATATATATATATATATATATATATATATATATATATATATATATATATATACGGACAGAGGGGTGGTGACATTTTTAAATTTTCTTTTCTCTCACCCCTCGCTAGTGAAAGTCTCTTCCGGTTCCATCCATTCCAGCCAACTTTAATCTGCGAAAATTTAAATGCACTGCTTATCGCTATATATTGTCCTGCTGACTACTCTTTCCCCTTCCAGCTCGTTATTAATGATACCATTTCTTAATTCTTCCTCACCCTGTAACCTCTTGTATCTTAGTGGCTTTTTTGCCTTGCATGGATGTGATACTTATTAAAAAAAAACATAGAACACTGAGAGTGGGACATATATTTACGCATCAGTATTTTAAAGGCTTTATCAGTTCGAGCTATTTGGAATCAATTCTAAATGCAATAAAATACTGTCTTAGTATTTTCCTGTGTTTTAAAACAACTTGGTAAGAGAAAAGATAAAAAAAAAGAAAGTAAATGATTTGCGAAAGGAAATAACGCCTAAGCCAACCAACCAAACAAACAAGTGATTTTACTAATTACAAAATCCCTGACTCGTAGAAAATTCAAAATGGCTTCGACCAAAATGGCTTCTTCGAAGTTGGCGCCCATTCACACTTAACTTGACTGAAAGGAAAAGTTAATTGCTTCTTTTGTTCACGACATGATCGGTTCCAGCGGCGACAGCGAGAAACGGCAAAAACGCCGCAGGTAATATAATTCTTCGAATGAACATTACCAGAAACCGGTTTCCGGAGAGAACTTCCTAATGCAGAGTTAGTTTGAAAGGACTGAAGTCAAAAGTCGATCTACAAGCGTGTGATTCAGTCTCAGATCTTTGGCACTTCGAAAGAATGAAACTCTGTTTCAGGTCAAGGCCACCTCTATTCTTAAGTTATCCTGTCAATGAAGGACACCAGTCTGTCGTTGATTACCAAATATGTAAGTCGCATTAGAAAAAGAAAAAGGAACATATAGAAATTGTTTTATATGTTTCGGCTTTGTTCTGAAAACTTTATTCTAAGATTAAAAATGGAAAACTTTATTAAAAGAGGAACAAAATAAAAAAAAAAAGCCTTAAAATTTAAACGAAAAATCTTTTAAGAAAACGTTATTCTCAGATAAAGAAAAAGAAAAATTTAAACGACAAAAGTTTAAACGAAAGGAAACTAGTTTTCAAAATGTAAACGGTAAAAAAAGAAAAAAGAAACGAATGTTCAATAAAAGAAAACATTATTTTCAGATTAAAAAATAAGAAAAATTGTTCTGCGAAATAAAAAGACGAGCATTTATATTTTAATATATTTTGACTTTTTTTTTATCTCTCCTAAACCTTGCTCTCTCATCCATTTTCTCGATTGTCTAGGTAGGTTATGCATTGTTTTCCTCTAAATGTGGTTATTATTTAAAGAAGTAAGAGGGTACAATGAAGGGATTTTAAATTGACGAAGTTTTCAATTTCACTCAAATAGACATTAAACACGGGAGTGTCATCACCTTCACTTTCTACTTTCCTTTTGCGTAAAACCAAACAGCGCCTTTGATAAAGCTTTTATTTTGTCTTTTCTTCCGCCTTTTCTTTCGTCTATTCTTGCAATGAAACAGGAATAGCCAATTATTTATCCGAGGTAATGGCAAGGCGTAACGTATGCGCTAACTAACCATTAATATATATAATAATAAAGCATTATTTACATTATTCGGACTATTGTCCTCATCTTTGTCGTCATATTTATTATAACGTTTCGGCCTTTCAGTATCTGTCTATAGTTCTGAGATGAGGTATTATGTACACTATTTACATTATGCGGACTATTGTCCTCAACTTTGTCGCCCTATTTATTACAACGTTTCGGCTGTTGTACGCTCCGGCTTTCTTCAGATGGTTGGAATGTCGAACTGAATCATTTATGTCGTTCAGTAGGGTAAACTGTTCTAGTTCCACGTGCCATATTTAATTATGTCAGTTATCAGGTAACTCCTGTTAATTTCCCTGTGAAGGTTCTCCACTGCCTTAACCGGGTATTGAACGTTGGTTAGATCCGGTGACAGGATCCAAAGAGTGTGAGTTCAATACCAGGTTAAGGCAGTGGATAACTTTCAGAGGAAAATTAACAGGAGATAACTGATAACTGACATCCATTAAACATGGCACGTGGAAGCTGAACAGTGTAGCCCAGTGAGCGAAACAAAGGGTTCAGTTCGACATTCCAACCATATGAAGAAGGCCGGAGCGTACAACGGCCGAAACGTTGAAATAAATATGTCAACAAAGATGAGGACAATAGTCCGAATAATGTAAATAATGTACGTAATACCTCATCTGAGAAATATAGACGGATACTGAAAGGCTGAAACGTTGTAATAAATATGGCGACAAAGATGAGGACAATAGTTCGAATAATGTAAATAATGTACATAATACCTTATCTCAGAAATATCGATAGATATTGAAAGGCCGAAACATTGCAATAAATATGGCGACGAAGATGAGGATACTATTTCGAATAATGTAAATAATGTATATAATACGTCATCTCAGAAATATAGACAGATAATAATAAAGGTCTGACTTGGTAGTATTCTTTAACAATCTTGTAAAATCTGTCTTCTCATAAGCTTTCTCTATTTCTTCTTTGTTTTTATTTTCGTGAATTATTTTTTTTAATTTTCTTCTCCCAATAAATGTCTCTTAGTTTTCCGTGCTGAAGATTCCAACACACATCGTCACTTGACTGAATTTATTGCACTCGACTTGGAAATGGCATTCAGATACCATTATCGTGAAGTGGTCGATGCAGTTGGTGATTTCTTTTGTGTCTATCATTGAAGGACATCAAAATGAGTGAGTCTTTTTTATGGATTTCTTATTCCGATGTTATTTTTTTTATATCCCTCTCTTGTTTTTGGTTTTAAATCAGATTTCCATAAATGATATTCCTTTATTTCCCTATATCAAGATTAAAAACCTGAATGGCGTTTCATTCCAGATTGAGCAGATTTTTATGGCCTGTCCTCACCTTGTCCAACTCGGAGATTTCTTTTTAAGCCATCATAAATAGCATCCTATTTTGTTATCAGGTTTTCATGTTTAAAAGCCTTTAAATATATTTTTCTAGGTATTACCGTAAATTGGTTAAATAATATTTTTCCTGTATTCATTAACACTCAGTAAACTCGCGCGTCCTAGTGAATTTATTGATTTGCTTGGGTTGAAATGATAATTAAAAAACCTTGAATCCTGTTCATTTTATTGTCCTTTCCCCTCAGTAACTTTTTTTCAGTTTCTTTCACTCTCAGGAACCCCTTGCATCTTAGTGGCTTTATCGCCTTGCTTGGTGTGAAATGATAATTAAAAAACCTTTCTGTCTCCTTGAATCCTCTTCTTTTTATTGTCCTTTCCCCTCAGTAACTTTTTTTCAGTTTCTTTCACGTTCAGTAACCCCATTGCATCTTAGTGGCTTTATCGCCTTGCTTGGGATGAAATGATTTAAAAAAATGTCTTCTGTCTCCTTGAATCCTGTTCTTTTTAATGTCCTTTCTCCTCAGTAACCTTTATTCAGTTTCCTTCACTCTCAGTAACCCCTTGAATCTTAGTGGCTTTATCGCCTTGCTTGGTGTGAAATGATAAAAAAAAATCATAGCACGTTGTTTCTATGCAGTTATATGCATGCCGTTTCTATGACTAGTTCTTAGTATCTGGGTGGAAGGAAAATTCATTTTATTTAGAAACCGTGAGAACATCCCTTACAACCAAATAACGTATGTTAAATAATAGTTTCAGTCTATTATTTTTTAGCGCCATTGTATTTGGCTCAGACCTTCTGAGGCTGACCTTGGTGTCAGCTGGTAGACAAAATAGGGATCTCGATTTTGATTTGCTTAGCCGAACGTGTGAATGTTAGGTTTAGAATTTGTTTTCAAGGAGTTAAGTTTTACACGTCGATTAATGCAGACGTATTAATTTCGTGCGCTGGGAACCTTCCCCCTAGTGGGGGTGATAGAGAGACCACACTGGCTAGTTAGAAATGTACACGTCAATGTGTTTAATAAAATCGATAAATTATAAATCCCTTTTGTTGAAGTTCTCATTTTACCTCCGAAAAAAAAACTAGCGATCACCCAGCCAAGAGAAGACAACTTTATTGATATTCATTGTATTAAAAATACAATAATGGTACAAGGCCGAAAAGGTGGAAAGGGGTTGAGGTTGGTCTTTACTATCTTATACCTAGCTAATCCGTTTCACAACCCATTCACTCGTTACAATTTGCGCATTCACTACAAAAACTTGTCCGTCACCAATCAATCCTCCATACACCATAATACTGCACACTATCAAGGGGACCCACAAAACGCACCCTGAGATTTAAAATGTTAATGATAATAAATATTTGAAGATGAAAATCTAAAGACAACTTCCAAAAGTATACAACATTTCATCTCCGAACAAAGAACATTTAGACATCCGGCTGGAAGATGACAGAGAAAAAATGCAAGGCGCATGGAAATACGTTCATATATGTGACAATCTTGATATCTACTAAGCTCAGATTAGAAGGTGACAATTGCAAAGGAGAATAAGAAGACTCTGTTCCACCAGTCCTTCAAATAGGGAGAGTCGGTTTTGAATAAATCAGGTCTTGAAATCTCATCACAGAAATTCAGACAGAAACTACTTAGTTGTAAGAATAATTATTTGTCAAAGAGTGTTCTGATTATATGGATATCTATTTTGATTACGCGTCGTAGAGTGATGGTTAACGAGCTAGTCTCACGGATCCTAATTACTGAGTGTTCTATTTTATAGCCTTTAGAGAGTTAGAGTTAAAATTTCATTGACACAAATAAACGTGTTGAAATTCTGTAATATATTGCTTCTGGGCTCAAATACTGCGTTGAACACACACACACACACACACACACACACACACACACACACACACACACACACACATATATATATATATATATATATATATATATATTACATGAATAATTCATATAAAAAGTACATTAGTAAATTTAATGATATAAATGGCGATGATTTTCGCGATTTATATCATTAAATTTACTAATCTACTTTTTGTCTTAATGATTCCTGTAATATAAATTGAACTGCACCACATATTTGATATATATATATATATATATATATATATATATATATATATATATATATATATATATATATATATATATACCTTTATTGTTCGAGTTGCGGCAAATGGGTAGAGTGTGGGAGAATCACAGAAGTTAGTATTGCACCTACAGGAATTGCACACGGAGACAAATCTTCGGTGAACCTCCAGCCAGACTCTCTGTCCAGATCAAGAATCAGACAGGTTAAATAACCTTTTGTCACCTACGCAACTTTGCGTGACTAGGCCTTCTTTTGGTATGTCGCCTACGCAAATTCGTGTGGCCACACCTCTTCCAGCAATTTGCCCACGCAACTTCGTGTGGCCACGCCTATTCCGCATGCTCCCACGCAAGCACGCATTTCCTTCCGCCATCGGGTGCATTTCCTGTTCATGCTATCACAGTTCCGATTTCCGCTCATACACTGATGCCGTGGAAGTAAGATCAAAGGTCTTTCCTAAACCCATATTCAGCAATGCTACGTAATATTATTCAGTCTATATGATAGTGAGTGCTGGACAATTCCCGCTCAGGAGAAGAGAAGACGTAAGGCGAACAAAGATTTGGTTATAGAGATTGGACCGAGCATTTAAGTAATGAGGAACTTTTAAGGAAGAATGGAAAAAAGAGGACATTTGTACTGATAATCAGAAAGAGAAAGTTGAAATTTTTAGGACTTATACGAGGAAAGAAGAGACGAAAGTTTTCGCAGTCAAAAGCAAGAGGGACAGAAGGAAATTATTTGCCTTTATATATATATATATATATATGTCTTGAGAATGTCTGATTGACAGGATACCCAAGATCCTAATGTAAAGCCAGTTAGACTAGGGCTACAGGAATGTAGGACACCCATGGCTAAGATAAAAAGACAAGCTGAAAAGCAACTTGTCAGCCATCAATATACCACATAACATCCTTGAGGGCTTAGCCTTGGAGCGGGTAGAATGGATATGAACGTATTTTAGTGGACTCAGCAGTTTTCAATTTGCTTGTATGAATAATCTTCAGGAAGCGAGAGCAAGATCTAAAAAGTCAGCCAGTCTAACAGGGATCTCAATCCTCACTCTTGCTCCATATGTGACCTCCTTTGTAAATCACTGGCGGGTCTTAAATGTTACTTAAGATTATCGCACAAAATTTCATAACTTAATCAACGAAGCTGTCAGATACTCATACGTCGAAACCGACTGGAGAGTCCATTATATCGTAATGTAAAAGAATAACGGAAGTTTACTACTTATCACTTGTCTTAGGACAATAACAAAAAAAAAGACATCTTCCTTATATTTTGACCTATCTATGGTTGGTCGTAACTCCATTGACAAGCCCATTCTCTTTACTGTTCGATCCTCAATAGCTGTCCCAAGATCCCCAATGACCAACTGTGAGTCTTGATCTATGGTGTCAGGGAAAGTCAATTTTAGTGAAAAGACACTTTCAGAAGGGTGCAGTAGGAGTTTCCCTGCTCACTCGGTGGCACAGGCCGGCAAACTCTATTCGTTTTTACTTGAGCGTATGAGAGATTCATCTCAGTTCTCCGTAGATTATGTTAATTGGTGCATGGGATCTCTAACAGATGTTCTTGATTTTTTCTTAGTACGAGGGTCATTCAATAAATAAGGTGAACTTTTCAGTATAAGGACTTCTAATACAGATAGAAGCTTACTTTTTTTAAAAATTTTCAACGTAGTCTCCCAGGGCTGTCACACACTTTTCCCATCTGTGCACAAGCTTCCGTATTCCCTCAGCGTAAAAATCGTTGGACTGATGTCTCAGCCAGTCGCTCACAACACTTTTGACTTCATCGTCACTTTTAAACTTCGTGCCTCTCGTGAAAGCTTTCAAGGGACCAAACAAGTGAAAGTCTGAAGGGGCAAGGTCTGGGCTGTAAGGGGGATGAGGGAGCAGTTCTCAGTCCAGCTCGTTGATGGTCTGCACCGTTTGGGCTGCTGTCTGAGGCCTTGCGTTGTCATGATGCAAGATAACTCCTTCTGACTGATGACCCCTGCGTTTGTCCCAACAGATAAGCTCAAAGTCCTTGCAATGTCATCCACTGTCACCCTTCTATCTGACTGAATGAGGTCATTGACTGATTTGATCACTTCAGGAGACCTCACTTCTGTAGGCCTCCCAATCCTGTCTTCATCCTCAACACTACTCCATCCTTCTTTAAACAATTTAGCCCACTTATAGAAATTTTTTGGCTGAAACATGTGGCACCAAACACATCTGATATTCTCCTATGAATTTCAACTGGTTTGCACCCTCCGGCAACCAAAAACTTGATAACTGACCGCTGTTCAATCCTGGAGCATGCTTCTTGGTCGGCCATCTTTGTTAATCGCCAAAACTCTCAAAGTTTTTATTTTTGAAAAAAAAAAAAATTACCAGCAATAAAAAAATTGTCGGCATTAAATAACCCATTGAAGTGTTGATATACCTTAAAAAAAACATTATTCTTCAACTCCTTCCTTTTTGTTCCCAGCAACTCTGTATCGCTTTTCCTTTATTCGTATTCTTTCTTTTTGCTTCCCTTTTTTTTTCAATTATTTTCTTTTCGTCCATTTTTTTATATAGTAAAGTCTTAAAAATGACAATTATATAACGTGGAGCAATAAATAGCGTGCAACATTTTCAAACGTTGTTTCTTGTTCCAGAGTTTAATACAAAACTCATAAATTATTGTAAAAAAATAAGAAAGGATTGGAAAGATACAAGCGCCATAAACGGGAAAAAATACTTTTTTTTTTTTTTAGTTTTATCTTCCACCGCCAGGGCTTTTATATTTTATTGCAGCTATCATTAAACAACTTTGGCTTGTGGCTCGACACGCATTGCTTGCAATCATTTAATTTCAACACCTGTTTCCCAGCCGTTCGTCTGACAATGCAAAATGGTGTTTCTTCTTTATACTTTTAAAAAGAGAAATACAACGTCATGAGAATCGATGGATGAACAAATATATTTCTATATTGATTGAAAAGTGTGCACCCTTTTTTTTCTAAAAAAGTGGGAAAGTCTTGAACAAATAATACCGAGAGAATAAAATTAAAAAAATTAAAAAAAAAAAAACAATCGAAATAATCTCGTGTAAGAAAAAATATTTGTTTTGCTAGAAGTTATATTAAATTAAGGTTTGCTTGTTGCTTTAAGGTTTTTGGAGGTTAAGCTAACGTTCATTGCACATTTTCTTAAATGTTTAATTCAAACAGATCGTATTTTTCACGGTATTATTGAACCTAAGTTAAGCAATATATTAACTCTCGAATAGTGTGTGACATTTACTGAAAAAAATATAAAAAATAAAAATAAAACTTTATAGATAAAATTGCTAGATGGAACCCTAAGCTCTATGCTAACAGTTTTTTCTTTTTTTTAACGCTGATAATATTTTATTGAAAAAAAAGTTTGAATAAAGTAACTATAAACAATTTCTTTTCTATTCTCTGCCAGCTGCAATGATGGAGAAAGCATTACCTCGAACCATCGCCAGTGAGACAAGCTGCAAGAGCCACTCCGTTTCGCGAGGCTCGTCTCTTAATCGAGACGAAATCGCGCCAATCCTCCAAAGGAAGGCCATCGAACGAGGGCCAATAACCCCAGGTATCCGCACAGGTCGCATCCCAAATCAACGACTTCCCCATTTTAAAAGGGAAGATGGTAATGCCATCCGGCCGCTTTCCATAACTACGGTCGAGACCTACAGGTTCGATTTGGGAAGGGAACCCAGCTGCATCCAAACCTCTTCTGATGATGTCGTTTATATATATAAAAAAACAGTTAGAAATTTATTTAGTGAAAAAAAAAATTGAACAAAGTAACTATAAAGAATTTTTTTCCTATCCTCTCCTAGCCGCAATGATGGAGAAAGCATTACCTCGAACCATCGCCAGTGAGACACGCTGCAAGAGCCACTCTGTTTCGCGAGACTCGTCCCTTAACCGAGACGCAATCAAGCCAATCCTCCGAAGGAACGCCATCGAAAGAGGGCCAATAACCCCTGAAGTCTCCACTGCCACAGGAGTAAAAAAAATCTATCACCAAGAGAAGAATATTTAACTAATTTTTTTTATCTCTGCGTCCCGGGCGATGGACCCCGGCTCAACCGCGGACCTGATCAAATTACCGACCGAAAACGTATGCGCAGAGGTTGCATGCCAAATTAATGATTTCACCATTTTAAAAAGGGATAATGGTAATGCCATCCGGCTGCTTTCCATCACCACGGTCGAGGCCTACTGGTTCGATTTGGGAAGGGAACCCAGCTGCATCCAAACCTCTTCTGATGATGTCGTTAATTGCTGCATGCCGTGGAAAGCGGCCGGCACTACGACGACAGGAGAGAGGATGCAAACCAAACTCATCGATGGGGGCTCCACATCTGCATCTGTGACGCTCACATAATTTGAGTCCAAGACGGACCGCGACTCCTCCGACCTGAGTTTCCTCTATCTTTGGCACTTTTGGCAATTCCTAAAACCATCTCCATGTATTCGCTGAAGGTTTTGACAATGGTGAGTAGGATTTTCTGCTGTTTGTCATTTCAACAGGATGAAATAGGTTATTCAGATCGCCATTCTGTGACTTGTATCCGTAGCTAGTGTTGTTCAATAGGCAGTTGAGTGGCGCTAATGCAAGGCAGAAGAGAAGTGGTGACAATGAATCTCCTTGGAAGATCCCGCTTTTGATGTTGAGTGGTCTCGATGTTAATGTTTATTTATTGTGCAAAATACACAATTACGGCACAAGGTCAAAAAAGTAGGGGGGTTGAGGCTGGTATTCACTATCTTATACCTAGCTAATCAGATTCACGACGCATTCACTCATTACAATTTGTCCATTCACCAAAAAAAAACTCGTCTGTCACCAATCAATCCTTCATACACCATAATACCGCACCCTAACAAAGGGGTCCTACAATACGCGCCCCATTCCATAAAAATTTAATGATAATGAATAATTATATAAAAAAATTTATGATGAAAAATGAAACGGGAAGGAATGAACCCCAAAACAAACTAAACATAAACACAAAATCAACTAAACATAAGTGATGTTAGTAGGGCCCGTCCAACTCTAAAAAAAACCTCCGAGGCCGCTGTATTCTGTCCATGGTCTCGATGTTAATGACTCGTTTGTCTGGTTTAGGTTTAGTGTGGTCTTCCAGTTTTTCATGCTCTTCTTTATGAATTTGTCTTTTGTGGGGTATACTCTGTATATTTTTAGGCTCTTCTTTATCCGTGAGTGACGACACGAAAATGGAAACGGCATACGCAGAACAATAGACTCGTAACGTTCAGCAATTTATTTAAATGACTGTTGCTAGGAGACGCTTTTGTAATTCAAACAAAGACGCAGTTAAGAAAAACAGTTAAAATAAAAAAGAATCGCGATCCGTCTTGGACTCAAATTATGTGAGCGTCACAGATGCAGATGTGAAGCCTCCATCGATGAGTTTGGTTTGCATCCTCTTTCCTGTCGTCGTAGTGCCGGCCGCTTTCCACGGCATGCATCAATTAACGACATCATCAAAAGAGGTTTGGATGCAGCTCGACCGTGGTGATGGAAAGCGGCCGGATGGCATTACCATCTTCCCTTTTAAAATGGGGAAGTCGTTGATGGTTCGGAGGATTGGCGCGATTGCGTCTCGATTAAGGAACGAGCCTCGGGAAACGGAGTGGCTCTTGCAGCGTGTCTCACTGGCGACGGTTCGAGGTAATGCTTTCTCCATCATAGCGGCGGGCAGAGGACAGAAAAATTGTTTATAGTTACGTTGTTCTGGAATTGTCATCATTGGTCGACTGAACTTGCTTTGTTTCAATGACTTTTGTTTTGTTATTATTAGTTACTTTGTTAAATAAAAAATAACAGTAACGGGGCTAGCCTTGATTTTCACTTTTAGGTCAAGCAATATCACATTGGGGTGGTTTCCTGTGGAGCCCTCCCCTGGTTAGGCTAGACAAACTTTTGTGTACCATGTTAATGTGAGTAAGTGTTGTTCCTGGCCTGCTCCCGGCTACATGTTTGGTTATGATCCAAGTTGAGATTCCCAACCTCACCAGTTTGTTTTGGCCCCCTTTCGTTTCAGCTGGGTCAGCTTAATTGATTCCCCATGCCCGTCTATATTTTCTCTTTTCCCTCTCCCTTAGCGAGAGAGCCTCTTGATTTTGTTCAATGGGCCGAATACAGCGGCTTCTCCTTTTTGAAGGGTTGGACGGGTCCTACTAACATCAGTTATGTTTATTTTTGCTTTGTTTTATATTTAGTTTGTTTTGGAGTTCACCCCTCGCCTTTCATGATCATTCATCCGATTTGTATATATATATATATATTTTGTAAATAATATTTATAATCTCATTGGGATGTTTTTTTAACTTCGCAATCTGGGAGGATGTGGTATTATGGTGTACGGAGGATTGATTGATGATGGATGAGTTTTTATGGTGAATGAAGAAATTGTAACGAGTGAATGGGTCGTGAATCGGATTAGCTAGGTATAGGATAGTAAGTGACGACCATTCCCTCCTTCTGGGCTTTGTGCCACAATTGTGTATTTTACGTAATAACTCTTAACAGTAACAAAGCAATTATACCAGCACCAATTACATAATATGCTGATCAATGACACATGAAATAGCAATGACAATAATAATGACAATGATAACGATAACAATAAGCTATCTGTCATTTTTTATTGGTATAACTTAATAACATGTCTTTAAAATTAAAATATCATTAATTTAAAATATAATTTGCAGGAATGCGTTAATTAAGATATATTTTTATATAATCATACATCAAATAATTGTTTAAGAAATGTAAACACTTTCATTATAGGGTTTTTCTTTTTTTTAAAGTAAACATTTAAATAAATTATCATTTATAGTCACATAGATTTCAATTAAAATCAGTTGGATATTTACGTTGAGACATATTTACGTTGAAGAATATATTTCAGAAAATTAAACAGAACAAAATAAACATAAAATGACGATCAAAAATTAAAATATCAAAAAGAAATAATTACATAAAATTCATCATATATATATATATATATATATATATATATATATATATATATATATATATATATATATATATATATATATATAGCATAATGAGAGGCCACGTATACTTTCTTGATATGTATATAATATCTGGATAAAATAAATGAAACAAAATTGGGTGTTTTTTTTATGAAAGTATTTATTTCTGTGTTTTTGTATATATTTATTTATTTAATATTTCAGACCACCTAGGTCTTTCCTCAGAAATCAAATGAGATACTGTGTTTGTGTGTTCATTTATTTTATCCAGATATTATATATATATATATATATATATATATATATATATATATATATATATATATATATATATATATATGCTTCGGGTCGCGTTCCTAGAACGAATGTGTCGCGATTCGGATGAGCAGGGCGCCTTTTTGGAAGGAAGATGCCCGTAAAAACTTCCCATCACTGAGAAGTGTGCACTCGTGTGCGGAGGAGGCCCGCCGTTAACCCCGAGGCGAGTGCTGTTTTTATCGTGAATGTCGTATTGCTCCTGAAAAATCTCTTACGGCCGTCGGATGGCATTTCCAACATCCAGTCGTTGTCTCGAAGGGAATTATATCATGTGTTAGTTTGGGGGTCCGTACTTGAAGATCTGATTGGCCAGCTCGGTCTTGTTAAGCAGGAGACTCTCTCAATATAACCGTGGGCGCCCGCGTTGAAATGCCTCAATAACGACGAGTCGTCACTCACCTGGCTGGTGATTCGCAGGGCCCTCTGGGTCGGCAAAAGGCGGACTTGGAGTAATATCCAAACTGCCACGCTGTGCTGGGGAGGTGGAAACCCTGGGTCACGTATTCTTTCATTGCAGGCTCGTAGTCCCGTTGTGCAAGTTTAGTGAAGGCATCATGGTTCGCATGCTGCGCGGAAAGTTCTTTGTCCTCAAGGCCAGTTCCGTCTGTAGCAATTGGGTACCGCCGTTGACGAAGGCTGAACACTACGTGTTCTTTTGCTTACTAGGTGTTATGAAAGTCGTGATTTGGACGACACGTCAGAAGGAATTCTATGGGGGTGATAAGTTCACCTGTTCCCAAATAATCTTGTACTTTAAGCATCAGCTTTAAAGTCAAGATTAGAACGGAAAGGCAGCGGCTCTATCCATCAGAATTTGGCAAGAGGTGGGTGAGTCTTGTGTAGAGTAAAAGGGGCTGACTTGGAGTGGCACTTTGATGTCGGTTAGGCATCAGGATATTATTCTTTCTACATTAAAAACTGGATAACTGCACCTAGATTTAGGCTAGTTTCAGGTTCCGTTTTGTCATTCGTTTCTACTGTTAACTTAGGTTCGGTATGTATGCTCATTGCCCCCTTTTATTTCTGTCACTATTTTCCTTAGTTTAATTTCACTTCCCTTCTTTGTTTAGGCGAGCAGAGACTTCAGTTCGCTGGTGGATGCGAGGTACCTTTCGTTTCCGGTGTGATTTCCGTATTTATTGTTGTGTTTGAATGAGTGTGTGTGTAAGTGAGTGCCTTGAATGATGTCTGTTTTATATTATTAAAGACCCGCGTTGATTTCGTCCAGTTAACTGATGTTTCTACCACATATAAGAATTTGAGGAAGGATTATTACTAATATTATTTTGTTTGGTTTCTTATATATAGTTTTGTTTCACATTTGTAAATATTCATTGGTGTTTAGATTTTTATATTGTTATTTTATTCCCCTCCCCGCACAGGCAATAAATTGTACATATGGGGACTAGTGAAGACTTTCATACAGACAATGTTGTATCATGTGTTATGTGTTGGGTCACTGTTTGCGGCTATATAAGTTTAATGTTAAGAGCGAAGAAGACTGTCCTTTTCCCCCAATCCCCATTTTGGCCTTATGCCACATTTTGTAAATATTACAAATAAATATCGCTCCTCGTCATGGTACCTAGACTTTATGAATTTAAACGCAGTGCTAGACTGACGAAGAGATCTCACTAAATTACAGTTAAGTTGGTTAGATGCAACCGTAAGTTCTATGCTAACAGTTTCTTCTCTCGCTTGTAGAACTCTCTTCTGTCTCCATGCTTTCCAGCCAACCTTTGATCTTGTCAATCGTTATCTACTGTCTACTTCATTACATTTCTACTCTCTCTTTATTTAATAAGAATGCGTTGTTTTGGTGCAAGGAATATTGTTGTATGTTTGGGTCAGTGTTTGCGGCTATATAAGTTTAATGTTAAGAGCGAAGAAGACTGTCCTTTTCCCCCAATCCCCATTTTGGCCTTATGCCACATTTCGTAAATTTTACAAATAAATTATGCTCTCTTCGCTATGGTATCATATACTTTTTGAATTGAACCGCAGAACTAAACTGGCGATGAGGTCTCATCAGTTTATAGTCGAGCTGGTTAGATGTAGTCGTAAATTCTACGCTAGCAGTTTTCTTTTATCGTACTTCTCGCTGGTAGAACTCCTTTCCGGTTCCGGGCTCCCACCCACCAACTTTAATCTTCAAAGATTTAAGTGCAAAGTCAATCGCTATCTACTGTCCTCCTGATTACTCTTTTCTCTCCCCGCTCGTTAGTAATGTTTCTGTTAAATTCTTCCACAACAATTAAATCCTTGTATCTTAGTGGCTTTACTGACTTACCTGGGGTGAAACTGAGTAAAAAAAAAGAAGAGAAAATGAACGTATGCTGGAATAACGACAGTCTCTGACAAATTTTCTTCTTGGTTTCAATGTCTGTATCGACAAAGATGAGGACAATAGTCCGAATAATTTAAATAGTGTACCAATACCTCATTTCAGAAATACAGACATATATTGAAAGGCCGAAACTTTGTAATAAATATGGCGACAAAGATGAGGACAATAGTCCGAATAATGTAAATAATGTACATAATACATCATCTCAGAAATATAGACAGATACTGAAAGGCCGAAACGTTGTAATAGATATGGCGACAAAGATAAGGACAATAGTCCGAATAATGTAAATAGTGTACATAATACCTCATCTCAGAAATATAGGCAGTTACTGAAGGGTGATAAATATGGCGACAAAGATGAGGACAATGGTCCGAATAATGTATATAGTGTACATAATACATCATCTCAGAAATATAGACAGATATTGTATGGTGATAAATATGTCGACAAAGTTTAGGACAATGCCCGAATAATGTAAATAGTGTACATAATACCTCATCTCAGAAGTATAGGCAGATACTGAAGGGTCATAAATATGGCGACAAAGATGAGGACAATATTCCGATAATGTAAATAGTGTATATAATACCTCATCTCAGAAATATAGAGAGGTAGTTAAGGGCCGAAACTTTGTAATAAATATGGCGACAAAGATGAGGACAATAGTTCGAATAATGTAAATAGTGTACATAATACCTCATCTCAGAAAGATTGACAGTTCCATATTTTTGTTGGTCTTCCTGATTCATTTACACGTTTATTATTCCTATTTTGTTCTTAAGCTATTTACTTTTCTTGCATATCGTTTACTCTAATTGCATGCCAACTGGAAATTCTGCTTGAAATCCAGACAAGTATGTCTGAATTTAAGCGACATCTCAAATGGTATAATTAGCCGGACAGAATGGTGGAACAGCAAACTTGTTGTTAACCAGAATCATAATAATTTGCTTCACCTGTCATTTTGACAAAGAAGAATATTTTAATAAGAAATAGCCATATGGAACTGAGGCTCTGACAACGTTTATCTCCAAGTACCTTTCATTTCTATCTTTCATAATTTTCATTAAATATTTTTATTACAATTTAGCAGAAAGGCGTGATTAGAAATTTAGCTACAGAGAAATATGATTAAGAAAATTGTTGAGTTCTTCTCAAAGAAATATGTAGCAAATTCCGGAAGAAAATAAGGAGATTCGGTAATTCCTTTGTATCCCCAAAACAAGTTCAAGTGCCATTCATGATTGCAGAGGCGTGGTGTTCATTAATAGATTAAGATAATCACGTATAGTAAGCGTTAAAAATAATCAGTGATATTTACAGTATTTAATGTAAAAATGTAATAGAAATAACCAAACACTTCACCGGCTCAGTCGTCTGGGGATTCGGGAATACGCCGACTGATACCCCCATCCAATGAGCGCCCTGGGTATGACGATAAACTATATCCGGCAGTAAGGTGTCTGATCGGGAGGTTCTGAGGAGGATGGAACCACCTCTTACTTTCTTTTGTTCCTAGGTCCACCTTAACACGTGGTGTTAGTACCTGTTAGGGTCCCAGCTATGGGCAAATAATTAAACCCCAAATTGGAGTCAAAACATTATGAAAGTATAAAAATACATTTTTATAGTAAAAATTCCATCAGTACATACTCGAAAATAAAATATTACCAGCAATATATTTATTTAAAAAAATATTACCAGCAATACATTTATGAAAAAAAAAAATTCCAACAATGGATTTGACCCTCGAAAAAAAAAACTCTCTATAAAAAGGCATCAATAAAACCTGATCTACAAACTGATGTCTTACGTACATGTTCTGTTCATACGAATATTATTCTAAAAATCTTGTCGGCATTAAATAACACATTGATATGCCGTAAAACAAAAGCCCAAACCCAAACACTTTACAATGTCTCGTACTCCAGGTGTATGGCAACTTTAAGAGTCGAAATTATTAGTATTATAATAGAATGAGTGATATTTTTTTTAAGCGTTTCACCCCAAGCAAGGCGTGAAGCCACTAGCACGCAAGGGGTTACAGACAGTTGGAGCGAGAACAAAGAGGAGTGATAGAGGAAAGCATGAAGAGGCGGATAGGGGATAGATCAGGGCATCTGGAGACACCGATTAACATTACATTTGAATAGTTGGTGATTATAGATATCAGGGAAACAGGGAAAGGGGAGGGAGTGTTACAATTTTTGTGTACTAGTGAGCAAACTCAAATGACTGGACTCATTTTATAGTTCCCCCAAATGAAGGTTAACCAATCAGAAGGCGTAAAATATTCAATCCGTCTTATATAACGGCGGCCATTTTGGTTACTCTCTACGAATGTCCAAAGCGAACCTCTCAGAACCAAAGATGACCAGAACAGAAGAAGGAACTACGCTCTGCTACTGAAACGAGATATCCACTGCTAACCTGAACTACGCTTTCCTATTGTCTTCGAAATATTCACTGCCAATCTCTGGATTCTATACTCAAAGATTACCGTCATCATGAATAACAGGGAGTTCCACAGGCGAGAAGTGCGAGGCATGAAACTATTGGAGTAGAAGAGACGGCTACATTTAACAGTTTCGACAGTGAAAGGGTGAGAGCGAGATGCCAGCCTAGTAGAACGGTTAAATTCATGAAGTCTGGGAACCAGCGAAAGCAGCTCATCGGAGCAGTTACCGTGAAAGTATTTGTAAAAAACACAGAGGGAGGAGACGGCACGTCTGTGAGAGAGCGACTGCAGACGAGGAAATATTTAATTAAATTTTCAACTGTAAACTATTTGACTGCACAAGTCATTAATAGAGAAATGAAACTGTTTTTGATTGGCATAACCTAGACTGTCAGAAAATAAATGTGTTTGGAAAATGACCTAGAAATTTAAAAACAAACCTCAATAGAAATGGTAAAAAAATCTATTGGCACTGCCGTTTCCTCATTAGCTGGCATTACCATTATAGTTGAATGGGTATATGCTCGAAACGATGTCGA
>OZ038494.1:11014210-11041710 GCA_964036315.1 Acanthosepion esculentum | reverse complement strand
TAAAGAAAAAAGAATCAGCCAATAACAATAAATACACCTGCTCAGTATCTAGATGGGGACCGCTTGGCAATATCAGGTGTTGTAAGCTTGGATGTGCTGCTGGTATAAAGCATAATTGCTCGAAATTGTTAATCGGTAAGACGAGTCCCAATTCTAGACGGGTTCATTATATTCTCTTACGCGCCTTGGGATAGGTATGAATCCACTTCTTCCCCCATATATGGGTTAATTAGCAGAATATGAATCAGTAAATCCTTATTATCGACAAGAAATACTTAAAATCTTTTTTAAAAAGTATTTTCTGGCTTTAAATGACCGTCAACAGTCTTCACTATAACACGATTTTCAAAAAAAGGTTGCTATTATGAGTGCGAGAAAGAGACTGTGGATTCTCTGGTGATATAATGGATAGCGAATCGACGAAATTAGATAGCAGATTTTGAATTCCAGTCGAGTTCGTTACCTTCACTTACGCACAATTACCTTTGTGAAAGGTATGAAGTCATGTATTCCCCCCAGCTATGGGTAAATCACAGGCCAGAATTAACTCTATAGCTTTGGTTGCGCACTCGATAAATCGTAATTAAAAAAAGGTGACCTCCGGAACAAACTGCGTTTACTCCTATAGACTAGCTTATATAATCAAGCTACCACACAACACACATGGCCTGAAGATTCAAGCATGAAACAGTCGTCACTTGGTTTTGATTTCAGTGTCTATTTTTATATTTATATATATATATATATATATATATATATATATATATATATATACTACGGATAAAAAATATATTTTGGTAATAAATAATAAATATGCATTTTGTTCTTCATTCTTTGGTACAACTTGGCGATGAACAAGCTTAGACGGATGTGAACAGACTAAAATAGATAGATAGATAGATAGATAGATAGATGCGAACAAAGGCAGATAGATAGGTAGATAGATATGAACAGAAGTGGATAGATAGATAGATAGATAGATAGATGCGAACAAAGGCAGATAGATAGGTAGATAGATATGAACAGAAGTGGATAGATAGATAGATAGATAGATAGATAGATAGATGTGAACAAAGGCAGATAGATAGGTAGATAGATATGAACAGAAGTGGATAGATAGATAGATAGATAGATAGATAGATAGATAGATGTGAACAAAGGTAGATAGAAAGGTAGATAGATAGATATTAACAGAAGTGGATAGATAGATAGATAGATGGATATATATATATATATATATATATATATATATATATATATATATATATATATAGAGAGAGAGAGAGATAGATAGATAAATAGATAGATAGATAGATAGATGTGAACAAAGGTAGATAGAAAGGTAGATAGATAGATATTAACAGAAGTGGATAGATAGATAGATGGATATATATATATATATATATATATATATATATATATATATATATAGATAGATAGATGTGAGTAAAGATAGATAGATAGATAAATAGATAGATAGATAGATAGATATGAACATAAGTGGATATATATATAATGTGAACAAAGGTGGATAGATAGGTAGATACATAAGAATAGAAGTAGATAGATAGAGAGATAGATAGATAGATATGAATAAAGATGGATAGAAAGGTAGAAAGAAAGGTAAATAGATATGAACACAAATGGATAGATAGAAAGATATATATATATATATATATATATATATATATATATATAGAGAGAGAGAGAGAGAGAGAGATACATAGATATATAGATAGATAGATAGATTTGAACAAATGTGGATAGAAAGGTAGATAGATAGATAGTGAGAGATGAACAGAAGTGGATAGATAGATAGACAGATAGATAGATAGATACATGTGAACAAAGATAGATAGATAGATATGAACATAAGTATATATATATATATATATATATATATATATATATATATATATATATATATATATATATATATATATATATATATATATATATACAGATAGATAGATATATAGATAGATAGATGTGAACAAAGGTGGATAGATAGGTAGATAGATAGAAAAATATGAACAGAAGTGGATAGATGGATGGACAGATAGATACATAGATAGGTATATTTCCAAATCAGGAAAACATCAAATAGAGTAGAAATTCACAGTTCATAGTATGTATTTTTTTAAAAATATGCTTAATACAAATAGAGCAATATATGACCTGAAAAAATAACTCACCCACTTCCACTTTATGGGCATATTTTTTATTTAGCGTAGATCTGTGATTTAATTGGTTAATCAAGGCATACCCACAAATCTACTTTTTCATTCTGAAATTGTGTCTCCGCTTTAACTTTTTGAAAAGAAGTAACAATTTGTTTTTTTTAATTTCCTTAAAAATCATTTAATCATCTGTTACTTACCATTGCCTGAAGAAGTGCAATCAAAGTATTGAAACATGAAAGTTTTTGTGCAGATGTTTCAAAATGGTTTTATTATAATCTCTTATAATAATAATGAAATAATAGGCAAATAGATATGAACAGATTATGATAGATAGATAGATACATATATATATATATGTATATATAGAGAGAGAGAGATGTGAACAGACTGTGATAGATGTAAACAGAATGTGATAGATAGATAGATAGATAGATACATACATACATACATACATACAGAGAGAGATAGATGTGAACAGACTGTGATAGATATGAACGTATTGTGATAGATGTAAACAGAATGTGATAGATAGATAGATAGATAGACAGATACATGTATACAAACATACATACATACATATGAACAAACTGGGCTAGAATGATAGATATGAAAAGATTGTTCTGGTTAGATACATTTGAACAAAAGTAGATAGATCTGAATAGACGATGATAGCGAGCTAGCTAGCGAGATAGAAAGATAGATATGAACAGACTGATATAGATAGCGAGATGTGGTATGATATAATTAGGCACTAATAGTGTCGAGTGTAACGTAGGAATATAATCATGTATGATGCGAAGAGAACTCCATAAATAAGAGTATAAAATGAAGTCGACCGTGTATCCGTTGCAACGCTAAATGAGCCTGCATAACTGATAATTGAAAAAAATATCTTCACTTAAAAAAGACAAGAAAAACACTACAAAAACGAAACACGCCATCAAAAAGCAAAAATGAAATGAGAATTCTTGTCCAGTTTTTCTCACTTCTTTCTTGTTGGCAGTTCTTTGAAAATGAGGAAAAGCAATCATTTTCGTGGGATAACGTCTAACAAAAGAATTTCAATCAATAAAATAAAATAAACTTGAATGACATTGAATTCTCTCTCTCTCTCTATCTCTCTCTCTCTCTCTCTCTCTATATATATATATATATATATGAAGACATTTTTATGTTTATACATTCTTTTTTATAGATACAAATATTTGAGTAAATGCTCTGTTTATAATAAACAGTATTAAATATTTAACTATTAAGTATAAAAAAACGAATGTATAAACATAAAAATGTCTTAAAATAATTGTCAGACTTTGTCCATTTCATTATACACACACACACACACACACACACACACACATATATATATATATATATATTTCTTTCATTGTTTAATGATAATGTTATTAAGCTTATCAGACTATATGAAAAAAACTTACATAAAATATATAGACAACACTTATCTATATTATTTAATGAAACATGTATTAATGAAAAAATGCTGCCTAAATACACACAATATATATATATATATATATATATATAGTTGTGTATGACTGTGAGTGTGTGTGGGTGTGCGTGTGGGTGTTTCTTATATATATAGCACAGTGTATGAGTGTGGGTTTGTGCGTGTGTGTGTCCAAGTCACTTCCCCGTTCCTGCTGGTCCAATTTCAATGATTCATAGCTCTTACAAAAGCCCTAGAAAAGTTAGGTGCAGGGAACGATTTTTATCGAGCTCAGATTCAGTGTTGCCAGATTATGCAAGGTTAAAAATATATATTAATATATTATACTAGCCATTATCGTTGTTTCATGGTTCAAAGTAAGTAACTCTTATTTTCCTTTTGTATCCAAAATGGCTGTGCACATTTTATTATAAACTAGATTAAAAGCCGCCCTATCAGCTGGCATTTAAGCTAGCTCATGTGGAGGACTCTTGGTTTGGCCATCATCACAATAGCTAGAGAGTAATACATGCGATATGCATCAATAAACTACAGAAGAACTCAAAATTGATCGCTGCATTTAAGTATTGAATTAATGATTAAGCTTACCTTTTTTAAATTCAACGGTAATTCTTCCGGTGCTACTTAATTTTAAAAAGATTTGATGTACGTAGGTCCTTATTTTCCGTACAAAGAATTATTTTTATTTCATGGGTGACAGAACAGGGGAGAATTCATAAGATTAAATTAATATAGTGTAAAGTTGGGAAAATCAAAATTAGAATTAGTTATACATTCAACATTTGAAGAGTTAGAGAAACATAACAGCTAAAACGGACATTATGAAAACTGTATGAGAAAATGCGAAATTGGAGCTCAATTCTCCCACGAATTCTGAGATTGTAAAGCCCCAGCTCTTTTTTATAGTAATTTACACACAAAAAACTCAATATCTGTATTATATATTATCTACTTCTAGGCAATATCACATTTCAGGTTCAACTAATTCGTATGCTGTTTTTTTTTAAAAGTTTATTTCATTAACTCTCCTTCATTACTGGTCTTTTATTCGAGGACTAGCAGCATGTAAAGTTTGGTGCAAATCCGTCGAAAATTGCGGGCCGTGCAATCGGTACACACACGCACACACATTGTGCCTTTTATAGATAAAGATTGTTCTTGATTTTCTTAGGAATATTGTCTTATATAATGCAAAAAAGTTTCTGAAACTTGCATTTTGCTTGACCTTCAACGAGTTGGCACCTATTTGCTAATATATATATATATGTATATATATATATATATATATACGAAAAATACTTTTCGTATGAATGATTCGCGTAATATAAATTGAACCCGCACCACATAATTGATATATATATATATATATATATATATATATATATATATATATAATCAATTCTCTCTCTATATATAAGTAATATTAATAATGGTGAAATCTGTTGAAATTTAATTATATTATTGGCTATATATATATATATATATATATATATATATATATATATATATATATATATATATATATATATTGTCATCCACAGACAGACTGTTTCGCTGTATCACAGCTCATCAGTGTGACTAGACGTCCGGTTGGCTAGAATTGAAAACCGGCTGAATTCGCGTCAGTCAGAAATTCTACCCTGAAGCCATTGGCGCACTGCAGAGAAGGTGAATTTAAGCGTATTTATTTTGTAGATAAACACACAGTGACTGAGAGAACTCGATTCGATTTACCGAAGAGTCTTGCATTATTAGCCGTAATAGTCACTGTTTACAAACCCACACATCCTCCCCAGAGAGCTCAACCGAAATAAATTTTTCAGGAGCATATATATTGTCATCCACAGACAGACTGTTTCGCTGTATCACAGCTCATCAGTGTGACTAGACGTCCGGTTGCCTCTGGCTAGATATATTATATATATATATATAGAGTTTCTTAGATTGATAGAGTTACTCGAACGTCTTCGCAACGCCTTATGTACATATAATGCATGTTTCACTCGCATGCACGCGCCAATATATGCAGCATGTACAATATACCAATCTAAACTATTCAACTCAGCAGTCACTTTGGCCGCAGTAGTCCGATAGATGTTTTGTCAAATTGCGTTTCAATGCACGTCGGTCCCTGTCAGTACGTTTGCAAGTCCGGCCCGAAATGCTACGGTTGCTAGAGGCTTTGCCCTGTTTCTCGAATTGCGTTATAGTTCTTGATATGGTAGCTCTTGAAAAACCAAACAGTTCCGCAAACTTAGTGATCGAGGCTCCTGCCAAGAGAGCTCCAACAATTTGCCCTTTTTCGAACTCGGAGAGGTCACGCATTTAGCTTAAGTTTTACTAAATTCTAAAAATAAATAAGACAAAGACAGTAAATTAGATAAATAAATGTATTTACAATAGATATAACCTGGAATTACGAAGTTTTAGTTAAAGATCTTAATATAATCGGTCTTTGAAATATAGGAGTGGAATTTGCAACTGTTCCAATTATTTTGTCCAACCACTGTATATATATATATATATATATATATATATATATATATATATATATATATATATATATATATATATATTAAATATAATCAAAATTAATAGAATGACCAACGACAAATGTTATCAGTGATTAATCCGATAGAAAGCGTATGGGGCTTGTTATTAAAAGATTTTCATGACAGAATGGAAGAAAATAGCAAAGATCGCTGATAAAGATTAAAAACTGCTGCGTGTAATGTTAAAATCTAAATAGAGGTGGCTCAGAATCAAAGACAGATGCCACATCTAAAGTAATCCGTATTCATTTTTTAAGGTATGTTGGATATTGTGTTAATCTATTTCTATATGCAGTTTATTTATTTAAAAATAATGACTTATGTTGTACGTAAATGAAGTATGCGACATCGAAAAATACATTACTAGATCCACCTTCATAGGATTCCATCAGAAACTACATGTAAATTAATGTGATCTCTAACGTATAATCAAGCATAATAAGCCATATAACTAAGATTATTTTTATTTATTTATTTATTAAGCATTTCACCCCAAGCAAGGCGGGCGTGTCACTGGTACACAAGGGGCTACAGGGAGTGAAAATAAGGGAAAAGACTGGGTATATGAGGAAAGGAAAAAAGAAGAACGGGGGCGGATAAAAAAAATGGGAATCAAGGCAACAGAAGATGTCGATTGACATTATATTTTAATGCTTGAAGATTATAGTTATCAGCGAAGAAAGTAAGAGGAAGTCGGGAAGTGCAAGAGTTGTTGTTGAAGTAGAAAAGGTGCCTCAGAACTTGATGCGTAGCAGAAATTGATCGGGAATAAGAGGAGGACTGTGTGATCAAGATATGTGAAGTTTCTGACCACAATAATCTCGAAGCGAACAATCCAAATGAAGAAGAGTGTATATTTCATAGACTACACAAAAGCTCTTGGAAAGGACAAAATATTAATAACGTACGAATGCTATTGGTCAATAACGTAACCTAGTAAAATGGAACAAAGTACTTCGAGCAAGATACTCTCTTCATTATAAACAACGTTAAACTGGACAAGAGCTGATAAAACCTCGTATCGCTGAATCATTCTTTTCGCATACAGGGAAGAGCTTTTTACTGCTTTTTTTTTTCACAATGACAGTGAAAATATTATTTTGATCGCTGACCTCACCGTCAAGAATATGCGATGAATGCTTCCGCAGAATAACGGGAAATCTTGAAATTATCCGGCAGCTCCTCTGGGGCAATTTCTCAAACGATGCTTGACGAAGAAGACCTTCAATGCTTGAAAACAACTCATCTGCACGACAACCATCCTCGATGTAAGATTGCCCTGTGGAGATGCGGTGACGTTCTTGGATTTGCTGGGACCAACGAGCCACTAATCAGTTATGCCTGCGTACTGTACTGGTATTTTCCTGAAGGCTATAATAAATTAGTGCTTGCTTTAATGGCATCATTTAACAATGGCGGACAACGTGTCCCACTCTTTTATTATCAGTTTTTTAACAGTGGAATGAGCTTCGAAACTATTACAATGATAATTAAATTGTTTAATTCCAAAAGCCAATATCGTTAACAAAAGAAATGAAGAAAAAAGATCCTGCTGCTTCTTCTTTGTTGATTTATTTGTTTAACGGCACATCAACTCCTTCATGGGCCATTAAATGCCGCAATTTAATTTTCTTCAGTGCTTTGAAGTAATACAAATATGATATACGTTATTTTGCTATTATCGTAGATGATACTCAGCTTTTTGTGCATATACATGTTTGTGTCGACATGTTTACAAGAAGGGTGATGTGTGGGTTTTATGTTGTAGTTTTGTTGAAGTTATATTTTGGAATACAGTTTGATTTCCTTAAGAAATTCTAGAATATTATATGGAGTAGTGCGATGAAAGTTGCTAGTCTGGTAGTATTTTAAACGGATTTGTGTGAAGTCCCTACAATTGGTTACTATGTGCGTCTTGTTGGTAATTTTACTATCAATAGGTATTGTTGGCATTTTTTCTTATATAAGAATATATTGCCTTGAGCGCCTTTCAGGACTCAAGTGCACCTCGGACCTTAAGTCGAAATGATATATAAGATGCATTGCTAAAATGTTTTGAAAAAGAATGTTCGATTCCTTGTTGATTTGATTGGGGTTTGTCTGTTTAACGGCATATCAACAATTTATGGGTCATTTAATGCCCCAATTTAATTTTCTTGGTAGTTTTGAAGTAATAAAAATATGATATATGTTATTCTGCTTTCACAATTGAATACATGGTAGATGATACTCCGCTTTTCTCCATATAAATGTTTGTGTGAACAGAATTACCAGATGTGGTGATATGTGTGTTTTATGATGAAGTTATATTTTGGAATACAGTTTGATTTCTTTAAGAAATCTAATTATATGGAGTAATGCGATGAAAGTTCGTTATGTTTCTTGTCTGATAGTATTTTAAACGAATTTGTGTGAAGTCCCTACAATTTGTTAGTATGTGCGTCTTGTTGGTAATTTTACTATCAATAGGTATTGTTGGCATTTTTCTTATATAAGAATATATTGCCTTGAGCGCCTTTCAGGACTCAAATGCACCCCAGAACTCAAGTTGAAGTGATATATACGATCCATTGCCAGAATGTTCCTATATTTGCCTATAGCTGGGACCCTAACAGGTGCTACCACCCCGGGAACAACAGTAATTAAGACTTTGTTCTACGCTCCACAGAACCTCCAATCCTCCGATCAGATGCCTCACTGCCAGATGTAGTTTATCGTCATACACGTGACGATCGCCTTCTTTGTGCCATGAGTGATCACGGCTCTCTACAGCTTCCTATATACTTTGTAGCTCTTAGCAATATTTGGCTTCTTTCTATCCCTTCGACGCGATGTCCTGTCATCTACATTAGCTCCTTTGGTATGTTACTCGATGTTTCAATTCTCGCTATTCTTGACCTAGAAATTTGGACTTCTCATTTCTGATTATAAGCGTAATTAATTTTTTTGTTTCCCCTTTCCTTAAAACTTCCTCGATGATTACACGCTCTGCTCACGTTATTCTCAACATCCTTCTGTAGAACAATATTTCTTGTGCCTCAGACTATCTCTTCATCCGCGAAAAGAAAGGCCGATTTCTAATTGGGATGTACGAACTGTTATTATTACTACTAGTGTACCCGTGCTATCAAAAAAAGGAAGGCAATTGTTAGAAAGTTTTACTTTTTGTTTGTTTAGCGGCATATCAACTCCTTATAGGTCATTTAATTTTGTAGGGAGCATTAGTAATTTCTGTATTAGTATTGCTGGTAATTTTTTACTATAAAAATGTTTATACTTTCATGGTATTTTGAACCAGTCTGGGGTGGCGCTTAAATATTTGCCATTAGCAAGGAACCTAAAAGATGCTACCACCTCGAGAACAACAGCAATTAAGCGGTGATTCCGCCCTCCTCAAGAATCTTCCGGTGAAAGTCCTTGATGCTGGATGAAGTTTATCGTCATACTCAGGATGAAAAAAAGTGTTAACAGCGAGATACAATGCAACAAAAGTCTTGAAACAATGTATTGATATTAAATAAAGCGATTCAATAATAGATACCAATGAATGGTTTAATTAATCCATTCCCGTTTATATTTTTAGACGTTCAATGGTATCTATGATTCGTTGATTACTCCTACTATTATATAAATCGCTTTTTGCTCAATATCTTTTCATGTTAAAAATTTAATACATTTAATATAACAGTGAAATGGAAATATATCTCGGAAGAAAAAGATTTGCAACAGAACGACAAAGACGGCAACGACAAGGGCTACTCCAAGACCAAGTTGAAGTAAGCCAGTCACATAATAGACAGAGGTATCTGAATGCCTCACATGAAAGGCTTGGACAAATAAGACTGCATTCTAAGAACTGATTAATTAACCGGTTCATTTTGCTCGGGAAGAAATTTTGTCAAAAGGCCGATAAATATTATATTTGTTTAGATTATTAAAATAAGTAACAGAAGTAATCACTTATAAATTTACTAACTTAATTTGATTAGCCCCACTTCATACTACAGATGGGACAGGGAATATATAAATAAATACACAAAAATACACAGAAAATATATAATGAAGTAAACATTGATAATTTTCATATGGTTTGATTATTATTAGTATTATTATTATATTCGGGTGTTTCCAATGTAATTTCACTTTTTACAGAGGCGTATTCAAAAAGTTCTAAGCTTCACCCAGAAAAAAGAGCCATAGATGAACATTTTTATTACGGCAACACACTAATTCTTATAAAACTAGAAAAAAACTTCTGGGTAGGTGAGGCTCATACAAAGGTGATAGGTGTTCGGGAAATCTAAAACTGGACAAAACCGAGCAGTTATAAAGCATCTGCAAAATAAAGGTATAAAACCCAAGGAAACCATGAGAACATGGTACAGGCACTTGATGAGGACTTTCCCTTGTGGTGCAACTGTGAAGAAGTGGACTGTCGAATTCAAGCGGGGCAGGGTCATCACAGAAGAAGACTCTCGAACATGCCGTCCAAAAACATCAACCACAGATGAACTAGTTGATGCCATTCACCGTATGGTTTCGGATGACAGACGTCTTCCTGTCTAGCAGATAGCTAAATCCATAGACATTTGTTCTGGTTTGGTCCATACTGTTTTAACTGAGATCTTGGCGGTGAGCAAGCTGTCTGCAAGATGGGTTCCAAGAATGCTGACACCAGTGCGGAAGTGCGCCTAAGTGAGTGTAATGAACTCGACTGGAATTTGAACTCGGCTCTCGGATTTCTCATTATTATTATTATTATTTTATTATTATTATTTTATTCGGGTGTTTCAAATGTAATCTCACTTCTACAGATGCGTATTCAAAAAGATCTCAGCCTCATCCAGAAAAAAAAGAACCATAGCTGATCATTTTTGTTACAGCAACACTATCATTTCTCATACACCTAGAAACACTTCTGGGTAGGTGAGGCTCATACAAAGGTGATAGATGTTCGAGAACTCTAAAAATGTACAAAACCGAGCATTTATAAAGTAACTGCAAAAGAAAGGTATGACAACCAAAGGAAATCCATGAGGACAAAATCTATGCAGACACTTGCTGAGGACACCCCCCTTCCGGTGCAACCGTGAAGAAGTGGGCTGCCAAATTCAAGCGAGGCTGGGACAGCACAGAAGATGACACCAAAAACTTCAACCACTGATGAACAAGTTGATGACATTCATCGTATGGTTTTGGAAGACAGACGTCTTACTCTCAGGAAGATAGCTACGTATATAGGCATTAGTTCTGGTTCGGTCTATAATGTTTTAACTGAGGTCTTGAGGATGAGCAAGCTGTCTGCAAGATGGGTTCCAAGAATGTAACGAACTCGACTGGAATTCGAACTGGGCTCTCGGATTACTCATTACGAGCCACTATCCAATACATCACCGCATCCACTGCATTCCCTGTAGGATGTATCAAAAATATTTTCTGATATTTATTCTAAGGCTTTTTCTCTGGTAACCGTCTAAAATTATGTATGACTTCGCTCTACTAATAATATTATTAATGTACATTAGAGATTATGAAAAATAATTTCAGTTTTTTAGAAATCCACTCAAGTAGAAACAGAAATCTACTGGAAAGGAACAGGATTTCAAAACGTCGAGGGAAATCCATGAGAATGCGACAATGAAGCTACTCGCTATCACAAGAAAGGAGTTCCAGGAATGCTTCCATCAATGGAAAACGACGCTGGATAAAGTGTTTGGCTTCAGAAGGGGACTACTTCGAAGGAGATTAAATGCTGAATTGATATATGTTGTAGTTGTCTTTTTTATAGACCCTGTCTTATTTTTCATATATAGCTAAATCCTGAGACTACACTCTTATTATTATTATTATTATTATTATTATTATTATTATTTTATTTCCTTTGATTTCTGGCGTGTACACATTTCTTTCCGGGTCCCACCCAGAGACCTAATTTCAGAAATGGCATCTTGACATTTTCAACTGAGCAGTTAAAAAAAATCGCACATATTTTACTTAGATAAAGCCCTTCGTAAGGCGTGGGATGTACTCTTGAGAACACTATATTTTGTTTCTTTAAGGCATAGGCTTCCAGGAATCCATTCAACGAGTCTACTGGTATCTTTTCCTGTCAATCCGAGGGCTCCAATTACAACAGGGATTGTTGATGTTCCCATGTGCCACATTTTTGAGATTTCGATTTCAAGGTTCTTGTATTTTGATAGCTTTTTGAAGATCTTCAAAGATACATTCCAGTCTGCAGGGGCTGCCATATCAATAAGGAGGCACTTTTTTGTTTGCGGTCTCTAATAGTAATGTCTGGGCGGTTAGCTTTGATTGTTCTTTATTATTATTATTATTATTATTATTATTGTTGTTGTTGTTGTTGTTGTTGTTGAGTGAGAGTGTGGCGCACCAACAAAGTGGATTTGTCTCCTACATAGACATTTTTGCGGCGAGGGAATGACGTAATAGTCGAAAGATAAGATATATAAAAAAAATAAACTTCATGCAGAAGAATTTCCCATCCTAGTTCATGACAGTTTAATATCGTCACACTTTCAAGGCCAAGACGGACACTGCGATCCTTCTAAATTACTGGTTCACTTCGCTGTCCCCGAAAAGTTATTTTCTGGTCATTTAAACACGCCATGTGCTCACAATTGCATGGTTGAAGCAACAGTTTGTCGAGGAGGATACATGACACTTCGAAGAACTTCCCATTCTAGTTCCTGAGAGTAATCGTCACATTTTCAAGCCCAGGATGGTCACTGTCACGCTTGTTTGCCTCGTTGTCTTCTAATATATTTCGTCTGTTTTAATATGTCATTCAAATGCGCCATTAGCTCACGACCGGATTATTGCAGTAATAGTTTGTTCTGTGTTTGATGGTGAGAAAGAATTCTTTTTAAACCTACCAAACAGTTATTACATTCACTGTGAGATATTGAAGAGCGTACGGATCTAGACAGCATTTTATTCGTATAAGATTCGTGTCATATGCCCGTTGTTCTTCAGCCCAAAATAAGATAATCGTGTCGTGCAATAATAAAAATTGAATTTAAAAGTGCCTAAGCGACTGATATACCTTTTCCTAAGCTATCTTCGAAGTGTCATGTATCTTCCTCGACAAACTGTTAATTTTCTCAAGCCATTTAAGCGACGTACGTCTGTTGTCTGATTTCACAAACATAAAGTACTTAATAAACAATAACAAAAAAAAAATACTAAATAAATTTCGCAAACAGCGCGAGAACAGACATATAATTTATCCCCCTAGTCAAGACATTTGAATCTCCGTTTTATATCAATTGATTAATTAATTCTATTTATACTTTTGAGTTTTGCGAAAACAATCAAGAGATATGAATAATAATTAATAATAAGTGAGGAAATGAAAAGAGACTGATTTACTTGATATCTCGTGTCTTCACGTTAAAGATCTTGGCCTGCCATTTGCAATTGTCCCTGTCTCAGATACAAACACCCTCTTAATCAGAAAGTGTGAAGGGAACTTTTTTCTTTCATATTTTTGGTCATTCTTTTATTTGTTCGCGGTAAATGGCAACTATCAATTCAGTCGATACTCCGTTTACTAATTCATACATTTTGTCTGCGATTTCACCGTCTGCGAAATACTTTCATTCAATTATTTTCCCTTCCGCTACAATGACGAGCCAAAGTACTTGCTTTATGAAGCCAAAAAAAAAAAAATTGCCCGTAAAGAAAACTTTGTGGTAATGAAGATGTCGCTGCAAGATTGTCTGGTCGAAGAATCAGCCAACAATTCTCACGAGAACAGACGCGAAGTAAAATATTACAGACTCGTGTATTTTCTGTAAAATAAGGAATCATTGATTGATTTGGTGTTGTTTTTTTACGGCTTATCAGTCTTTTTCAGGTTATTTAAAGCCAGAAAATAATTTAGATACATGGTAAATGTTAATGTTATAATTAGGGTGAGCGTGTCAAATGTTGATAAAAAATTTAAACGATTTTTGTTCATAATTTAAAAAATTCAAAAGAATATTTTATAAAAGCTACTAATAAAAATACCCCGAACATTTTTTGTAGTTCTTGATCTTTCCGTATCTGATTTATATATATAAAAAATATTATTTAGTCTGAAAAACTATTTGAATGTTTACATTATTTACATTGTTCAGACAGTTGTCCACATTTTTATTGTCATGTTCATGACGTTTCGGCCGATGTATGCTCCGGCCTTCTTTGGGATCTGTATATATTTCTGGGATGAGGTATTGTAAGTATTTACATTTTTTGGACTGTTGTCCACATTTTTATTGTCATGTTCATGACGTTTCGGCCGTTGTACGCTCCGGTCTTCTTCAGGATCAGTCTATATATCTAAGACGAGGTATTGTAACTATTTACATTGTTCGGACTGTTGTCCCCATTTTTATTGTCATGTTCATGATGTTTCGGCCGTTGTACGCTCCGGTCTTCTTCAGGATCAGTCTATATATCTAAGACGAGTTATTGTAACTATTTACATTATTCTGACTGTTGTTTTCATCGATATTGCTATATTCACAACGTTTCAGTCGTTGTACTCTCCGTCCATCTTCAAGTGACTGGAATTTTGCACAAAACACTTTATTATACCGGGGTAGATTGTTCTAGTTCAACGTGCCATGCCTCTTCCGGATGTTTCAGTTGTATCCATTTAATTTAACTCTCCCAGTTATTGATCATCAGTGCAGTAGCTAGTTACTGAACTCAAATCACTGGATTGACAGTTTTTCTTTTAATTAAATATTTTAATTAAATTTTAATATTTTTTAATCCGATTTTAATCATTTTAAAGGTTATTTTTAGCGGATAAGATTTCTCGAATATGGCGGCCCGTAGGCGAAGATAAATAGAGATACTGTTTAAGCAATAAACGGAGTGTTTACTCAAATATGAGTAGCCAATAAAAAGTGATAAAAATCTGTCAGATTAACTCCATTACTTCTTTAGAGAATTACTTTGTTTACGTTTGAATACGAAACTGAGCAGATAAAATGTATACGTTATCTCCCTTTAATTCAATTTTAGTTTTTGTTCAGCACTGCAGTAGCCAGTTATTGAACTCATAACTCTTTTGATCAAGGGATATTAATATTTAATACTGGAATGTGACCATGTTATTGCAATTTATCCTCTTGGTTTATTTTTATATATAGGGTTTTTGTATTCATATTTTTTCGGGTAGCATATATTGAAATACCTTTTTAATACTCAAAATCCTATATTGCAAGTTAAAATTTGAGGGTCACCCACGATTCTCTGCTCAGTTGCTTATCACCCACCGGTGGTTGATATCGTCGACGTTTCGGAAACCCTACCTTAAACGCTTCAACGAAGTCTATTGTTTTGGTAATTTATAATACTGCCAAAACGCACAAATATTCCAAACGATAACAATCGTGTGTCTCGTGTTCACTGAAGACTGTGATGGACATCGTCATCATCATCATTCTTATCATCAGTTCACTGAAGGCTACGATGGACATCATCATCATCATCAGCATCATTTCACTGAAGGCTATTATGCACATCGTCATCATCATCATCCTCGTCATCAGTTCAAACGACGGTTGTGATTGTACGCTTACTGCGCATGAGTACTTGATCAGTCCTCTGCGCATATATGGGTTGAAAGTCGGGGAAGCATTCGTTTATGCGTAAAGTTTCTTGAGCAAGTAAACGTGACGAAATCTGCTCCCTTTGCAGATTTTAAGATCATTTGCACAATAACTACGCAGATGACATTTTGTGTTCCTCCAAAAATCTACATGAGCAGAACCCGGCAACTGATCTCTTTTCCGCTCTAGATCTAACAGTTCACCGCTCCAATGCCGCCAAAACCAAGCTAGTAAGATTTCATCATTGTTGAGAAGGTACTGGATTTCTCCAGTTCGGTTGAGCGTACATTCGATGATGTTCCTTACCATGACCGACTATTTGGACTTACGTTCACCCCCCAGTGGTACTCATATGATCCGTCGCTAAAGAAAAATGGTCGATGCCTCGTGTCACTCCCGAAAATATCCGACACCTCCTGCCACACTTTATCTTTACAAGAGCAAGATTTGGAACAAAAATGGAATATGGTCATTTGAGTTAGAAGTATAAGGTGTCTGAAGCGCATAGAATAGATTCTTTAATAGTCAAGTTGAGTTATCACGTTCAGACTTGCATCTGATTGTGCAATAGTTTGATAATATATAAAAAATGAGCATACTTTCGCCCTTGCATTAGATATTCTTAATAGTTTTCTGTTATAATTTAGGCGAAGTACTTTATTAGTAACATATCTATTGCAAACCATATTATTAGTACAATTAAGACAGCAAATAGTAAAGGGATGCGCTAATATACCTCTTAAGGAAAATCTTCTCTTGGAAGAAAATCTACAATTACGAAAGAAAGTCAGTTGAAGCTACCAGGTAATGAAACCAGAATTGAACAGATAAGACAAAATCAGAGAGAGAGAGAGAGAGAGAGACAGACAGACAGACAGACAGACAGACAGACAGAGACAGAGAGAGAGAGAGAGAGAGAGAGAGATCCTGGGTTTCGAAGATCTCACAGGTTGAAATAGATGAGGGTTAGAAATGAACAAGAAAAATAAAATGAAACTGAAAAGGAAAGATCTCACAGACTGGAACAGACGAGGTTAAGAATTCACCAAGAAAGACAATGAATCTGACGGACGGAGATCTCACAGGGTTGAAGAGATGAGTGCAAGAAATGAACAGGAAATACAAAATTAAACTAAAGTGCAAACGTCTGAAATACTCTCTTGACATGTCAAGAATTTTCCTACCATGCAACAAACAATTTTTCCAGTGGTACTCGGCCGTTATGAATTATGATCTAAAAACTAACTAGAAGCGAATTCTCTTGAAAACGGATAATATTTGTTATCGTGGTGTTATCAAATACTTGCAGAAAAAGAGTTTAACCCCCAAGGACATTCATGCTGATATGGTTGCTACATTAGGGGATGATGCGTCAGGTTTATCAGCAGTGCAAAAGTGGGTAACTGAAGTTAGGAGTGGAAGGGAGAGTCTTAAAGAGGATCCAATGTTTGCATGTGCTGTAACTATGAACACCAAGGAAGTCAGTGATCATGTTCATCAGATGCTGATGGGTGACAGACAATTGACTATAAGTCAAATAGCCAATACGGTTAGCATATCCAGTGAGAGAGAGTTGAGAATATCCTGCAAAATGAACTTGGCATGACGAAGGTTTCTATTCGGTGAGGGCCACGTCTTCTTAGAGCTGATCACAAGCGCACCAGGCTGATCGCATCCATGGAAAATCTGACAGATCTAGTTGGTTTCCTAAACCAGGATGACTGGAGCCAGAGACAAATAGACAATCCATGAAGTGGAAACATCCCTCCTCACCTTCTCCAAAGAAGACCATTGTTGTTTCACATGGTTTCCAAGATGAAGGCTTCCGTTCTTTGGTGTGCAAAAGGCATTCTATTTATTGACTATCTTCAAAAGTCTCACTCCATCAGTGGCGAAAACTATGTCAACTTGCTGAGGCTATGAAGCCGAAACGAGCAGGAAAACTGACCAAAGAGGTTTTGCTTGACCAGGACAATTTTGAGGGAGGAAAATCCTTGCTTTCCATGACTTCAGTGTGTTACTGTGCCTTTGATGTTATTGATCATTCTCCCTATTCTCTTGATTTGGATCTATCTGACTATCATCTGTTCCCCAACATGAAAAAAACAGTTAGCTTGGAACCAGAAACACAGTAATGGTGTCATAACTACTGCGGAAGACTTCTTTGACCAACGGGATGAAAGCGTCATCACCAATGGAAAGAAGTGCGTTGGCCGCAAGGAGGTATGCCGAAAAATAACCTCATTTAATCACATTCTATGAGAGTATCTTGGTCAGCCTATGAACTGTACAACTGAACCTGGTTGGCCCAATTCAAAATAAAATCCAAAAGGTAGACATAAATCCAGTTTAAAAAGGTAGACATAAATATGGTTTATAATGGCTTCTGCGAGTATACAACCAGATGGTTGGCGCCTTTTGTGGGGAAGGTATTCAGTATATGGTTCCCACCGACAAAACAGTCATTTACTTCAAAACAAAGAAAGAAAGTGTAACCCCCATAAATACCCCTCTCCAAGTTTACATGGCGGAAAACACGAATCAGAGATATTGGAAGAACATATTTGAAGAAGATATTTGAAGAAATATGAAAGTTGCAAAAATGGTTTGCGAATTGTAACCAAAATTCTATTCCAAATGTTTCGCATCATAATAACAATTTCTATCCGTAAATAAGCAGTCATCAGACAGAATAATTCGTTTATTTTCATCATTTATCAAGAATAACGGATTCTTTTTTTTCCAAGAAAGACTGACGAAAATATATTCCCGACTAGAAATCATTTTGATTTATTTAAAGACAACTTATGTCTTTCTGTAAAATGCCAACTGTTTGTCAGAAGATTATAGTACCTGATATTTAGGAGACGGATAGCGACACAATAAACACACAAGCCAATCCTGGTTTTCGGCGTCTACGGACTTCTTGTTTGATCTTCCTTCAAAAACTATTCACAGTGTTCAATTACCTGAGTGGAATCGCCAGTTCATATTTTATTTTACCTCAGACGTGTGCCACCAAACAATTTTTCTTTTTTAAAATTGCTCACTGTCTTTTATTGATATTGTCTGTAATGGTTCCTTTTCTGGTATATATGAAGACATGATTTTTTTTTGCTTGCTTGCTTTTATTTGTTTATTTTTAGCTGTATCAATCAATGTTTCTCCTCTAAATTGGTTCTGGATAAATTCGTTAGGTTGAGTTCCGTGCATATATGGCAACTTTTCAGCTTCTGATGTGAAACAAAAATCAATAAGTAATTTGTAGCGTAAAAATGTTTCCATATTTGTTAGATAGCATTAGTAGCGTTAGCAAAAAAAAAAAAGAAAAAAGAAAGAAAGAAAAAATATGGAACTCTTTTGCATCCATGGATAGTTATGGTCGGTACAAATTAATTGTCTTGGATCAACAGAGGAAAGTAGATAGTTCTCTTCGATATGAATATAGATCCATCTGTTACACGACTTACTGAGATTATCATTCTGTCAGTAACACGAATTATTCACAATGAGTAGATCCGGACTTAGTTACAATTTTTTTGAAAAGTCATAGAATAGACCAATTACGGTTAGGTTTCTTCATTCTTATAAATATTTAATCATAGTCCTCATCTTTATTGACTGTAAAAATTATAGAATAGAAAACAACTTTGATAAAAAATTATACCTAATTTTCTGACGAAAACAATGCCGTTCTGAACATTTTGCGCGCAACTGTATGTTTCTGAGATGAGGTATTACGTAAACGATTTACATTATTCGGACAATTACCTTCATGATTGCAGCCATATTCATTACAAGGTTTCGGTCCTGCAGTATTTGTCTATATTTCTGAGATGAGGTATTATGTACAATACTTACATTATTTAGACTATTGTCCTCATCTTTGTCGCCATATTTATTACAACGTTTCTGCTGTTGTACGCTCCGGCCTTCTTCAGGTGGTTGGAATGTCGAACCGAACCCTTTATTTCGCTCGCTGGGGTAGACTGTTCTAGTTCCACGTGCCATGTTTAATGGATGTCAGTTATCAGTTAGATCCAGTGACAGGACCCAAAGGGTGTGAGTTCAATACCCGGTTAAGGCAGTGGAGAATTTGGAGAGGGGAATTAACAGGAGATAACTGATAACTGACATCCATTAGACATGGCACATGGAACTAGAACAGTTTACCCAAGTGAGCGAAATAAAGGGTTCAGGTCGACATTGCCACCACCTGAAGAAGTCCGGAGCGTTCAGCGGCCGAAACGTTGTAATAAATATGGCGACCAAGATTAGGACAATAGTCCGAATATTGTAAATAGTATTCATAATACCTCATCTCAGAAATATAGACAGATATTTAATCATAGAACTTCACTTTTCAAACGATATATGATGGTGAAATTATGTTTAGCAAAAAGTTCCTTCTATGTATATTGTAAGGTGGAATTAGGAGCTTAGGTTTTAACTAACTTCATTCAAATTATCATTTTTTGTGTCGTGGCAGTATCTATATGTTGGAATGATTTGTCTGAGAATGGAAGGCTGAATATAAATAATTCATATATATATATATATATATATATATATATATATATGTGTGTGTGTAATATTCTTACTACTATGCCTCAGGGTCTCTATGTAGTTCTTCTTCCGAATGAAACCCCAATAAATATTTACAATGAATACAATATATATACGAGAAACTAAAAAAATAGAGTTAGTACTACCGGCAACAGTCCTTAATTGTGACAGAAAAATCAGTTAACTGGAGGAAATTAATGTGAGACTACGTGTTAACAATAATCATTCGACGAAACATTCACTCAACCACACACTCATATAAACACAAAACTAGAGTTTCGTAAATGTATTTGCATTAATAAGTCCAGGGAAAGACCACTTTCGCATAGACGAAATGAACATCTGCATGAGGTAAATCGTTTGGATCTCATTAATTGTAATTCATATATATATATATATATAAGTTAACATTCAATTCAACACTGAGAGGCGACAGGCTGTTTCATGCTAGGCGCAATCGTCAGGCCGCATGACGATTGGTCCTAGCATGAAACTGTCGCCTCTGAGTGTTGACTTCAATGTTCACTTTTATATTTATATTTACTTATATTTACATACGCTCTATCTCTGATAGTGAGGACTTTATCCTATAAATATAGCACACCTTAAAACTATATCTGTTCATATATATATATATATATATATATATATATATATATATATATATATATATATATATATATATATATGTGTGTATATATATATATTAAATAAAAACAGACCACTTTAAGGTTCCAGGTAATAAATTATTTCACCACAGCCCTTTTAAAGGACTGCGGATCATCAGACTTTACTTCCAAAGTTTGAAACGAAAAATGAAAAGAAATTTACACACTTTTGACGGGCAGTATTAAGCATATGTAAAGTAACGAAGTGAGGAAGTGAGGGGGGAGAGACATGATTGAGTTAGATGTAATTTAATATTTCTATTCTTTCATACTTAATATTACTTGAGGAGGTCCAGACATTGACACATTTAATCGGTTAACTTAACGGAAGTTATATATTGATATAGAAGGGGGAGAAGAGAAAAAAACCTAAAAAGAGAAAGAGAGAAGGAAGTAATGAGAGAAGGTGTCACTGACTTTCTTTGGAATGAACGAAGTAGACGCTGTCGTTTTGATTTACTTTGAAAGTGTTATTTTGGCGGTTTATAAATATTATAATGTTTGATATAAATTTGAATGTTTAAACATTCTACAAGGAATTTAATTTGATGTTTGTTAGCGATTTAAGTTTTTTTTTTAAATTATTACAAAAATTTTTTGGGGATTTAATATGAAATAGTCGATTAGAAAGAATATTCATAGAATGTACATTAAAATAATAAAATTTTATTTTAAAATATAAGTTTACTTCTAGTTGTAATTGATTATTAAGATGACATCTCTATCAGTTTGAATTTTATTCATAAATTTAATTCGTGACTGTTTTTAGATGGGTAATTTCTTTTCCTTAAAGTTTAGTTTTTAAGTTAATATGGAGTGATGTAAAAAAAAACTTAGACAGATCGCAAGCAAACATTGGTATTCACCGTTACATGATGCGGCAGGTAACGGTCGTACTCAAAATATCCAAATCGCATAATGAACATCATTTGCCCCAACAGTTGTGTTACACGCTTTTATAGAAAACACAGGAATAGAAGAAAAATTCTTCAAAGAGCAATTAAATAATTCGTTGGAGCAAATGTACGTAGGGTTTTTTCATTAGCGGCATTTGCACAAGCGATTACCTTTCGCCCGCGACTCAAATTATTACATTTTTTAAATCATTTTAGCCACAGGAAAAACGATAAGGCAAACAAAGATTCAAGATGCTTATCGAGCCGGAATGGAACTGAGAAAACGTTTTCGAGGAGAAGGGGCTAAAAAGAACAGGATTTAAAATGACAGAAGACGACAATTGATATTGCTATCAAATTTTTGAACATCGTTTTTGATAGGAAAGTAAGACGAGAAATGATAGAAAAATGATTGATCGGTTTGGTTTATTTTGTTTTACGGTATATCAAAACCTCAATGGGTTATTTAATGCCGACATGAAATTTATGATAGGTTCGTATAAATAGAATATGTATTCTTAGTAAGAAATCAGTTTGGTTTGGTTGATTTTGTTTTACGGCAAATCAAAACATTAATGGGTTATTTAATGCCGATAAGATATTTAGGATAGGTTCATATGAAAAGAATATGTATTCTTATTAATAAATGAGTTTGGTTTGGTTGATTTTGTTTTACGGTATATCAAAACATTAATGGGTTATTTAATGCCGATAAGGTATTTTGGATAGGTTCGTATGAATAGTATATATATTCTTAGTAAGAAATGAGTTTGGTTTGGTTGATTTTGTTTTACGGCATATCAAAACATTAATGGGTTATTTAATGCCGATAAGATATTTTGGATAGGTTCGTATGAGTAGAATATGTATTCTTAGTAAGAAATGAGTTTGGTTTGGTTGATTTTGTTTTACGGCATATCAAAACATTAATGGGTTATTTAATGCCGATAAGATATTTTGGATAGGTTCGTATGAGTAGAATATGTATTCTTAGTAAGAAATGAGTTTGGTTTGGTTGATTTTGTTTTACGGCATATCAAAACATTAATGGGTTATTTAATGCCGATAAGATATTTTGGATAGGTTCGTATGAGTAGAATATGTATTCTTAGTAAGAAATGAGTTTGGTTTGGTTGATTTTGTTTTACGGCATATCAAAACATTAATGGGTTATTTAATGCCGATAAGATATTTTGGATAGGTTCGTATGAGTAGAATATGTATTCTTAGTAAGAAATGAGTTTGGTTTGGTTGATTTTGTTTTACGGCATATCAAAACATTAATGGGTTATTTAATGCCGATAAGATATTTTGGATAGGTTCGTATGAGTAGAATATGTATTCTTAGTAAGAAATGAGTTTGGTTTGGTTGATTTTGTTTTACGGCATATCAAAACATTAATGGGTTATTTAATGCCGATAAGATATTTTGGATAGGTTCGTATGAGTAGAATATGTATTCTTAGTAAGAAATGAGTTTGGTTTGGTTGATTTTGTTTTACGGCATATCAAAACATTAATGGGTCATTTAATGCAGACAAGATATTTAGGTTGGGTTCGTATGAACGGAATATGTTTTCTTAGTAGGAAATCAGTTTGGTTTGGTTGATTTTTTTTTACGGCATATCAAAACCTCAATGGGTTATTTTCTTTCCTCTCTACGGAATTTCCTCCTGATTCTCGCCTTCTTCTCTAACATTCGCCAATTAAAAAACGTAATTCACTGCATGTATTTCCATATATGGGACGGAATCAAGAATAGTTTGCTTTTGAAAACATCAACCCTAAGGAATCTGTTTATCTGCTGACGTATACAGGAAAGGAATAGAAGATAAAAAAATACAATACAGGAATACACGGAGCATAAAATAAAGTCAGGACACATTGTTCAATAAAGAGACGTTACCTAATAATGTCTTTTAGCTCTTAACTAACTATCGAAAATAGTATCTGTCTGGTGTTTTAATCCTCTGTTAAATTTATTTACTTGAGAATATTTGAGATTACTTCCACTAAACTCCATGTATTTAACAATTCTCTTCTTTCTCTGTTCGAATTCCTCCCAATTTTCGCCTTTTTCTCTTAAAAGAGGGCGTCAATAAGGAAAAAAATAATTCACTGGTAGCATTTTAATATATGGGACGGAAAGTGAAAAAGTTTGCATTTGTAAACATCAGCGCTAAGTATTTTTCTTCTGACGTGTACAGGAATAGAAGAAAAGAGACGAAATAGAATAGATATTACAGCAATATGCGGAGGATAAAATGAAGTCAGGGCGCGTTGTTCCATAAGGGGACGTTACGCAATTAACGTCTTTTGGCGCTTAACGGTTGCAGTATCGAACGTATTAATTAATGTCGTTTGGCGCAGATCGTGTTTTAATCGTCGCCTTCGAAATCTCAGTTTGTTTACTGATCTTCGGAAAGAAACCCACTCCCGCCTTTCGTTACGAAGCTGAGGATTGGAAATCTTTAATTATTAGCGAACAATTATTTTCACGCGGGCACGTCGGGTTTGTGAATTCTGTAATGAGATTTTTCGAGTTGTTCCTTTGCGATCGTGTTTAACAAGTCGAAAGCGACTGTCCACATTAAATGAAGCAAATTCAATACATAGCGTAATGGAGTCGCTTATTTCCATGTCAGTTTTTCTCATTGTATTTCCTTTTCGTCTCGCTGGCATCGTTATTTCCTCTTTACGTGTTCTTGAAATTAATGACATTTTAGTGTTTTGCAATAAGGAGACCAGTCCCATTTTACGGATCATTTTTTAAGTAGGGTGTGTTGTTGCGTAGAAATTTCTTCATTGAATTCGGTTCCTTTTTTTAAAACTTTTCTGTTATTTATACCTTTCTTGTCTGAATCATATTATTTTTTTAAAATCATTATTTTGTCTTTAAAGTGTCAGAAAATATTTTTTTTCTTTTTATTTTTCAGCTTATTCGTTCGTGAATCTTCGATTTGGCGGCGTTTCGAAATTTTCCTACGCATGATTAAACACAGGTGGCAAATAATAACAATAAAAAAAAGTCTTACACAGGAAAAGGAAAATTATTTAGAAGATGTTTGAGCCAGTCGGAAGAAAAATCTGAAATTGTTTACATATTATGGGATGTTAAGCATTAATGAACCTACGTAACAATTGAGGAACAGGGTGTGGCAAATAGTGGACTTGTGTCGTGTCTCGTTGCCTGTTGTTTTGCATCGCATTTCATCGGAAGAATCAAATGCTTGCTCTGTGAACATCATCGGAGGAGAGAAAATGAAGGGAAAAGAAAGAAATAAAGAAAGAAAAAAGAAAGAAAGAGAAAGAAAGAAAGAGAAAGAAAGCTTTGGGAGAGGAAGAAGAGGGAGAAGGAATAGGAAGGAAGAAGAAATCAATGAAAAAACGAACAGAAATATTTAGGGACATTCATTATATATATATATATATATATGTATATGTGTAGGTATATATATATGTATATATATATATATATATATATAGATAGATATATATATATATACATATATATATAGATAGATATATATATATACATATATATATGTGTGTGCGTGTATATATATATATATATATATATATATATATATATATATATATATATATATATATATATATATATATATATGTCATTTAATTTAAAGAAAAACAGACCATTTGTTATAATTCATTTCGCCAGGGATTTTTCTTTTTCTCTGGATCTTCAGACTTCACTTTCAAAAGGTGAAACGAAAAATGAATTTTAAATTTACACTTTTGACGGGCAGTATTAAGCTTATATAAGTTGACATAGAGAGTGGTGAGGAATAGTGTGAGAGACATGGTCGAGTTTAGAGAGGGAAGGGAGGGTTTTAAAATTTATTTTAATTTTTATTACAATACTTAATATTGAGGAGGAGGGGGTAAGGATCAGACATTGACCTATTTAATCGGTCAACTCAACAGAAATGATATGGGGAAAAAGGGAAAAGGGGAAAGTGACAAATAAATAGATAAGAGATAAGAGATGTACGTAGGGTTTTTGGAGGAAGGAGAGGGATGGTATAGCTTTAGCAATTTAGATAAACACAGATTTTAACCTTTGATTGTAATTCAAATGTTTAAAAAGTTCACAGAGAAACTAAATGTAATGCTTGTTAGCAATTTAAATATTTAATATTTAAATTAGGGATTTAATAGAAGCCGAATATTATATTAATAAACAAAAATAAACAATAAAAATTTACTAATAGTAATATTTTATATTATATATATATATATATATATATATATATATACATATATATATATATATATACATATATGTATATATATATATATATATATATATATATATATATATATATATATATATATATATATATATATATGACGTCACACATTATGAAATGGACAAAGTCCGACAATTATTTTAAAACATTTTTATGTTTATACATTCTTGTTATAGATAAAAATATTTAAGTAAATGCTTTGTTTTATAATAAACAGTATTAAACAACACTTAGCGGCCGGGAAATGTTGTTAATACTGTTTATTATAAACAGAGCATTTACTTAAATATTTGTATCTATAAAAAGAATGTATAAAGATAAAAATGTCTTAATATATACAACAAAATGGAAAAAGATTCGTGTCACTAGTTTCGGCCCTTAGGACTTCATCGAACTAAGTTTGTTGATGCGATTACACATGAAATCAAAATAGTAAAACAGACCCACCCTGTTATACCCACCGAATCAAAAACAATATATTATTCTATCCACTAACTTTAACTAACTGCAATCCAAAATAATTTATCTAAGCTCAACATAAAATTTGTCACAACTCCGTCTAAACGAATAAAAAAAAATCAATACAAAACAAAACAAGAAGACAAAACTTGAAGGAGGAATTTACTCTATCACCTGTAATGATTGCCTGGATGAATATATTGGATAAACCTCAAGAAGTTTAAATAAAATATGATATGAACACAAAAAGAGGCATATTAAACGCATTAGTTGATCACCGTAAGAAGACTGACCACAGAGTTGACCTAAAAATGCTACTCTAATTAAGAGAGACAATACTTCACTAAGACAAAAATGTTCAGAAATTGCTTTAATCGCCATTACCTCCGCAGTAATTATGCGTTCAGGTTTCACCATTCTAGAACAGATCTTCTATTACCACAATGTGGGATATTCAATAACAAAGATGGTGTTAACTAAAGCAAAAAATAAGAAGAAAAATAATCTAAATGGAATTGACTAGACTATATGCCTAAAACTCATTATTAAAGACACAAAGGACAATATTAAAAAACACAAAGGACATTATTTTTAAAACATCAGAAATATTTCTAAAATTTAAAATTCCATGTTAAAAACAGTGTCTGATGAAGTCCCAAGGAACGAAACGTGTCATACGACAACTTTTTGCACTTTGTCATACATTTTTCCTCCAAAACTCTCCTTGATATATATATATATATATATATATATATAGTAGCAGCCATAATATAAGGAACGGAAACAGAAACGGAAGTTTATGCAAATTATT